>CM044433.1:118047929-118059782 GCA_024363595.1 Xenopus borealis | reverse complement strand
ATTTACATGAAGCAGGGTTTTACATATGAGTTGTTTTATGCAATATCTGTTTATAGAGTCTTACATTGTTCGGGGGGTATAGTTTTCCTTTAAGTATATCCTCTTAACTTATTTTAGATTATTTGATTACAACCAATCCCTGTCTCCATAATGTCTCCTTAACCTATGTATATGTATGGGGTTCTTACTTCAATGCTCACTCCTCATACAACACTTCAGATTACAAGCCATAATCAGATATTTCTAGTGAAGAAGACTTTCCATTCACTTATAATTGACAATGATATGAAGGTTTTGCCATCCCCAAAAAGCCTCAAAAGGAAACTTTGGACGATTTCAGAAAACGATCCACGTTCCAATCTTTCCGAACTCTGTGTCTCTGTGTCTCTGCCCTTAGGGTAGTGAGAAAGTTATTATTTCTATATGCAAACACTTGTCTGTAGACACAATGTGGGTCATTTATCAAAACTGGGCAAATTTGCCCATGGGCAGTAACCCATGGCAATCAATAATTTTTCTGCATTCTTGTTTTCTGCGTTCTACTTGCAGCTGGCTTTAAAAAGCTAATCACTTATTGGTTGCTATAGGCAACTGGTCATAGGCAAATTTGCCCAGTGTTGATAAATGATCACAAATTATTAAATAACCCTGGTGTTGCCTTTACTAGTGCCAAGTGAAGCATCTATTAAGAATATAAGCATGTTGTTTTTGAGGTTATTCAAAATGCATTACTCTGAACACCAAAAAAGCTATTTGTTTCCCTGATGAAATGTTTCTGTTTCTCAGAAGAGTTCTACTGTGTGTCATCTTCTATTAGAGTTGGCATCTGTGAAGAAAAGTCTCCCCCTTACACATTTTAAATGTCTGACATGGACACAGCTAATCGTGACTCTCTGCAGAGCTGTCTAGAAGCACATTTGACAGCTATCTGTTTCATACATAGAAATATGTAGCAATATACTGCAAACCTCTGTGAGTGGCCATTAGACTGGTTTTATTATAAATGGTATTGATAGCTTTGCCAACTGGATATTGCTGATTTGTTACCAAACATGCTTGAAAAATATGTAAATAGAAAATGTAACCTCACCGATTATTATAATTGTAATTTTTAATGATGTCACACACTTACATTAAGAATGAAGTCTAAAAATGTTACATAGAATATTTAAAATATTTTACTAACTTAAAGGAAGTACATTTGTTTAACAACAGAGAAATGAATAGGGTTTGTGTAGAACATATTTTACCCTATTGTTTTAATCATGAAAAAGCTATGTTTTTGTTATTTCTTGACATACCGGGAAACTGAAGCTACTCCATGTTTTGTCATTTTGAGGTAAAAAAAACTAGTGTAGAGATAATGTTCCTGCTAACAAAATAGTCACAACTAAGGTTGAGGGTTCACAGGGAGATTGATCTCCCAGAGACAAATCTTCTCTACTGCAGGTGACTAATTTCCCCGAAATGCCTTTCCGCTGGCAGAAATATAATTTGCTGGTGGGATGGAATAAAAATTGCTTTGGATTTCCCGAAGTTTCCAGAAGTTTCCTTATGTTCCTCACGTTCAGGCTATCTCGAAAATCCAATGCAATTTGTATGCCATACTGCCAGCGATTCGTATTCTTGCCGACAGGAAGGCATTCTGGGGAGATTAGTTGCTTCAGATGGGGTTTTTTTTGCCTTCCTCTGTATCAACTAGCAGTAAGGCAGGTTAAAAAAGTTAAAAGGTTGAACTACCTTTTAACTTAAAAGCACTACTTAAAAGTGCACAGTGATCAATTAAAATTTGCAATGCAATAAAAGTCTAAAGAAGAATATTTAATTGTGAAATTTCTATCCCTATTTGCATGAATTGTTTTTTTCTTTGACAATTATTATATTTTCCCCTTGGGCTTTATTTACTAATAATGGGCAGATTTGCCTTAATGAAGTTGCCCTCAGCAACCAATTGGAAATTGGTTTCATAGTTCACCTTTAAAGGGGTTGTTCACCTTAAATTAACTTTAAGTATTATAAGTGATATTCTGATACAATTTGCAAGTGGTTTTCATGTTTTATTATTTGTGGTTTTTGATTTATAGAGCTTTTTATTCAGCAGCTCTCTAGTTTGCAATTTCAGCAATCTGGTTGCTAAAGTCCAAAGTACCCTAGCAACCATGCACTGATTTGAATAAGAGACTGGGATATGAATAGGAGAGGGTCTGAACAAAATGATGAGCAACAAAATGTAGCAATAACAATAAATTTGCAGCTTTACAGAGCATTTTAGATGGGGTCAGTGACCCCCATTTGAAAGTTGGAAAGAGTCAGAAGACCAAAAATAAAAAAATAAAGACAAATAATTCAAAAACTATTAAAAAATAAATAATGAATACCAATATAAACTCAGAGAACTCAGAGAATAAAGCATGATATGACAGGCAGAGATATAGATCTAAACGAGGATGCTTTTGTGGAGAAATGTATATAAGGAGAATATTCAGCCTGGAATTGGAAGATGAGATGAAAAAATAGTACAGCATATAGAGTTGTGTGAGTAATTATAAATAAACCCATTAAGTAGGGGAGTAGAGTCCTAACCAGCCTGCAACTGTTGTAGAGATGGGGGAACTGAAGTTCAACATTATCTGAAGGACAACCAGGTCCTCATGCCTGCATTAGACGTTAACTGAGTTCAGCTGGGCTCCTTTACTAACACTGGGCAGATTTGCACCGTTGCAGTAACCTACAGCAGCTAGTTAGTTGACTGCAAGTCACATAATGAAAGAATCTCTGATTGCTTGTTTCAGGATATTCATGAAGGCAGTTTCAGTGTCATTGTTACATACAAGGACAAAGGCGCAATTAAAGTAAAATTGTATTTGTGAAAAGGTATACCAAATCCTCAGCTCTGTATTTGGCATTAATACACAAAATGACGTCAAAAGTAGACAAAAAAAGAAGAAGCCTCCTGAAAATACCTCTTGCCATACACTTCAATAGAATTGCCTTATATTCCTTATTGACCAAATGGGCTTAAAAGAGTACTATAGTACTAATGGAGCTCAATTATGTCCTAGAAAAGTGTGACATAGTAAATATATTTCCTTGATAGGTAGGTCACCAATAAGATTATTGTAGTAAAGTCAGCCCGTCATTTGGTCTACAGAGCAATTTCTCAAGGGAAATAGTAAAAATTGACATTGCCTGGGTACATTCTGCATTCTTTGGATTGCACTTGTAGATTTATGACATTTCATTTCTGTTTTAGGTTCCAAGAACACCTAGTTCAGTTGACAGCTCCATGTAGCAACTGGCCCAGAGTTTTATTACTTTTTCCTTATCTGACATGTAAGCCTAGGGCAAGGGTAGGGGTGCTTAAAGTAGTGCAGCTGAAAGTAGGCTATTTCTGTGTCTGAGCAAAGTTGCCTTGGGGGCATTATGGAAGCAGTATGTTTAGGAAAACATTTGCTTTTTTAGTTATACTTTCCCTTTATGAGTAACAGACGACTGGTGTCCGGTATCTTCAATCAACTCTAATAAATCAGGAGTGTGTTCTGCTGTCATAACAAATTAATACTGTGTTGAAACTGTTATCCTGTTGAAGCCAACAGCCCACAGTCCAACTAGACACCCCAATTACTGAAGTCACATTTACATATTAGTCAAGTAGTAGTCTAGAGACAGTACAGATTGTTTCAATATATGATCAAGTTTCTCAGGCACAAGTCACATAAATTCTGTATTTCTATCATCTCACAAAACTATAGAGTTCATTCAGAATAAGGTTCAATTGAAAATTGAAAAATTGCACCCAAAGTTATAAACTATTCAGGAAGATTTAGGAACCTGTACATGTGTATTTCAAATTGTGCAGTTTCAGCAATCCCAATGCCAAACCCCCCTTAACTTTATTGCATTGGGCAACTGGAGACTCAATAGTGAAAAAATAAATATTGCCCTTAAAGATACAAGGAAATGCTATTTGCCACCTATTTGCCAACTTTTATTGTTGCCTCATAGCAAAACATCTTTATAAATCCAAGCTATATATAGTGCTGAGGGCTTGAGGTTTGTTTTGTAGTGCACACAAACATAACAAACAAACTATAAAGTTAGGTCACATGAGCCAATTAACAGAGTTGTATCTTTTGCTTCCACACTTCTTCCTGTTACAGTTAGGGCCAAATTTACTATTATTCCCCAAAATTAGCTCGACCAAATTCGATAAGCATTCGACCATCAAATGCTTATCGAATAGTTTTAGGCTATCATTTTGCTCACTATACGATTTCTCGATAAATTTGTACGATCGGATACCGATCGTTCAATTTCACTAATAGATTGTGAAATTTTCTTCGAGTGTCTGAAAAATTTGTACGATTGAACGATCGAACGCTCCGATTGTACGACTGGTATTCGAGCAGGACTTAGCCTCAGAAGCCTATGGGGGGGGGGTTTCCCATAGGCTTCTATTACAATTCGGTAGGTTCTCTGGCGAAGTAGGCAGTCGAATAACTTTAAAATTTTGATTCCTTTGATCATCGAATGATCGAATGATCGAATATCCGATCATTCGATCTATTCGATATTCGATGATCAAAGAGGCCAAATTTGCATATCCGATTTCACAAAAAATTTGAAAATTTCATGTGAATTTCGTTAATTTGCCCCTTAGAGTTTAAATATTTCTGGTCAGGTGATCTCTGAGGCAGCACACATATCATCACGAAATAGTGGTTCAAGGCAAGAAATCTAAAAGGGCAATATTTACTTAAATATATATTCCAGTTTGATAAGATTATTTGATACCACTTAATTTGATATAAACTGTTGCTCAAGTATTCATTTTGGGGGTAAAGTTTTCCTTCAATAATAACTTTGCTTGAATCAAGTACAATGCACTGTATTACTATTACTACAGAGAAAAGGGAAATACAGATGTGCACTTATACTATAGCCCTAAATGGAAATAATACTGTATTATTGTTTTTTTTTATTGCTAATGATGGAAGCTTGCTACATTTTCATAGCAACAAACCTCTTTGAGCATTATTGCAGATTCTATGGAGGTCTAATGTAATGAAAAGAACAAAGTTTGCACCAGATATAACATCCCCTGCCATCCTTTTATTTGGTAGTATTAATTGGTCAATCGACTGAAAGTAAACAATTGATCACACTGCCCAACATTTGAAAAATGGAAAGATGGATAAAAATATCTGCAACTAGTACAGCAGTGAATTTGTCTGACCACACCCATTTTACCACCCCCCCTAAAACTATGTCCATTTGGCAGGTTATTGAAACGCTGAACACATTTCTGGGGGTTTTAGGTACGTTTTATGTTCATGTGCTATGAAGTTGAATTGTTTTAAGCTGCAACTGTCAAATCTCCCAATAGACCTATTCCTCTCTCATAGATACAAATGTATCTAAATGCAGGTGCTGAGTATTCTCGGTAAACTTCCAAAAGCCTCTTATTGAATTAAGTTTCAGAAATGTTGTATCTTTTTCTTGTGTCAGTGCAGAAGATCAAAGGGAAACTTGGGGCATTTCTATTAGAAAGAGTTCCGGGGCTGAGCTGTCAAAATCAGGACTGTCCTGCAAAAAAACAAGACAGTTGGGAGGTTCCGATTTGATGAGTTCTATGGGTTTTCACACCTGGTGCAAATTTTGCACCTCTTATTACATTATCTCACAAAAAGCCTGATACAAAAACTATTCCTGATCTTTTGTAAGCAGGCAAGCCCATGGGACAACATGGAAGTCCATTGCAATTTCACACACTTGAAAGAAGAATTGCCCAGTGTAAAAAGCCATGAAAAAAGAAAAAAGAATCACCAGCCATCATGCAATAGCAAAAAAAGCCTTGGCATCCTCACTAAGACATTAAGCAGTGCTCTAAAGTCAATTAGAGAGACATTAGCCTAGTGTGGCAAGTTGCTTGGTTTTGCCAATTTGTCTTAGCATTATAATAACTATTATTACAAAGAATATAACAACTATAACATTAATGAAACAAAAGAAGTGAAACATTCAGTCTAAACAAAATATTTAAAAACATTAAAAAGGGGTCTCGATGACAATTTTAATTATCAGTACATTGTTAACATTCATTGAAGCCCTTGACATTTCATGACTTATTCCCTATAGTGGAAATCTTTTCTAATTCTTAAAACAGTGTTTTGTAATGGGAATAATGTGATTTATGAGATTAAAATGCAAGCCACAATCTTCTAAAATACAAGCTGAAAGAGTAATTTAATCATATGATTTTAACTTTGTGGTTACTAAAATCCCGTGTTGTGTTGTCATGTGCCATCAGTGTACATACACATTATTCCTGCCACTAAAGAAATGAAAGAATGAGCTCCCTTATTCAGTATCAGCTGTGTTTTGGTCAGTGCAAAATGATATGATCCTACAGGAGTGTATTTCATTACACTTCTTGTGAAAGCTTTCAGATTGGATAAAAGGCCATTTAGCAAAAATAAATTTAGAACATTCTTCAAAGCTACTGTTCCAGGATGAGGGAATGGAGGACAAGGTTCATATGGTAAGAGGGTTTGGGGAAAATGTCATTCTTTATCAAAACATATTAAGGCAGGTTATCTTGCTGCTTGTTCAAATTAATTAAAAATAAAAACAGTGAACTATATGATTATAGAAAAAAGTGTACCTGTGGGTTTTTTTTTTTGGAAATTTCTGCTCAGTATGTATGGCTTAGCGATTAGTAGCACTGGGATCTAGAGCATTGCTCTATATATATGGGATAGGTACTCTGTGATCTCTTCTTCATGATTCTGCATCGCTTCTGAATTATTTTTTTGTCGCTCTGGTTTCCTTCCACACTCAAACATACAGGAAAATAAATTGGCTACTGGTGTTGTGTGAATGTGTGAATGAGACCTTAGATCTATGATCCCCAACCAGTGGCTCATGAGCAACATGTTGCTCACCAACCCCTTCGATGTTGTTCTCAGTGGTCTCAAAACAGGTGCTTATATTTGAATTCCTGCATTGGAAGCATTATTTAGTTGCATAATAACCAGGTGTACCGCCAAAAAAAGGCTCCTGTAGGCTGTCCACATAGGGGTAACCAAAAAGGTTGGCCATCCCTGCCTTACATGAAAAGGTCCACCAATGCCAGTGACTGATGTGAATGCACAGCACTTTGGATTATGTTGGCACTTTTTATATATTTTCATCAATAACAATAATAACAATGATAAACAAAATCTGTTCCTTTGGCTGAACTGCTAGTTTGCGTGCACAATTTTCAATTTGGGTAGTTATATCCACCCATTAATAGAACTTCCAGATGGCAGTCTTTAAAATGGTTTTACTTATACTAACCCCCATTCTCACATTTTTATCCCTCATACTTTTTATGATTTGTGGATTAATTTTCACCATCCAGTTTAACGTTTAAGTCAAGCCTGTGTTGGTCACACCAACATATATGTGTACCTGTGTGTTCTGCTCCCCATTTTGTTTGAAGACTTTCACTAATTTAAATGTGTTTGTTATTGCCCTGTTGGTTCTGGCTTGATTTAAGTATTTTTCAATTATTGCTGCGTTCTGCCTTGGTGCATTCCTGTAAATTATATAATCCCTTGCTGTCCTTCAGCCCCAACTGAGCAAATATGAAATTCCTGTCCTGCATGCTTAATTAGCAATACATTTACATGTATCCTGAAGATTGCACTGGTTGATGTGTACTCATGCAGAATGCATCTAAATTAATTGCTAATAAGATATTCAGGATGTGGCATTCTGAAATAGCAGAACCAACAGATGCCAAGGGTGCATTATACATATACAGGTATGGGACCTGTTATGCAGAACGCTCAGGACCTGGGGATTTCTGGATAAGGGATCTTTCTGTAATTTGAATCTTCATATCTTAATTCTGTTCACATTAATTAAACTCAGTAGAATTGTTTTGTCACTAATAATAATTAATTACATCTTAGCTGTGATTAAGAACAAGGTACTGTTTTATTATTACTACAGAAAAAAAGGAAATCATTTTCAAAACTTTGAATTATATGGTAAATATGGTGTCTATGGGAGATGACCTTCTCATAACTTTAAGCTTTCTGGATAATGGTTTCTAGATAATGGATTCCATTACTGTGTAATATAACATATAATTTATGTCTGTTATATTTACCAAAGATGCAGGGAATTTGAATAGCTAAAAACGTTGGTGTAGAGCAGGGGTCCCCAACCTTTTTTGCTCATGAGTCACATTTAAATTTAAAAAATAGTTAGAGAGCAACACAAGCATGAAAAAGTCCATGTGGATGTCAAATAAGAGCTCTGATTGACTTTTTGGTAACCCCTATATGGACTGGCAGCCTACAAGAGAGAATGTTTGGCAGTATATCTGTTTTTTATGCAACCAAAACTTGCCTCTAAGCCAGTAATTCAAAAATAAGCACCTGCTTTGAGGGCACTGGGAGCAACATCCAAGGGATTGGAGAGCAACAACACTGGTTGGGGATCACTGGTGTAGAGTCTGATCATTTCTAGCTACACTACTGATTTTACCCCAAACCCATTCACAGATGCAGAAAGATTAAGAAGTGCCCTAAATTTTCCAAAGACAGATTGTTAGAAAATGCTATATCAGTAAAGTGGTGGCAATCATATTAGAGGGTAGTGTATGCAGAGCAAGGAATTACATTAGATGACTGTATGTCAGACTTTTAAGGATATTGCAGGAAAGGGGGAGATGAGAAACAGGCCAAGAGAACTTTATAAGAACAAGTGTGTCAATGACAAGTTTATGCCTGAAGCAAAGGTACTAAGTAAATATGTATTGGATGGAAGAGAGAGAGAAGAGCACTGTCTTTAAATTAGTTGTCAAGATCGAGAGGGCAAACTAGAGTGTGATGAGAGTGACGATATAAGTCATTAGTCAGAGTTGTAGGAGAACAATGAAAAAAACAAAGCAGCACTTGTTTCTGTGTCTTGCTTGGAATACTTTACATTAACATGCCAACCAAATGAATCATGTCCTTGATGAATTGTGTATATTAGTGTATATGTAAGCTGGCAGTGTACTGACCAACCAGAGTTAACACCTGATTTTACTTCAAGGTCTCCCTTGCATATTACGCCTACAAATATAATTCACTGCAGTAAAGGAATTGCACACCAACCCCATTTTCAGGGTTGCTGAGCAAGAAAATGACATAAAGTCTCACTTACAATGTCAGTACAAATATGTGCAATTTTTGGCTGCAAACTGGCATTTCATTTCCCCAGAATTCCCAGAATTCCAGTGGTGGGCAAACTCCATGTTGCAACTGTTAGCAATTTGTCAAGACAAGTGCTATTGCAGCTGCATATTTTTGCAAATCAGGAGGAATGTCCACCTCATATTTTAAAAGGGGGATTGTGTCACTTCCAGCATACAGGATAAAAAATCCATTAGTGTATAATGTAAGGCTTTGGAGCCTATTGACAGTTGAAGTGTGTGTAAAAATCCATAGCACTTTTGCACTGAACACATTGCAGTTGCATTTGTAAATAAGCCCTTTGAATATACAGTATGTACACATTTGAATTGAACCATGTTGATAAAGTTATAAAGTTGTTTGTCTAAAGTCTTTGATGAATACTGCACATCGGTGAACATGACTCTCCACATACTCCCCATCAATAATGCATGTTATCACCAACATGTTCAAAGCAATAAAAATCATCTGTCAACATGTAAAAACGAGGCCGATATTGTTTGTCCATTATTAATGGGTAGTTCGCTCTAATTCATTTTTCTTCTAATTTAAGTCTTTGTAATGTGCCAAGACATTGGAACATTTGTGTCCCAAGTCCTGTAAATCTATGTAAAATGCTCTTTGTTAACAGGCTGCTGTTGAAAAATGAAAGAATCATAATATTCATAGATCCAGCATTAAAAATGAAACTCGTAGATTTGCTTTCTAGAGATATAAGGGGGTCTGAATGGTGAACAATCAGGGCAGCAGTAAAGAGGAAAGAATGGTGAGAAGAGATAAGATGAATAATATTAATGGTTTGTATGAATATGTAGGTAGGCACAAGGCTAAAAACCTGTCTGCATTAATCAGCATGTGCTTGAGCAGTGTGTCTAGGACTGCAGGCTGGTAGCTTCCACATGCTTGTAATAAATAACTGGTGTTGGAAATGTACAAAATGTACAAAACCCCTTACTGTTTTCCTTATTAAGAGTATATAAACCATATTTCAAGAGTAGGGTTAATATTTAATGATTATTAATTCTTATTCCTAGGAAGCCTTAGTCATCAGCTGTTATATTCTTGCTCAGTAGTGCCCACCAATTAAATCTCATGCACACACTTCATTAAATTGCCCCCCCATCCCACTCACACATACATAAGTTCTTAAGAAAAATAGCCAGTTGTTTGAATGGATTTTCCAAGTGATTACTTTTAGAAAATGTTCAGCCAGAACAGCTAAATAAATGTTTATTGTTTTTTTAGTGTAGAATTGATCAGGGGAATCCCTATTACTTATTTTTATAGTCTCTCCTTTCAAAATCATAAATGTGAAAGTATTTTCTCATCCTTATGGTTATTTGGTAAAGTAACTAAGCCTTTTAAGTAGGGTTATTAACTAAACATGATGCTCGTTTTCTGCATGTATATTATAATCTTACATTTTCATACCTGAGCTGAGCTGTCAAAATCAGGACTATTCTGCAGAAAATGGGACAGTTGGGAGGTATGTTTTCATTATAATATAAAAAAAGAGTATAAATAATTATTATATAAACAAATGTTAATGTGTTAAATATATAGCGCTATATGTAGTTATGCAATTTATTGCTTTATTTATTATATAATTAATATTCTCTTAAAACTCACACTGAAAATCTCTGTTTGCAGAATTTTTGACCATACAGAAACATACATGCTGCACAAAAACTCAAAACTCAAAAAAGTCAAAAGAATGGGGCATACGGGGACAAAGTAAGATCAGATCACAAGGTATTCGAAGGGTGACTCTATTGGCTCTGCTTTCATATCACCTGGAGAAATAGTTTGGCAGCACTAGAACAGTACCTGATACATCCTGTCCAAAATATTTCCTTCATTGTGCTCCATTATAAATATATATTATCTGTTGAATAAAGCAACAGACATGTTAACATTTCTTGTCATTTTATTGGTAACAACAGGGTAACAATTTACTTGAAAGTTTTTTATATTTGAAACAATTATACAATGGCCTTTTGGTAGAAACGTTTTTGAAATTTTACAGCTCCTTGGTATGTAACTCAATGCATTAATATTATTATTATAATCAATACCAAAAATAAAAATAATAAAAAGATCACCAGAATCTCTGCTATACCCCCCAAACAATGTAGGTTTCTATAAAAAGACATTGCATAAAACAACTCAAATGTAAAGCCTTGCTTCATCTAAAAATAAACCATTCTCATAATAATAATATACTTTTTTAGTAGCATGTGCCATTGGGTAATCATAAATAGAAAATTGCCATTTTAAAAATAAGGATAGCCTCCTGGGATCGTATGATTCCATGGTGCACACAAACATAACAAACAAACTATAAAGTTAGGTCACATGAGCCAATTAACAGACAGAGTTCTTTCTTTTGCTTCCACACTTCTTCCTGTTACAGTTAGAGTTGAAATATTTCTGGTCAGGTGATCTCTAAGGCAGCACACAGACCATCATGAAATGGTGGTTCAACACAAGAGATGTGAAAGAGCAATATTTAATTAAATATATATACCATATTAGTAAGATTTTTTAATATGCCAAACCGAACAGTTTGCTGTCTACCTGGTGACAGGGTTCGGCATGTGGTTGATCGGGTAGACAAATT
>CM044433.1:117985276-117999510 GCA_024363595.1 Xenopus borealis | reverse complement strand
TACCGCAGGTTAATAAACTCGCGAAAACATATTCTGCGTGAAATTTGTCTATATTTTGTGTGAAAATTTTTACCGCACTTTAGTAAACGGACCCCTAAGGGGCACATTTATCAAGAGTTGAATTTAGAGTTCACATGAGTTTTTTTAAGCACCCATAAACTCCCATGAACTTGAAAAGCAACCAAAATCTAGTAATAAATAAAAAAAATTCAAAATCGGGTGTATAGGATCGACCAAATTATTCAAATCAAATTCTAAACAAATTTGATTCAAGTTTTAAAACTCTGAAAAAAAACTTGAATGTCAAGAAGGCTGCAAACAGCTCCAAATTCATCAGAAAATTCTAATTTTCACTTTGAACCTTGATACGTTATTTTTAGGATAAAAACCCCCTTTAAACAGTACCATTCAATTTTGCATCCCTAGCACTTGCACTAGCTCATAAATAATTTTTAATGACAGGTGCAAACGTATCATTATTCACGAATTCGCGAGCTCCGAAAAAAACTTGAATGTCAAGAAGGCTGCAAACAGCTCCAAATTCATCAGTAGGTTTAAGGTGGCAAATAGTCAAATTTGAATTCTTAAAGGGCCAGTGTATGATAAATTTAGAAAATAGAATTCTAATTTTTTTAAAAACTCAAATCAAATTTTAACAATTCATTAGTCCAATTTGACTAATAAAAACTTGAAAAGTAGAATTTGAAAATTCTAATTTTCACTTTGAACCTTGATACGTTATTTTTAGGATAAAAACCCCCTTTAAACAGTATCATTCAATTTTGCATCCCTAGCACTTGCACTAGCTCATAAATTATTTTTAATGACAGGTGCAAACGTATCATTATTCACGAATTCGAGAGCTTTTAGAAATTTGATTGTCGAATGAAAACCGAATAGTTTTAGGCTATTTTTCGAGCGTTATTCGATTTCATGAAAAAATCATGAAAATTTGTTCAATCGTTCGAAAAATTCGTACGATTCGAACAATCGAGGCGTTCGATCGTACGACTGCTATTCAACTAGGTAATAGAAAAAAAAGCCTATAGCCTTCTATTGCATTTCGGTAGGTTCAATCTGGCGAAGTAGGCAGTCGAATAAAATTTTAAAATTGAAGTACTTCGATCATCGAATGGTCGAATGATCGAATATATTCGATCATTCGATCTATTTGATCTAATCTATACGATCGAATTTTGCATATTCGATGATTGAAGTGGGCAAATTTGCATATTCGAATATTCGGTAAAATCGTACGATCGGAATTCGATCAAATTCAATTGAACTTGGAATTATTCATGTGAATTTAGTAAATGGGCCCCTTAGATTGTCCTCAGGTCTACAAGTGTATCGCAGGGACACATGACATTAAGGTGCTCTTGGATGAAAGATGGGTCTGTTCATCCTACAGAGATCTGGCTACGTCCTAACCTAACCACCAGGCAATACCGATACTTGTTTAAAGGAAAATGTTAGAATGCTTCCTTGGTTACAGATCAGTAAACTTAATTTAAAAATGTTTTTAATCCATGCACAGTCAATATTACATCCCTTCAATCTTGGGTGAAATAGTGGCCACCAATATGAATGTCGCTGTAAATGTGATCTATATGAAAACATGAACATAAATTAATTATAATAAAAGTAACATTGACAAATGGTGTTTTAGCAACCCATTTCAATGAAAATTGTAATAAAAAGTATTGATCTAGAAATATTTTTGCAGCCTGTTCCTTGGAATGGACTGGCTTCAAGAGCTATTATAGGATTATGTGTCCAAAGTAAGAAATGTACCATCCATCAATATTAGGCTTATTGGAATTCAGTTCTGACCAAAGTTTGCTCACATTTGGTACCTAACATAAACAATGGAAGACTTTCCTTTCATTTTACTGTATATCGCCAGGCAATTTGGAGCGATTTTAAAAATCGCGCCGCTCCGTGTGAATTAGCGCAGGCGTTTTTAAGCCTCGCCGGTGCCTAGCTATTCGGGGAGATTCGGGGGCAATCCGTGGGGGCGAGAAGTCGCCAAGCGACGGATCGCCCCCGAATCTCCCCGTCTGGACTAAGCCTAATACAGGTATGGGACCTATTATGCAGACTGCTCGGGACCTGGAGCTTTCTGTAATCTGGATCTTCACACCTTAAGTCTACTAGAAAACATGAAATAAACCCAATAGGCTGGTTTTGCTTCCAATAAGGATTAATTATATCTGACAAGGTTCTGTTTTATTATTACACAGAAAAAGGAAATCATTTTAAAGATTTACATTTTTTAATTATAATGGAGTCTATGGGAGACGACCTGTAATTCGGAACTTTCTGGATAACGGGTTTCCGGATAACGGATAGCAAACATGTACACAATAATTCTTTCCAAAGGAAGCTTTGTAGCCACATAATACCACTGATGTGCAAAACAAGTGACTGATGGATTTTTTTAAAGGAACAATAACACAAAAAATATGAAAGTGTTTTAAAGAAGGGACCAGGGTCACTGGGGGGCCCAGGGCCCAACCACGGCTGCTGTCCCAGGGCCCCCTCCCTGGCGTGTTTTTGCTGGAAGAGACTGTAGATTTTTGCCAGAGGGAAGAGAAAGCAGATCTGAGCCAGCTGGAAGACACTACGAGTCTGGGCTGGAGGGAAGACACTGCGGATCTGGGCTGGCAGGGCCCACAAGAGCCTGGGGCCCATCGGGTTTTTTTCCTGGTGTCCTGTCAGACCAGACCCTGCAAGTGACAATATAATACACTGTTGGCCTGCACAGGTAGAACTGTTGTATTTGATTCAGGAAAACTACTATAGTTTATACAAGCAAGCTGCTGTGTAGCCACGGACACAGACATTTAAGCATTTTTCAGTAGAAAATCCCATTGTTTACTACAGAGCTTATCTGTTATCTTCTGTGTATCCTGTGCCCTTTCCTCCTTTTTCAGCTTTGAATGGCTGTCCCCATGGCTACACTGAAGCTTGTTGATATAAACTATAGTCATTCTGAAGCAAATACACGATAGTACATTATATTTTCATTACTTTAAAAGACTTTCATTTGTTTGTGTTACTGATCCTTTAAGTTCAAATCTACAAATCTCACCCAAACTCCCACCTACCATGGATCAAATCACCACTCAGGGGGATAGTCCCACAGTTTGCAAACCACTGCCTTAAAGGAATTGTTCGGTATAAAAGTAAATATTGGGTAAATAGAGAGGCTGTGCAAAATAAAATGTTTTCAATATAGTTAGTTAGGCAAAAATTTAATGTATAAAGGCTGGAGTGACTGTAAGTCTAACCTAACAGAAAAGAACACTACTTCTTGCTTTTCAGCTCTCTTGGTTTACACTGACTGGTTACCCTGGCTACCAGGCAGTAACCAATCAGTGACTGGAGGGAGGGCCACATTGGTCATAACTGTTGCTTTTGAATCTGAGCTGAATGCTGAGGATCAATTGCAAACTCACTGAAGAGTTATGTCCCACGTGGCCCCCCTTCAAGTCGCTGACTGAAGGTGGCCATACACGGGCAGATAAAAGCTGCTGACAGACTGTGTCGGCAGCTTATCTGCCCGTGTGGGGGGCCCTCCGACGGGCTTTCCCGATCGATATCTCAGCTGTCAATCTCAGCTGTCAATCAAATATTGTCTGCCCCTCCTCTATGCCTTAGGCATAGAGGCGGGGCAGATAATTACTTTCACTTTCCATTCAGCACTTCCTAGATGTCACTGCTCCCCACACATTCCCCCAGTTCTCTTAACCATTTAATTGTGTAGCCAGGACATGGGGATAGACATCAGGTCCCCCATTCTGGTGCACAAACAAGATTCTGAGATGATACAAGGCTTGCCTTAATAACAGTGTCCACAAAATGGCTCCTGCCTGCTTGCTAGAATTATGAATTCCCAGACTGAAGGAAACAAGATTAAAATAATTTATATAGTGTAATTAATGTTCATTTTGCTTGACTAATGTGATAAAATATGATTTTGAATTTTTTGGGGGGTTGATGGGTCTACTTTAAAGGGATTCTGTCATGGTTTTTATGATGTATTTTTTATTTCTACATTACACTGTTTACACTGTAAGTAATTCACTCTACAATATAAAAAGTAATTCCTGAACCAGCAAGTGTATTTTTTTAAGTTTAAATATTGGTGTGTAGGCAGCCATCTCAAGCAGTGTCGGACTGGCCCGGCGGGACAAAAACCCGGTGGGCCCCAACCCTCATGGCCCCCACTGGGCCAGACCCCCTCCCCTTTCTAATTTAAACTTAAAAACCTGCTGACGTGCAAGTTGTGGGTTGCGGGTAAGGTTGCCACCTTTTTTGGAAAAAAATACCGGCCTTCCATTAGATTTAGATTTTTTTCCCTATTAATAACATTGGGGTCAGGCATAATTTTTACCGGCCAGGTGGCAACCCTAGTTGCGGGTACAGGTTGGTTTTAAAAATGTACACACGCTGGACTCTACCATGAGGCCCAAATAAAGAGCAATCTCAATATATGTTGGTAAAACAGGAAAAACATCTGGATATGTTAGGGGCCCTAAAAATAATATGCTCTGGGGCCCAGTAACATCTAGTTACGCTACTGCATATATCAGTCACATCTATACATTTGGTAGATTGTCACAGACACTAAATCTAGAACAATTTTTTTCTGCATTCTTTATGTTTCATCTAGTGATGTGCGGGCCAGGCCAATACCCACGGGACATGCGGGTTCGGCCCATCCTCGCTCCCCAATTTGAGTGAACTTACACTGCTGGCTTTCGACTTCTGGTTTTATAGATGGTCTACTGCCCCTTTTGTGATATCATCTGCGGGGCGGGTCTATAAAAGGATGGGGGAAGTCAGGGACTGGTGGGCACCGATTAAGGAAGGTTGGGTCCGGGTAGTGGAAAACTCGACCCGCACATCACTAGTTTCTTCCAGTTATTTCTTTATCTATATATTCTCTACCATTATCTAGTCAGAGCCTAGAAAGAGATTACTAAATAGTGTCATTTTTAGTTAATTAAAGTGGCTAGTCTGAGTACACAAAGCTTCAGGCATTTTAATTAACTGTGGGACAACGGGCTCAGACTCTGCAACAGATGGTAATTTCTGTGGTATACACAATGGTCTAGTTCTCCAATGAAAGATACATTGAGATATGTTACAGGATTCATGACACTGTGCTCCAGGCTTAAGCATCCTGAGTGTGGCAGGAAGGCTTCAGAGGTTTAATGCTAAATAGCGAAGTCATTGTGTGGCCTTTATTCTCCATAAAAGATCTTAAATGCCTTATGGAAAAATACTTTTAACTTTAATAGCCATATGTCCTGATTATGTTCAGCATTTATTACTAACATATTCAGTTTGCAAACTCATTAGCATTAGGGTTTTTACAGGTACACTTAAAATTCATGTTACTGTATGTTTCATCAGGGCCGATAATGAATGTGAATGTGCAAACAGACTGCTGACACGGGATCAATCATTTTATATGACATTTTATTTTAAGAGCACAGAATTTGTGGGCAGAAAACAACAGATATTTTTGCACAATAGTGGACATTTCTGACACTATTTCATATATGCACGCAGCATACTTGCCATATAAAAAGGATACAAAGGCGTAAACACTGCCATAGCAAAGGAACAATTAGATGTAATTGCTCTTTAAATAACTAAAATTGACATAAATCCCACTAAGACTGAATTACACTGGCGCATGCATGGAACTCAGAGGTGATTCTGGGTCCCATGCAGCACAATATAAAAGTACAAATGGTTTTGTGCTTCTTGGGTACATGAAATTCTAATTGTTTTGGAAAGACATTCTGCAGAATGCAGTCTGCGAGAAAGCTGGTGAAATGAGTAGTAGGAGGAAAATCTGTGATTAGGGACAGCCAAGTGTGTTGCCTGGAACAGAATGAAAACAACATGTTTGTTAAATAGAGAATATGCATAAATGTGGGCAGCTCAGTTTCAATTTTTACAAGGAATTCATTGCTTTTTGATAAGCTACAGTAGAATATGGAACTATTAAGGGAACGACAACGGCAGAAGTCGGCAACTATTAGCAATACTATGGGGCAGATTCACTAAAGGGCTAAGTGACTTATGCTAGCAACTTTTCGCCAGTGTTAGCGCCCGCAGGGCAATTAGCTAGCTAACAGGATCGCCGGTAGCATTCTTTCTCGCCGGTAGCATTTTTTCACTCTAGCGAAGGATTGTAACTCGGCAAAGTTCGGATTTTACTGCACGTTACCTCTTTCACCAGAGTTGACTCTGCCACCTCAGACCACGAGAAGTGCTACAAACGAAGCTAGATATCCCTAACTTAAACCATTTGCAGCTACATTTATAATAAAGACGTCCATACAACTTTTTTTCAGCCCTATGCAAATTGACCTAAGTGCATGATCATTAGCGAATTATCGCTAGGCACAAACGAATGCTAGCGCATGAAATTCTTGCACAGCAGAAATAATGCTACCGAAAATGAAGCATCGTTTGGCCCCCCCGAGATGAAACTTTGCATTTTAGTGAATTAGCATATTCGTAGCACATTTGCGCCTGGCAAAAGGGTGCGAAGCTGACGCTGGCAGAAATTCACCCATTAGTGAATCTTCCCCTTGTGCACTTTCATTAGATCTCCTGCTTGTAACCTGGGTTAATATTGGGGAAAACTCCCGGTGGGCCAAGGTGTCAATGGGCCCTTTTGCTTTTTACCATTTGGCCAATTTCATGGTCATTCCCTATTTCTTTATGGTAGAAATGCTTAATAATGGAAGAATAAAATAAGTAGATATAAAAGACTAGGAGAATAAAGAGGTTGAGTGAGGAAATGAGAAATAACAGTTTGGAAAATGGGCCCATGGTAAAAGGTTTTCTGGGGGGTCCAATGCCATCTCAGTCCGGCACTGGAGTAATCGCCTCTTCTTTGGGGTGACTAATCTCCCCAAACTGTTTCCCCCTGCCTTCCAGCTGCTTCAGTGAAGAATAGCCTGCACCTATTCACACGCGGCACTGTGTTTTCCGAAGTCACTCAAAGTTACCTCGTTAGGTCATTTCTGAAAACGCAGCGCCGCGTGTGAATAGGCGCAGGCGATTCTTTATTGAAGCAGCAGGAAGGCAGGAGGAAGCGGTTTGGGGAGATAGTCGCGAGGCGATTAGTCGCCAGACGACTAATCTCCCCGAATCTTCTCGTCTGGACTAGTCCTAAAGGGGTTGTTCACCTTCACCTTCCAACACTTTTGTGAATTCAGTTAGTTTCAGGAATAATCAGAAATATAGACCTTTTCCAATTACTTTCTATTTTCTATGTGTGATTTTTTTTTTCTAATATTCAAAAGTCAAATTTTTCACTTTCTATAGCAGCTTTGGGAGGGGGGTTGTCAACCCTGTAAACTGTTCTACATTGATACATTTAGTTGATACATTTCTTATCTTTGTCCCTGAGTAGAATCCCTGGATTTTATTACAGACAGCTGTTGGATACAATAGTTGCTTATTCTCAAGAGATGCTGCTAAAAATGTATCAACTAAATGTTGCAATATTGTAACAGTTTAGAGTCTGCACCTGAATTACTGAGCTGCCAGACTCAAACACCAGATACAGGAACCTTAGGGAGGTTTTTTTTTATCAAAATCTGAATTTATTTAATTTTTTTTAGACTCTAACCAAATCCACAAGGGTTATTTCCCATTATTTATAAATACATTTTGCAGAAAAATTCCAGTGCAGGGAAAAACTTGAAAACATTGTGCAAAAATTTGATTCATATTATTTTTTTTTTTTTGTCCTCAGATTTTTTTCGATTTTTGCCTGAAAACCACAAAATCTTTGGATTTTTGCACGAAACCCAGCACAGATCATATCTTTGGGACTTGTGGTAAATTTACTAAAGGATGCCAACGTTACCATTTTCAGTGCCTTTGCCAATTTACGTATGGGTGCAGGCGTCACTTCACTAGTAAAGGATACAGATGCTAGCATTGATTCACATTCTAAAGCCAGGTGAATTTTCGCTCTGGCAAATGGACGTAACTCCACAAATTCACTAAGATGTGGATTTTACTCAAAGTTACCTCTATAACCAGAGTTGCCTTCAACAGCTCTGACTTTGCAAGTGCATAGGAGTGCATAGAACATCCTCAATCTTCAGTTACTTACAATCATAATTTTTGAGTGGAATATGTTCTAAGTCCCAAAAACGTTGGTTTTTCAGGGTGCTAGGCTGCAAAAGGCTGATAACAGCCAGATCTGGTTGGTGGCACAATAAAATGGGAAAGTCCCCGACTGCAGAATCGTATGTGTGTGGATCCGTTCTTTCTACATTGCTGAGGCTGCAAAAGGCTTAATTATTTTTTTTTTGGCACCCGGTTTCCCCATACATTTTCTACCATATGGCACATTATTTAACTGTGGGCTTATGTGTAGGGCATTAAAACAACTCTATTGACTTTATTAAGGTCCCCTTGGCATGTCTAGTTATCAGTGTAAATGTATAAGATGCACCATGTAACTTAAATAGCCACATTCCACTTTAAATTGGCCAACGTACGCAAATTAGCCTGAACTCAAGAACTCCAGCTAAGTTGCGCTAGGCAGAATTGTACACTCGTTTTGCCGAGGTAACATTAGCAACAATTCGCTAGAATTTGACGAAACTTCGCTACTTAGGAAAATTAGCGTTGTCTGAGAGAATTTCCGCCTGGCGAATTTGTACTCTTTAGTAAATTTGCCCCATTGACTTATATACAACTTTGGCAGGTCTGAAATGCTGGATTTTTTCCCTCCTTGGGATATAATAAATCACAAATAATTGAGGTTGTTTTTACTAAAAAATCTGATTTTATAGTAAAAAAAAACTTAAATTTTTTTGGCATCCAGACATATAAATAACCCCCTTAAACTTTGATTTTGGAAAAAACTGTAAAGATTAAAAATGGAAAGTAATTAAAAAAAGTCTTTAATTCTAGAGCACAATCTGAAAACAACTGAACTGAAAAAATGTTTGGAAGGTGAGCAACCCCTGTAAAAGGATTAATTAGCAGAGCGTTTGATATAAGAAAGCTTTTCAATGCAAAAAAAGTCAACACAAGTTTAAAAAACAATGAAGTCGGCATATGTTCAGTAACAGATAACAGACAATTTAGAGCATTTTAGCATATGTACAATGAGTTTCAAGGCAAAAAAATGGATTGCTAAATCTAAAACCCCCAGTAATGTTTTACTAAGGCAGTGATCCCCAACCAGTAGCTGGTGAGCAACATGTTGCTCTCCAACCCCTTGGATGTTGCTCCCAGTGGCAGGTGCTTTTTTAATTCTAGACTTGATGGCAGGTTTTCGTTGCATAAAAACCAGGCGTACTGCCAAACATGCCTTGTTATAGGTTGACAGTCCACATAGGGGCTACCAAATGGCCAATCACAGGCCTTATGTGGCAGCTCAAGAACATTTTTCATGCTAGCATTGTTCCCCAACTCCTTTTACTTCTGAATGTTGCTCACAGGTTCAAAAGGTTTGCGATCCCTGTACTAAGGGATAATGATAATGTGTTTATTCCCACAATGCAGTGTTTTTTTCCCCAGAAATCCAGCATTATTGCAGTTGAAAATGGAGATGCTCTTGATGCAGTTGTGCTGTACCTAGTGCACTTGTGCTGAATATTTTTGAAGCCTGCCTGATGTCATTTCCGTTGCTTAGCATTCAAGTTACGTGCACCCTATGCTTTCGTCACAACTGTGGCAATTGATGCCGTGCACTGAGAGAAAAAAAGGTGCAGCAAAAGGCGCAGTAGCGTTGACTTCGTAATGGAAAACAGGAGGGACTAAGTGGTGCTGAGAGCGTTTTAAGAAAAGTGCATTTTGACTCAAGTTCCTTTAATCATATCGTTCTTGCACACAACTGACTGCTGGAAAAAACAGGGACCACAACTTCAGATAAACCCTTGTGTCTTGTCTCTGTAACTGGGCTATATGAAATTCTACAGGCATCGAATATATAAATGTCATGAACATCATTTGCTGCTGTGTCCTTATAAAACAATATTGTGCCACAGCAGCAAATATTAGAGCTTATATTTACTTTTCCCTACATGCTAATTAATCCACATGCTATGACTAGAGTAGTATGCTTTTTTTTTTTCTTTACACAGTAAAACTGCATGTGTCATATTGTGTATTCACCCACACTCAAATCTCCTAATTGCTATTAATAATATCATTGAAAAATAGCATATTATTATGTGGGATTGCATTTGCAGATGGGAAGGTTTGATTTCTTTTTAATTAGCCAACAAATAGTTAAATATAATATTTGAAATGACTTCTCCGTTTATCTATAATTATACATTAATGCTAAAACGACTGCATCCTCTATGCAGTGCATATAGAGTTAAAGAAAGAGCACCTCTGCTGGCTATTTTGAAGTCTATTGTATGTGCTCCTGCTTGATTGTTTGAAGGCAAAATAAATAGCAGGCAAACTGTTCTTGTAAACAAGGTAGATTTTCTTAAAAATGTTGCACTTGAAATATCTGCCCTTTGAACAAGACCCCTTTTTTTTCTACATTCAGCCTTACCTACCCACTGATTTCCAGTTCATCATGACAGCAGCAAATTCACATTTTGTCCTTGTTTGATAATTAATAGAGTCATGTCATCAGGAATGACAAAAAATGCAAGTGCCTATTTGCTTGTGTCACAAGATAGTCTGTAGTGATGAGCAATTGCTCTGCTTGAAATCTGCTCCGTAATTGCTGTCTTCGGAGTTTGATCCCTATGGCACATTTAGAGCGTGCAACACATTTCTGAAAAGCACAGACCAGCCCTTCCAATTCTGCAATTGTAATACAGGGTGGTATCGCATCAGACAAGCTTACCTTTGTTCAAAAATAATTTGCTGTTTCACTTACATACCCTTGTTTTTTCAGTTTTACATTGTCAGTCATATCTAATAAAAATGAATGCACATTCAAAGAGAAGCCAGCAAAGAATATTGCCTTGCGGTACTGCATTCACAACAAAGTTCCCTTTGGAGGGTGAATGTGATATACACATAGGCAAGATAAATGATTTGCTGAAATCTGGATTCTCATTGTCTATGCTAATGGGTAATGTGCCCAACACCAGAGGACTAATTATCCAACAAACTAAATAATAAGGTCACACCAAGGTCTGTGGTCTCTTTGGCCAGTGTGTACCATAAAACATTCCATGGTGGGGGGGGGGGTTAACAAGTCCTAGAGTTGGGGTCTAGGTTGGAAAGACCCAACACTCAGAGGGATGACCAATCCAAGAAGGGAGTACAAAGCTGAAACCCCATATGAAATTGAAGACATGTTAGCACAGGTGCAATAATTCATAGAAACTGATGAGTAGTGATGGGTGAATTGGTGAATTCTTTGAAACGCCACCGTGTCTCGTTTTGGATACGCACGTCCGTTTTTGGACCCGGCAATGGGCGTCTGTTTGACGCGCGCGTCCAAAACAGACACAAGCAAATACATTCGCCCATCACAAAAATAAAACAAGTTCTTTTGACCCAAGTCTCTGTTTATTCGCCCATCACTACTGATGAGATGTTTTGTTTCAAACAGGTGATAGAAAATGCTACCTGCTGATTGGCTGCTATAGGTGATAAGAAATGTAGCAAACTACTAAACTGCTATTTTTTACCTTAACCCCTTGCAATCGGTTTTCATCACGTCACCTTATATTGAATAGAGCAGTCCAGTATATCATATGCATTGTCTTCTACTACACAGCATACAAGGTAGAGAAAGGGCAGTGAAGCTTGAGTACTCCATAATTGTAGGTCCTGCCCCTCTACAGTTAAATGAAAGTCAAGGTTATGATCCCCCAGCAATCTAAGGGACTGGTGTACTACTTCACAATCCTCTTTTAATCAGAGAATATCTGTGGATTCGTCATTTTAATTCCACACACATTCAGATTTATATGTGAAAGTGTTTTGTTTTGTTTTTAACCAAAGATTCTTGAATCTTTTTATCTGTAAATGTTTTTGTATGGGAACAATTCTCATATGCCATACTACTTAGGTGGCCCAGCATTAAATGCACTGCTACTAAATAAAAATTAGTAATGATAAATCTATAACATCTGGACTTGCTGAGTTGCTTCTTTATTTTAACTTAGTGGCAGGGCATTTCAAATATTGACTTAAATGAGAAGGAAAGGCTAGGGCTTTGAGCATGCTCAGTTTGTTCCTCTCTCCCTCCTCCCTTCAATTCCCCTCCCTCCCTGCTGTAATCTGAGCTCAGAGCTATAAGTGATTATGGAAAGACTCAGGCAGGAAGTGATGTAACACCAAGCTAATATGGCAGCTGCTCTCTGAAACAAACAGAGAGAGCTTTTACAGCTGTTTACTCAGGTATGATAATGCATTCTGCAGAATAAATATAGTGTTATCGCTTGCACTATTGTGGCTCATCTATTGGCAATAAATCAATTTGGTAGCTTTCCTTCTCCTTTAACTTATCATAAAATTGGGCTTTAGTATGCAGGGTTGATAACAGGCATGTTCTCCACATGTCAACCAAAGCTGGACCCCTTAGCCACTTTTTTGCACCCCAGCAGGGGGGCAGCCCCACAGGAAAAAGCTGGACTGGGGATTTGCCATTGCCACTTAATAATATGTAAATCTGATGGAATTTCTGAGCTCCAAAGTTCTACCATAGCCAAATGCAATGACATCACATGTTCAGTTTTATCATAACGAGGTGCCTCCCCCAGGGTGCCAAAGCTGTTTTATGTTCAGAGTTACTGCAACCAGAAAATGCAGCCCTGACTCTCCATGGCGTACTTCCAGGGAATATTCAACAGCAAGTCAGCAGACCGGCTTTCAGTATTCCCTGAAGAGTATACTGATGATGGCAATTCTACCTTAGATATCTGAATTTTTCGTGTCAGTACCACTTTAATACAGTGTGAAAACCCTCCTTGTGTATACATCTCACAGATTATCCCAGAAGCTTGCTTCCACTTTCTCTCTTTTTTCTAAGTACTTTTTCATTTAAGTATATACAGTCCCTGTGTAGTGATTTGTATGGAGTTTGACACAAAGCATTGCTATTAATCTTCTATCTTGTAATGGGCCGACTATACCTCCTGTCAAGGGTACATATTATTAATGACAACATACCATGATGTCCATGGATCCCTTTGGCAGACACAGGTTGCCATACATAATGTTTGGAGAAATTCTCAAAAAAACTTGATGATCCCTGTATAGGCAAGGTTTACTGGAAAATGGTGTAATTTGGTCAATGTTGTGCCTGTCAGTGCAGTTGCAGACAAATGGTAGAAGGCAGTGGATTGTGAATTATCTGCTATTGTGGAAAAGACATTGGAGAAAATACCACTTCTTTAACTGCCCTGACAATAAAAATGAAACGTGCCACTGCGTACAGCTTGAATGAGGACAATGGCTTGGGTATGGGGGTTGGAATTTGTATACTCAATAGATAAAAGATGGTTGAACACAGAAGAGTTGATGAAAAAATACCACCATAAAACCAGGATATCATACATAACACGTTAAGAATTGAAATAAATTGTATGCTAAGCCAAATTAAACCCTTTCTTTAATAGTGTCACTGGTTCTTTAATTGTATTACTGGAGCATGTTCTTCAGTGATGGGGGAAAACAAAATCAGTCTTGAGACATCATTTCCATAGGAAAAAATATTTTATTTTTTTAAAACAAATTCAGACGTGGAATGTGAAATTTCAGAGCTTTGTTGTCTGGGTGGGAACTGGTAGAGAGGCTAAATACAATGTGAAACAAAAGCAAAACTGTAAACCTAGGAAAGTCTATTTAAAAAAAAAAAAGAAAACAAATATTTATAAACTCAGGCATAATACTGTGTTACTTACAAAATTGGACAAAAAAAATTATTTTAAATAAATATTCATGGTACACAATTACGGCACATATATGCAGCAATTTGGCAACCTTTTTTTACCTTTTATTTCTAGTTACAGTGCAAAGGGGAATGACACTGCCTTCAGACAAGCGATAGCTAAATACATAGCAAAAAATTTATTTTATACAAAACATTTTGCTTAGACTTTGTAAAAAAATCCAACATTGCTCTATGTACACAATCTGGTTAAGAAAATCCATATTCTGTCTTTTTTTTTTTCCAGGTGTAAGTTTAATTCTATATTAATATTTTAAAAAGGTGAATAAGGCTACGGACACACCCCAAAATCAGACAGACA
>CM044433.1:117965559-117985176 GCA_024363595.1 Xenopus borealis | reverse complement strand
AAAAATTATTTTAAATAAATATTCATGGTACACAATTACGGCACATATATGCAGCAATTTGGCAACCTTTTTTTACCTTTTATTTCTAGTTACAGTGCAAAGGGGAATGACACTGCCTTCAGACAAGCGATAGCTAAATACATAGCAAAAAATTTATTTTATACAAAACATTTTGCTTAGACTTTGTAAAAAAATCCAACATTGCTCTATGTACACAATCTGGTTAAGAAAATCCATATTCTGTCTTTTTTTTTTTCCAGGTGTAAGTTTAATTCTATATTAATATTTTAAAAAGGTGAATAAGGCTACGGACACACCCCAAAATCAGACAGACACAGTTCAATATATTTACAGCATCTTCACTTTGACATATTGGTGCAAATTCCTAAGTCAGGTGACTACGGATCAGATGATCTATCAAGCAAGGCATTTACAGAAACGTTCCAAACCTGAAACAACTTCTAAATTAAAAAGGAAACCATTTGAAGATTGTCATTCGGCTTCAGACACAAAACAGACACACAAAGTGATTTCGACAGTGGTTGTAGGTTGCGTATTATCAATGGATCTGAAATTCACAGCTTTAGTTCAAAAGAACACTCACAACTAAATGTAAATAAACAAGTGTGTGGCCCTTGTCATAGTGTTCAGGCACACTGCCTTAGACACAGAAACGGTTAAAAACACTGCCAATATGTTCTTGCAGGAAGTAAAAGGAAATATGCACATAATTAAAGTGTTTTTCTACGGCTCAAAGAAAAAAAAAAACATCAGCCAAATACGGTTTTCTATATGCTGTAAATGGTAAGGGGGTTGATTGACCACTCAAGCCTTTTTTTAAGAAAAAAAACAGATGAAGCAATCGTTCCTATGAAAGTTAATTTTTGAAGGTGCTCTTATAGGCTCAAGAACCTTAAAATGCTGTTGCTAATTTTTTTTTTCTTTCCAATTCAGACTGAAGTGTTACCATAGAAACAGGACTGTGTTGATAATATCTATTTTGCATAGCACATAAATGTAGGAGACAAAGAGGAATAGAAGAAATAGAAGAAAAAAGATATTGCGCTGTCTAACCTGCTGAATTTTTATAATATCATTGCGTTAAGGCGAAAGGAAATCATAAAGCAAAAAATAAATGCCAGCAGATCCTCTTGTCATTGTTAAATAGATGATGCAGAAACACAGATTTCCTGCTTTTAGGAGCTTGCACTTCCTAGTCTGCTCTTGAGAGAGACGCCTTTAGAAGCCTTTGTTATTTTTGAGTTTATTCTCACTATTGTATTTTTTTTTTTTTTTTGGAAAATGCTTGTTTGTTCCCCCCAGCAGCAATGCCCGATTGTTTTCTGTAAGGACAATAGTAAAAGCCTATTTAGCGGCTGCTAAAATGGACTTCACCTCTCTTTAAGGGGCAGGCTGTGCAATTTTAACAATATATATTAGTAAAATATTTTACTATATATCCCCTGTGTGCTATACACCTATTAAATAAGTCATTTTTTTTCTCTTTACTGTTCTCCATAACTAATAATTTATTTTATTCCTAAGAACTGTAAAACATTTGCCATATGTGCTTTTCACAGAAACATAGCACCAGTGGACTGCCATGCCAGCTTCTTCCATATCTATGCCACACTTCTTTGGGAGATCATTACCACAAAGAAAAGGTGTCCAAAGATGATTTTCATTATAAGCCACATAAGCTGGCTTCATCCCAAAAACTTTTATGCCTTAATAAGAAAGATCTTTCTCCTTTGACCTTTGGCTCTTGAACCTGTAGATCAGATTTTGATTTCTGCTCTTTTCATGAAAGCTTTACTGGTCTGATGAATAATATGGTCAGTATAGCACCTGAGTCTGTCAACAAAATTAGTCACAGACTAGGAGTTTCATTCAACGTCCACACATTTATTGCCAATACTACTACTTCCAAGCACATAGTGTCCACAACTTGACTTTGTCCTTCTCTACCTACCGATGCACTCTCGGACAGTAATTCTGTGTAATAGAATTCAGAACGCTCTCTTTTTTTTTTTTGCAGCCATACTGCACAGTATATTCCTCTGCATCTCCCTTTGACCACTGCCCAACTGATACCCCCAAAGTGCTCTGCTGCCAAACATATTTTCTTTAAGCTTTGATACAGAGGCAGTGGCATTTAACTGCATTCGGCAGTTTATCTTATAGACTCCTGGACTTGCTGACAGCGTAACTTCTTGCTGGAAGGTTCTGTATTAGCAAATACAATTTCCATAATATATTACCCATTCAAGTGTGACTGCAGTAGAAATGGATGGGGTAAGAGACCCCAAAGGTTAATATGCCATTAGAGAGGTGGTGGAATAAAATGAAACCTTTTCTGAAGCAAGGTGATGATCAAGACGAGGTGAAAATGAAACAGTGATGGACTAGAACTCTTTCAGTCTTAGACGCACAGGCGTTTGTGACAAATCCAGTATACACTGAGAAAGCTAGAGATACTAGAGTCTAAAAATTGCATTTCAAGATAATCCTACAGCATCTAGAATATGCTTAAATTATTAAGGTCCTTGAAAAACTCCATATTCACCTGGCTTTTGTATACGCTTGAATGCCTAGTGCACATGGCTTAAAGGAGGATGAACATGATTAGTGGATAGCTATCAGAATGGGTAAAATCGTAAAAAGTCTTCCAGCTTCAGTGAATACTTTTGTCTTAACATTAGGAACCACTAGGTTCCATATGTAATCCAGTTTAAGCAGGCGCTCTCTGAAGAAAGGTTTTCTCTTGGGCCGGTTTTTCCATTCAAGTCCATTTTTACGCATATTGAGCCACTTAAAACCCATCAGAAAGCAATGGACCTTTATGTGTCCTGTATGTCAAAAGGTACCACAGAATTCCTCAGACTTTGTAGTAAATATTTGCTGGGCTCTGAGGTGGCATCTCCTGGACAATGTAAACAGGATGTCCATAATCCCCACTTACTTTCTCATAATGAGGGCAGAAAACACCCTCTGCAGTCCTTAAAGGAATAATAATGTCACTTGGCTCTGAACCATTGTTATTGCCACTGCGTTTTGGAGTGGCTAATGTACTGAGTGATAAAGTTGTTGTGTGCTGGGGTGAATGCTTTCTGTGTCTTCTTCTGTATTTCAATAACAGCACCACAAGAGTGATTATGATGACAATGAAAATTATGCACCCTGAAGCAATCCCGGAAAATAAGGCCACCTCGGATCCCAAGATACTTGAGTGTCCAGCATTTTTGCCCTCTGTGCTAGAGCCTAGAATAAAAAGGGAAAAAAAAATTTACAAAATGGCCAAGTCAAAGCCTATATTCATTATGCACTCATAGTTTTGCCTATATTTAACTTTTGAAAAAATATAGAGACAAAGCTCGGAGTTGAAAGGTGATGCATTATTTACAATGCACATTATGAAAATGTTGGTGTGCCCTTAGTGCCGGGAGAATCACGTTTAATATATGTAATCAGTTGTTGGGTACATTATGAGTAAATTATAGATGCCGCCAACAGTCTGAAATTACCATATCTTGTTAATTTATATTGATGTTTAACACTTTTAATACCAAATTTGAATTAGTAGCCACCTGTTATAGTTTATGAGATATTTCCTACACTATAGTATAATTGTGGTTAATAGCATTTTCTGGGTTTATCAGAGCAATAAAGGAATCAATCTACATTTATGAAAGCCAGAATTCATTTGGGCAATATAGTAGAAATATTAATGAATCAGCTTATTTAATACACAATTAACTAAACAAATGACTCAACATCTGTCAGGCAATAAAAAGTGTCACATTGAACAGTCTAATATTCAGTGCTCTCAGCTCATTAGTAATTGTTTAGAAAAATTAGCACATATATCTTCATGAATGCAGTGGTAAACATTAAAACAACTAGTGTTTATAATTGTCAATGACTCCTCCTAGTTTTCCCTACAGTGCCACAAGCAAAAATGTCTGTTTAGAATGATTTAACATGTTAAAACATGCTTTAATTAAGAAAGAGTTTCATATGCCAATGTTACTTATACAGTCCTTTCCATCATTAAACATATTTGTGGTTATGTGATGAAATGCACTAAGTTTGTCTTGGGCGGTAACCCATAGCAAACAATCAGCAGGTAGCATTTACTGGTCTGGTTCAAATGCAAACATCTTATTGGTTGCTATGCGTTACTGCTCCTGGCCAAACTTAGTGCCTTATATTACATATCAGGGATTGAATGTAAGCTCTCTGGGGTAGGAACCTTTCTTTACTTTATGCCTTTGCTGTACATTTACTAATCCGTACAATCTATCATTTCTAGATATCACCACTAGTTTAAGCATGACAAGAAGACATCGTATTTATATGAGTTTATAGAAAAATATAAATATTAAAGTATAGAGGGAATAGCTGCTTCTTCACCACTACATTGCAGTAATAATGGCCCAAACAGTAAGCTTTCATTTCATTAGAACATTTCTGCAAACATTGCACGTACAATCTCCAAACAATATAGAGTACAGGCTCCCAAGATAGTTGCTACTACAGAGCTTCCTTCTATTATTTTAAAATCCCTGTCTCAGAGACTGGCTAACATTTACAACTATGGTTACAGTTCTATTTTCTTTTCTTGCAGGAAACACTATTAAATCATTTTTGGCAGACACTTTTGTTCACAACCAAAAATTAAAAAAAAGTCTCCTATTCTATGTAAATTGCCTTTGCTATGCAAGTAGTATCCATGATAATTAAAATATTATTACAAAACAGTGAATTAGAACCAGTAGCTATAAAAAGTGAAATATATGTACCTTCGGGGCCGTTGACATGTGGACTAGTGGTTGAACTCTTTCCATTGGTACCAGATTCATGGTCGGGGCGTCTTGTGGAAGACGAGCCTCGATGGTTATGAAAGTCACGATCTAAAAATAAAAATAATAGGTAAATACTGTGAAGGAAATCAGTCAACCCTTATGAGAAAATAACTGTCCCTTTAAGTAATCATGCTCTTCAGTTGTGTTTAGAGGTGAAGATTGTCAGACCATCTGCAGAAACGATAGGGATTCTCACAGTTGGCACCCAAGACTTTGCAGATGACATTTCAATTTTAACGGAGTAAGTTGATTGGCTCGCTAAACAATATTATAATTAGAAATAAATCTTATCCCTGACACATTCATCTGAATGTGAAAACAAAGTTATTAAATCAGCAACTGGTAACAACTGTTGAAGAGCTCCAAGTGTTTGTGATGAAATCTGAACAATACAAGCAATTTTCTGATAAAACAAAAGAAAAGACTAAAGCTCATGTTGAAATGTTATTCTTTAAGTGCAAAACTCATATCATCTATTAGTTAAAACATTTGATAACTCCCAAAGCCACAAGCTGTTGTAGGGCCAGAATAAATTCCTTAAGAAAATCATATGGGAAATATAATGAAAACAGGTAATATTTTTTTCAACAAATATATACAACAAATATATATATTATATATAATGCATCTGCTAGAAACACCAACAATAAACATCTGACTGCTCTGGGCTTATAGTCCCAAGAGCAAGTAAGAGTACATATTAACAAGCAAAAGCAATACCCTAGGATTTTATGTGCCGTTGTATTACTTTTTTGTGTTTTATATTTCAAATTCAGTTAGGGTACACAATTCTGGAAACCTCTGGGTTGAACAGTATTTAGCTTAATGTATGTAAAGTATGGGAGAAACAAATGTGATACATCATAAAGTAGAGGTGTTGCTTTAAATGCTTTGGCTCATACCTTGTCCAACTTTCATGAGGATTTTCATGGCTTTTGTTACACATACTCCTCCTTCTTGATTATCCACACCTTCAACAGAGCCATTTGATGTAGCTGAAAAACAAAGAACACAAAAGTAAACCTGATGTTTGTGTTAAAATGCAAACATTCATTAGGTTGAAATAAGAATGTTTAGGTTTTGTGATGGTCACACACACACAGATATGTTATACTTTTGTTCTAAAAACCCACAAATTATAATCTAGAGAGTCGGGTATCCCTGAGGCAATTTCTGGTTTAAAGTATTTGTTCAGAATACAGCAATTTATATTGTTATACAAATAAGATCAGGAAATTACAAGGATGGTGTAATGTATCAGCTAATTGTTGTCATTAAGAATACTTAGCTATTCCTTGTCAAGCTGTGAGTGCAACATTTTATCATAACTTCGCTATGTAATGATTCCTAGATGACAGAGTATGATTGTGTTTTTGCTGTTGCTATAATGTATCAAGCAAATATTTTATTAAAGGTCTGAGAAATCTTTATTTTTTTTTTCATTCTTACAGTCTCTGGAGCTTATTGGATTTTTGTTATAATAAGGTACGGTGCATAATCAGGCCTCTAGTTAGGTGCAACATTACAAATCTGTCCTTGGTATAATGTCAGTGTCAGAGCTTTAAGAAAAGAATCGAGGGTTGCATTTGAACAATTGCTTGTTTCACAGAATGAAGACCTATATATGCAGCATCCACAAATTGTTTTTTGTTTCCAGCTGTATGAATGTAGAACCCTTGCACCACCCATCCATCTATTGTATATAAGTCCCTGTTTCTATCACCACCCATAAATCCCTCTTACCATTTCACACATGTAACAGTGCATCTAAATGCTGTTCAACATATTCAACTACCCCCAGAATATTTAAGGTTTCTTTTATCTCAGTGCCACACCCCCATTATCCGTCAACCCTAATTTTTATCCAAAGCCTTAAAATAATGACAGTAATCTAATCTAGGAGTACATCTGGCAGCAACACAATATAGCACCAACCTCACAAAATAATGGAGACATAGTAGTTTTTCCTCTCTTCCCTTTACAGAAACAAAAATCAATACAAAACTGCAGGCCAAGACATAAATCAAATGTGTCTGTGATAAAAGTGTTTTTTTTTACAACCTATTTGCCAATGTAAGAGAAGCAAGACAGAAGAAAATCTAAACTGAAAAAACTAAGCACAGATCTGAGGGATATGCAAAACATGTATTTTTATTTTAATCAAAGCTGGAGGGAGTCACTTATCTCTATCAACTTGTATTTTCTAAAATTCAACTGCTGCAGTTCTATGTTCATGTTTCCCAGCAAAACAGCACAAACAGTGCAGAAAGGGTTACGATGTCAACAGAATTTTGATATAGAATGAAACATCCATAGAGTAACTGATTACTAAACAGCCAGGGTCTAATTTGAACAAGGAGCAGCACAAAATAGAATGCCAATGTAAATTTATCAGGAAACCTCATTTTAAGAGTAACCACATGTTCCTGCACAAGAATACTGTGTTCAAATACGACTCATGCTTTTTTTTTTTTACACATATTTTTATTAAGAAAGAGAAAGTAAGAATCTCACTGTTTGAGAAGATATTTGCTTTGTGAAACCCTCCTTCCTTTAATAGCTAAGGGCATTTCAAGGCCTATCTCCAACACGAAGAGTAATCTGGTAACTCAGCAATAGGTCGCAGCCACATTACACCCTTAATTAAAACTGACTACTTGTAGCAGCCTCTATAAGGAAATTCGGACTAACAGCAATTTAGAAGAATTCCTCTGTTGTCTATGCACAAAGCACACAAAAGGCCTTTTTTATTAAGCAAACACGTGAAATGACTTAAAGCCCTTTCCAATATTGAAGGGGTATTCTCTGTGGCCATTTTGTGTTCTTGGCATCTGACAATGACATTTAAAGTAAAACCTCCAAAATGTCTAGTAGCATTACCATAGTAACTACCAAAGGCAAATTTGATTAAGAAGGCAACTGGCCTTCAAGTCATTAGAATATCCTTTATCAAACTGTTCAAGTCAAGATAAAGCATTATGATGAAAGGTTTATAAGACCTTTATGGGAAGATTTTTATAAAAAAAAAAAAACTTCAAACTGGAGAATCCTAATTTGCTACCAACAGTTGGAATTTGTCATATTTATTAACACTTTCCTAATTGTTGGGAGAGTATTTTAATGAATTAAATGATCCATAACAACAAAAAATTTAAGCTTTTTTAAGTAACGAAAATATAATGTATTGTTGGCCTGCACTGGTGTGTTTGTTTCATAAACACTACTATATTTATATAAACAAGCTGCTGTGTAGTCATGGGGGCAGCCATTCAAAGCTGAAAAAGAAGAAAAGGCAGAGGTTACACAGCAGATCAAATATAAGCTCTGTAGTATACAAAATGATTCTTCAGAGCTTATCTGTTATCTACTGTGCATCCTGTGCTTGAATGGCTGCTTTTTTTGTGTTACTGTTCCTTTAACTGTCGGTGTTAGAGCTGAAGACTACAGTAAGGCTAGTCAACTGTCGTTCCCAGTCAAAACAAATTTTTGTCAATGAGTTTCTATCTGCATTTTTCCCTCGACGGTTCATTGAAAAACCAATGTATTTGCACAGATTTCAAAAGAACATGTTTCTCCTACATCACATAACATGAATTTCCTATAGTCTAAGAAAGAATTAATATAACGAATGCTTTTGTTTTTACAGAAGTTGTACCCAGAAACCGTAAAAAGACAACATGCTAGAAATGGAATATGCCATTTAAAATGCCTCAGGCAGAAAGCTGTTCCTGCTTAGGAGCATTTGTTCTAATTATTTCTATCATTTGCTCTTGGCTTTTGTTGCCCAATGAACAACGCACTACTGATTCTTTTACTAGACATCTTAATTATTCTCTTTGTACATTCTTAGTACTTACAAATGGTCAAATAAAGTGTTTTCTTGAATAATGTCTGTTGCATGGCTACCAAAGGTTCACTACTTTGTACACTGTAGGTAGCTTGGCCAGTTCACTACAGGACAAACAGTGCCGACAGCTCTAACAAAGTACGGTAAACCGAGAAGAGAATAACTCAGGGCAATAATGAATTATCCAGTACTTATAACGAAAATTTTCACCTGTGTGGTAGAGGTGCACAACAATATCACAGGTTACATCTCTGGAGAGGAGATATGTTCACAAATAGATCAATCATTTTGGAGGGGGAAATAAATGGCTTCTCCGTGTGATTTATCTAATCCATGCAGGTCAAATAATATGCCATCTGCCCACAAACTGTAAAAGTGAAGAGCACTTGCTATATGATCTAGTAATACTAGGCTTGGAGTTTTAATTCCATGATTAAAGTCAGCGTGTGCATCTGTTAAATCAGCAGGTAAAAAAGAATTCATCAGTTACAAATGTAAGGGTTTTTTATTATTTGTATATAATAACTTTGGGGTGGAATGCTTTCCATTATAAAATTAGAGTACAGTATATAATTTTGTTTATAATTATGTCCGTGCCTACGGTCACGTTCATTCATGCCAGAAGAAGTGCATTGATCTCTTCGCATCTGCAGATGGAATGGACATCGATATATTTATCTGCAGGCACATCCTAGATTATCAGACTGGCCTTTCCAGTACTGGATATAATAAGAAAGGGCAGGGAATGAGAGAAGGGGAAGATATTCATGATATAATTTACAAGCCACCTTTTCCAGAAAAAAATACCGGCCTTCCTATATATGTATCTTTTTTCCTTATTAATAGTACTGTGATCAACTATCATTTTTACAGGCCAGTCCGGTAAAATACCGAGGTGGCAACAATTTTGACTTTATGTTATGGAATGTAAAAACAAGCCTATTATATATAAATATATGGTTTTGTTGCTGGTGTTAATCAGTTTTCTGTGGGTTTTTTGGGCATTTTTAAATGCATTTTTCCTCTATCTGAAAAAAGAGACAATAATATTTAAACATAAAAATAAAAAAAACTGAATTAAGAAAATCCCACTGCGCAGACAGGAAGACTTGTTTAGTGCATGAAATACTTAAGCCAGAATGGAAAAAGACACTGAATCAGCATTTGAAACAGAAGCAGCAAGCAGACGCTGTTTCTGGCTATGATTTTTATATAGTCCCCATGGAGGCAAAGTAATATTACATTTTAATATGTCTTCATTTGATCGTTATTATGCTTACTCCCAGGAGACAAAGCTGCTGCACAGATCGTGGCTGGTTTCAGCCTATCAAGATATTAACATTACACTAATCAGACAGAGCATTAGGGGCAGTTGGATCATAGCCTACATATACATTCTCGATTGCACTGCTTTAATATATAAATAAACAACCCTCTACCAAAAAAGTAATACATTTCCTAGACCTTTATAGTCAGTTGGTGCAACACAACAATGTATATGTTGAGAGCCTTGGATACCTGGATATTTCATAGCTAAGAAAACAACACCTAGGTTCGGTTAGCAAATGTGAAAGCCTTTAGACTCAAGTATTAACCAACTGTCTTTAATGCAAGCTGTAAACAAAGCTGTGCTTGATCTAATGTCCATTTCATAGGATTATCAAGCTCTTTATCATAGAAAATCCTTTGGCAGTAAGAATATGGAAGCACACGCTGGCTGTTTCCGTTTGTCTACTGCCTGTTAGTGGCAGTACATATAGAGCTGAAATTTGTAGACATTAAAAAGTTTTTTTAGAAGGATTTATGAATGTGTCAATACTTGTAATATGAGTTAACATTCCAAAGTGAATTGAAGTTCTGTACGCCATGACTTCCTCAACTTACAAAGAGGGAACATTATCTATACTGCTAACAAGCACTTATCCTATATCCATCCCTACCAGGAATTGTAGCTTAGGTATCAGGGAAGGAATTCTGGGCTGGGCACATTATTGCATCTTTTATTGCATATTCCCTTATATAAACTGATATATTATTATCCCCCACCCATTCTGGAACCACTGATGCCTTTCTAGAAATATGTATTTGTATTTATTATTGCCTTTTTAAAGTCACTTATCTAGACTTGAGCCATTTTGGTATATACTGAAAACTGAAGACCCATGTCTTCCAACTGAGGAAGCGAGGTTGAAACTCAAATGAAAATCAGGGGCCATTGAACATGTTAGTTAGTGCACATAATATGGTAGGCTAAATCCACACAGGCATCAAATATTTTTGTAAAACATAATGCAAATACATCAAAAAAGTTTCAAAAGATCTGTTCTTTCAGAAAAGGTTAAGAACTGAAAGTACTGGCTGCATTTGATCCTAATTTCGAGAAAGTGGTCAGTGCTTATTTTCTATCTCACTCTAGAACTATTTTTAATGGAGTATAAATCACGTTTCCTATTATGTTAAGAAGTCAGTGGAGCATCAAACTTTATCTCTCATCACATCAGGAGGAATTCTTGCACTGAGACAAAAGTCTAGTGGGAGCTTATGAATATTCCACCGTGCAGCCATATCCCTCCCATCATTAACTGTAATTGGAGCTGTATCTTATGAAAGAAATAGAGAAAACACAGCAGAATGTTCCTCTCCCCTTCCCTTTCATAATAACCCTTTCTGAAGCAACAGAAGCACTGCTGTAATTATTTTATATAGTGGACTTTCAATAGCTACCAGGAGCACCTTAGACCAGGGCGTCTTGATTTAATGATCGCAGATTTCACAGGCCACGGTTGTCTTTGTAAAGCGCAGTTACTTGCCGTCCTTGCCGATAGCAACGAAAAAGAAAAAAAGAGAGACAAGTACAAAAGTGACTACCCAGGCCAGAGCCCAATACGCCTGAATTCTCTTAAAAAGATCAAATGGGTCTGGCAGTAATAAACTGTCTCTCCTTCTGCACTCAAGGCAGAGAAGGGAGGTGTTTTCCTGTTTAAACACAATATTCAGTCGAGAGACTAGAAAGAAAAAAAATATCTTATTGCCATAGTGATCTGGTGTCTCTCTTGCCTTCAAAACTTACATTATAGTCACTGTCATCCCTCTAATTTATTATATGTAAACACATGCTAAAAAGCACTGCGGCAGTCTACGTTTCTAGTGCAGAATTTTAACAGTGACCATTTCCAACTGTTTTTGCTTGGTTGTGTGGTCTAACATGTGCAGGGATTGACTTAAATGTTTGACTTTGCATGTGGCACAAAGTAACACTAACAAACAAGCCACTTCCTTGGAAAGGTGCAGAAAATAATGTTGTAAAAGGAAGCTTGATCGTGGTATCTGAAAAGCATGCATATTTGCCAGTGTTGGCTTCTTAAATTTCCTTGCCAGGATTCTTTGTTTTATAGATTTATGCAATGCTCCTCTTGGCGTCTTAGCTTTTAGTTTCCACTTTAATTCCTGCAGCCGTTTTAAATAAAATCTGATGGAATGTGTAATATTCAGCAAGAAAATGCTATACCATAGCTCTAACACAGGGCCTGAGTTTTTAAAAAAACTGAACTGAAAATACATCCTATTATTTCTTATTGTATTTAATTGCCATATTTCATGCCTTAGCTGATGCATAATATGTTGACGAGTAGAGCTAGGTAACATAAAATAATTTGGAACCCACAGCAGGAGGCAAAAAATAATAAAATAACCTATAGCACATTTAATAAAAAAGAGCATTCCATATGTATATTTATGTGGTAAGAAATGCACTATTGCATTGAACATCAAGCCCTTCTGCAACGGCTATTCCTAATATACATTGCCTTGTTTTCTTTCTTTTTCCCCTCTGAAACAGCAATTAATCAGTCATATTGTTTTGGTCCATAAACCATTTTTCCACACATCATGTGTGCCCTTAGCAATCTAAAGAGATAACTAAATTCTGTGGCCATCCATGGCTCATGGTTAGAAAAAATCACACACGCTAGCTCTACTGGCACTAATTGCATCCAATGATATTAATGACCCAGTAATTGCTGTACAAGTGGCACTGAAGTGGAAAACATCATTTTGAGGCAGAGTTCATCTCTTGGTGGTGAGATTTCACTTATGACTGAGTTAATGCCAGATGACAGTTTGGAAAATAACACTATAGATTAGAAAATGCTCCACTCTCATGGTATAATAGCTTAGATGGAAGCGACGCCATGTGCTTTTGCTGAAGTGTGGCCTAACAGCAACCCCAATACCATGTCGCCATCAGACGGTGCCCTAACGATGAACTGCATTCCTTGAAGGGGAGCTGCACTATGCAATAGCAATCTAGAGCAATTTTCTACATGCTTAGTTTAATGAAAGAATTTCAGCTGATGGGCTACATCAAAGGGTTCTCCAGTTTATGGAGATCCAATCCATGAAGGCTGCTGTAAAATGGTGCAGTCCATACAGCCTTTCCTTGACTCATTTACTTGAAAATTTAATAAATGTATAAAAGCAGAACAATTTAATCATATTTAAAGGTTTAAGTTGCTCTTATATTATAAAATCATGGGGTTGTGTTGTTGATAGGATATTGCATTTTCATAAAGCAAAGCCAGCTGTGATCAGGTGAGTGACCCAGTAATCAATTCATCCCCTTATCATATAGATTCCTCAATAAAATTATCAGCCAAAAAACGTCTGTACCCATCTTACCTTGCATGCCTAACTACATGGTCAGATATGGGGAGTAAAACTATGGAAGGACAAATCTGTCATTATTCCCATTGTCTTCTGAAAAATACTCTCCATAATTTTGACTTCTCTCAGTTTTTCTCAAAATGGTGTCAAAAATATGCACACACACGCATCAAAATGGAATATATAAAATCACTCTGTTGCTGCCTAAGGGTGGAAATAATTTAAGACACATCCTTGTTTTAAGCAATGGCTGGGTTTAAGTGGCCTTAAACAATAATGAAAAATAATATCCCATCCTGCAACTGTCTCACACCTTGCCATGACTCAAATTCCTTCCAATTTGACTTTGTCATGGCTTCTGATTAAAATAGTTTTCTTACCCGCAGCCCTTGGTGACAAATAGCACTGAGATGCCATGCTGCAGCAGTCCTGTATTTCTAAGGTAAGCTAAACCATGAGCACAGTCAATGTAATAGCTTGCAATATGAGAAAAGGTCATTAATCTTCTATATCCATATTCTCTTAAAAGATTTGTGTGGTCTGGGACGGATATCAAAATAGACCATGACTCCATTAGCGAGTATAAGCCCGAGGCATCAATACATATTTAAACACAAGCAGGCCTCACCATTTTCAAAACATCAGCCTAATGTATATTTATATTTGATTAATAGGAATTGAGTGGTAATCTCTGAAGTTAGAAAACACATACACATATATATGATATATATATATATATCATCATTAACTGTAATATTAGGATAGGGATATATATTTTTGCAAGCCTATGGGACATTAGACAACTGTCTTGAAAGATGGATTAATGGTTTTTGTGTATATGTATATCATATATCAAGAAATTCACAGAAAAATGAAAGTAAAATAATGGCCATTTGAACGATTCTTATTCATTCTTAACATGTGGCCTGTTAAGAATGTTAAACCACATCTCCCATCATCCCCTGACAGTCTACCAGCAGTGTGGAATTTGTAGTTTAACAACAGCTAGAGGGTTGTAGGTTGGTCGGCCCAGTTTCAGATCACTTCGAATCTCAACGGCACGCAGTCTTGCATGACTAAAATGTGACCTAGCTGTCTGTGTTCGACCTTAGGTCAGTTTGTACCCACTGGCTAGGGAATTAGATTGTTTGCAGCAAAGCACATGGGCAATTAATTAGGATTTGTTATTTAAAAATGAAAGGGGGAAAAAGTGAGTCTGAAGCATACATATTTGAGTTTGTACATGTCAAAGCAAATGATCATCTAACTGTAAAGCAACTAATGAGGTCCGCATGCAAGTCGAAGGGTTTTAGCAGAGTGTTTCCTGAGGCATTTCTGTACCCACTTCACAGGTCATAAAAGAAGTTAGCAGGCTGAAAAATGATTATATTTCTTGATAGTCTGGGTAGTACTTTTAAAACTCTTAGCAACTGGGCTTTGAGGTCTGGGGAATGAAAGTGAGTTTCTAAGTTTGGAGGCTTTGATCAGATCTCAGCCAGCAAAGCCATTAATGCAGCAAATAACTGTGTATAGAATGTATATTTCATAGCTCCCGATGCCATTTTTCACTTTAACTTAATTTCTTCACCTGGATACAATTCTGATAATGCTGCCTAGTCCAGAAGGCCCTTCCATTAGATCCAGACACTTAGAAATGGAATTCATATGTCAGTATTTTTCTCAGTGTGTGTGTAAGAAGTACTATATTTATTAAAAAAAACCCTGTGGATTAAGTGGATATAGCATACCACTCCCTGCAGTGTCCAAAGAACAGGGGCAACCCATCAGGCCCCAGCTACATGTATTAGAAATAGTCCATAGTGCCCCATATATTTATCACTTGTTTGTATAGGCCTGCAAAAGTTACACTGAGTTTCAAGGTAGTCAATAACAAGCTATCTGTCCTGGCTAACCTACAGCTCCATGTCTCCACGTCCACTGACTACTCAATGTTGAAGGGAGATGCTGTGGTTTAATAAGAACTGAAGAGCTGAACTTAAGTTGTATAACATAAAAGGGGGCCCCACAGAGAATATTTTGCCTCTGGCCCCCAACCACAATAGTTTCAGATCGCGTAACCAGTTATTGTTGAATGCTTTAAGTATAGTAAAACAAGCAAACACTGAAATGAATCCTATGAGAACTACATAGGTTCGAAAAAAGGTTAATACCCCTTAAAGGGAGATCACTTATCATACCGGAAAATGAAACCTCACCAGAGGCATAAAAAGAAAAATAAATGTGACTATACTTACATATGATGTAATAGTCTTTGTCTCTTTGGAATTCCAGTCCCCAGAGATTTGGGCTAAACTCTTGAAACTTGATAGTAAATTTCACATCTTGATCTGGCTTAGCACAGTTGAGCAAAGGTGTTCTGTCTTTTATAGTGCAGCTGTCCGCTTGCTCTTTATCCACCAAGTAGATTTTATAATACTCATATTGGCCTGTTGATTTGGAGTCCACTTTAGGACATATGATGTCCAGTTTATCTCCTATCTTTGGGTATAGGATCAGCCCTTGTCCAGGAAGAAACCTAAAAATAAAAATATAAAATGTAAGCAAAGTAACACAGTTCAACTGCAAATCCTAGGAAAGTCAAGCATAATGAAAATGGAGTGTGACAGATTTAGGACAATTACGTGAGTGTTTATAAGTAATGTTTATAAGGAATGGTCAGTCAGGAGCTCCCATCTGTTGAGCAGGTTGATGAAGGATAAATTGAATTGTAGTAAACACCAACAGGGTTAGGGCGGTTATCAATAACATAGATTATAATGCCATCTTGTCTTTGAGACTAATGTGGAATAGGCTTTCTTTGAATAAATAACTCCAGAAGGCACAGTTACAGGATTTGGCAGGATTTTAAGCAAATTATTATGTTTTAATTACGACTCTGTTTAAACTGTACAATACATTGATCCACAGCAGGATCTTGAAAAATGCAAAAGACATTATCACAAAGTAAGTGAAAGATGAAAGCCGTGACACAACTGACAGGTGACTCTGGAAGAGTAGAGAAAAAAAATAGGTCCTTATTCAATGCTCCCAATCTTATTAAATGAATCAATTTATCTAGGCAGTCTACATTGTAAGTATTTTACAAGCAAGCTGTCATTAGAAGAGGTTGTATATAAATCTCACTGTACACATTTAATCAATTTCTTGCTTGACCATTCAAAAGTGTTTCCTTCTTGTAGCCCATGGCCTAAACTAGCTGTAAGGGTTATTTTTCTCATTTCTTGGTAAAAATGATCTTCTGTCGTAAACAGACAGTAGATTATGAGAGCATATTTGCGTAGTGAATATGCCTACTCCATCTATTTTCTTTAACTGCATAGGTCATCTTTGTTTTATAGCTTTGTTCTGCACTACAGAATGAGCACCTCTAGTGGACAAACAGATAAATGTAGACAAGTGCGTTTGTTATCTATACACACCATTTTCCTTTACCGCCTATTAAATGGGAATTAAATGGACAATAAACATTGCCGAGAAATATTGTACATATTTCCGATTGAAATTTAAAAAAAGATGTACATCTTAAAAAGCTATGTATGGTAAATGTAAAATTCATAACCTGTGCACCTCTCATAAACAGATCTCTATTAATAACCTTGCAGAGAAATCGTTCTTAAATTGCTTGTGTCTATTTTGAACCAGGAGAATCATCTTCTTAACGCATGGATTGCCATGACAAGCAAAACTCTCAGGCACCCTAGACTTTACACTGTATCAAAAGACACATGAGCTGTGCTCAACAGTAATCTAAGGGTATATTTACACACAGAAACACACACAAATATCTGCATACTGCCATATGATTCAGTATATATGAAACTGGCCACTATGATTTTGGCAACTTATAAAGGTTCCCAGCATTTTACACAATATAGTACGGAATTGGAATAATACAACACTTTGTATACTTTATATATGAACTTTATATAAGTGCATATCCCTGTATGCTGCTACAAAACTCGTCACATTTAAGAAATGATTAAAAATGTTACCTATGGGGCATATTTCTAAAGGTGTGCATTGACATACACCAGGCATGGGCAATTCAACACCATGATCCGTCATGTAAAATCACACATCTTTTTATAGCCGAGTGTAAAAATTCTGGAATAAATAATTAGTCTGAATAAAGCTGCACTAAAATTGGCATTAAGTTACGCCAATTTTGTTTTTTACACAGCAATTTACACCACTTTACCACTTTGCCTGAAAATTTTTGCAGCCTGAATGTGTTTATTAAAGGCATAAGGTGTTAACCTGGCTTAAAAATACACACACACACATTTATAAATACATTGATTATTATTAGTGATTTGCTATCTAATTGTGATGCATAGTGGTAATTCATATACAGTATATGAACTTCAAGGCAGCTTAATTAATACACTATTTATTTTACTCTTTTACACCTATCTTGTAAGTGGTTTATATAAATATAGCCCTATGTGCCTGCATTGTACACCATACCCTTTTAATACAAAGTTTTGTTAACCTTTTCCATGCCTGGGTCCCTTTGATCCTTTTGCAGTGTGCGTTGCCTGTAAACAAAGGCAGAAATCAAAGGGAAACCATAAAATCTACTGTGTCGGCATAGTTGTACATTGTCAGTGGTTTGGCACAAAAAAACACAGTGTTACAATATCTTTGTGGGCAAGACATTCATCATTACAATGTATCAACAGTGATTTTTTTTTTCTTATGGGGAATTAGACTTTATTGGCATTGCTAAAACAAATAAATTTTTTTTTACTAATCAGGACTTATAAAGCTAAGCAGTAGTTAGTAACGGTACCAGTGCACGGCCTATGAAAAGTATGTATTCCATAGATAATAAATACTTTCTTCTCTACCACGACACGAAACACCACAGAACTTCTTAAACATGACCTGTAACTTTCTCTATGAGATCTGATATGTAAAACGAGCTCCTCAACCTGCTGGAAATATAATACAGGCATGGCCATTTATCTGTTATTCTATGGTAACTCTATAACTGAAAGTTGTGTGTCCTTTCATGTGCTTGCAGGTTTTTTAAGCATTACTAGCCATTTAATTGTAAACAGAAAGCTGTTGGAACAACCACAATATTAGCAGCCTGCAGATAAGTGGTTCTTTCTATCCTGGATGCTTACTGCAATAAGTCCTTAAGCCTACTGAACACAGAAGAATCCCTGAGTCCAAGCTTCTCTATGTTTCGCTTAAGGCAGAATGCCTGTGGGAAATCGGAACAGGAGTATTCTAATCAACATCTTTTGCAAGGCAGAAACATTAAACACAGCACTTAGAAATCTCTACTCATTTGTAAGCAGTCAAGCCTGAGGACTCATTAAAATATTAAAGGCCAAGAACAAAGCTTAAAGTCAGAAATCCTTACAAATTTAACTCAAGAAGGCCACCGGCTATGTTTATTAATTGAGAGATGAAGTCTGTCTGGCCATGTTTGGCATAGAAACCGTATATATAACAGTCAAGTATATTTGATTGTTTTGGTCATAGGCTGGCAAAGGAAGAACCATACTTAAGGCAGAGCTCAGCCTGACCATTTCAAATTATAAAGGCAATAATAACATTGCTTTATAACTTAGGATAACTTTTGGGCAAACCTCCCTCTGTGCTCATTCCCCAGAAATGTTATGCCATGTGAAATGAGCGAAAAAAGTATTTAACTTTACTTTATTGCCCTGCTGCTATGAATGCATAGCTTATTAGGTACATAAAACACCCTACCGTTATACGTGAATCTATACACATATAAGCAGAAGATGTCTTTGTTTGGGAGATGCAGTAGAAGCATCTATGTATGACCATGATGGAAGGTAGTTCAGCATAAGGTGGGTTTGGCTGCTTGCTGAGCACTTTTCATACTGTTTTATCATTTAAAGCAAAGGGAAATTGAGCTGAAAACAGTGGGACAGATCACAAAACTCTACAAACAGGCCTCACACACACACACGCACACTGGGTGGCCATAATGTGCCCCTACTGTTTACAATAGCTCAAGATGATGTTTGTTAGCCACGAGTGGATTACCAACACACTACTGTGATATGAAATGAAACAATTTCCTTAATGTTTACCTTCCTTCCAAACAGCTTCTATTCCTTAAAATGTTTTCCATGGCCGCAAACCTTTTCCATACCTTGCCTCAAAACCTACAGAATGTTTTTCATCGCTGTACAGATCTTTTGAGAAGGTATATTTCCCTGCACAGCTCAGTAAATG
>CM044433.1:117945929-117961742 GCA_024363595.1 Xenopus borealis | reverse complement strand
TTATAAAGGTGTAATTCTCATACTGCTGTGATAAGCAATTGAACACTGGAATGACTATGAGCCATCTGTAATGTCCTAAAACTCTAGCATCTGAAACAAAATTAAGCGCTTTTTAGAAATACATCATTACCATGCTCATTTATAACCTTGCAGCATAATTACATTTAACCACAAAGCCTAATAAAAACTATTCCAACTCACTTCATATAAAGACATTGGGGAAATGGTTGTATTAAAAAAAGATCATGTCACAAAAAAAAAAGGTCTAAAAGTTTAAATGTTTGTCAATGTGCTGGTAGCCAGCTGAGCTACATGTTCTACCCATACCTGAATTATACGTAAGTGCTGAAGTTGGTTCCACAAAAAATATATCAATAAAGGAGGTGCTAAATGGTGTCCATATGAATAAAAGTGTGACTGACCAGCTAATTGATTGACATAAGATTCTTTCCTGTTTGTTAATGACCATTTCTCTCGTGTCACATAACAGAATGAAGAAATGAATGTGTTTGGGTTAACATTAGTGAAATCAGAAGTGAGCAGGGTGTGTTGCAGAGCTGCAGAAGTGCAATGTCAAATGCATCTTATTAAAATCCAGTTTGGCCCAGTTGAACACATCTATATGCAAGCAGCCAGAACTCCAGCATGAGAAGAAATAGGTCTGGACATGACTGGGAGCCTTTCTCAACACTGACAGACTGAAAGTTGGCACAGCTCCCGAACCAAAAATAAAATGACATTTAATTGTGACTAGACGCAAGAAAAATAAGACATCTTTTCTACACAGCTCAGTTGCCCACCTAAGCTTAAACTAGACTGACTGCTGACCTCATTGCTTTAGATACTTGAATGAAAGCCCAGCTCATAGTGAGAAAGTGATTAAAACCCCTTCCACAGACATCACAAGACCTACCACCATTACATATTCACTCTCAAAATCTTTACATCTGCATTTGCTCCAACTGTGCATGCCAAATATAAAATCTTGTTCCCATTCCTACTTAGTGTCAGTTTTAATAAAATGTACATTTGCATTATGCATGTTAACAGTGCTTTGTTTTTTTCCACCCAGCATTGCTTTCCATCTGTCTTCATTGTCATATTCTGTCCTCTAGCCATATCCCCCCTTAATATTCTCTCTAGACAGCTGTGCACTGTGTGGTCCTCTGTTCTTTGTATGACATCACACTTTGTAGCATGACAATTTTCAAATTTAAAGATGCAGGCGGTTAATCTAAATAATGGCCCATTATAATGTATGAAATTATCAAACGGAAAGACCACAAAAATTATTTACTTGTTAACTTGTATTTCTGCTGTTGGTTGAGCTGAATTTGTTGCCCATGTTTAAATGCAAAGAGTCCTTCAAAACAAGGGATAAAAGAAGGAGCTGTGGAATATATATGGGTCATACAAACAACTAAGCCAATCTGTGGCTCATAATAATCAAAAACCCTATATCAATCAAACAAATCTCCTTACTTACTCATGACTTACTTACTCCATTTCATCAATGGAAAACAAAGCATGATGGTTAAAATAATTTTTTCTTAAGTAATATTCTTCACAACTAAAGGCACACAAGCTTTAAGGAAAGATTCATTATGGCCCCCATTCCCTAAATGTTCAAAGGCTGATTGAAATCATGTGTTTTTTTCTTGTCTCTCTTGTTAAATATATCATCTCCATTTTTTATGCTTCAAAATGCAAGAATGTTGCTTGTTTTACTAGCTGCCAAATCTAGTACACTGTAAGAATCTTTAAATTAACACAGACAAGCGAATAGCATTTGAACAGCCTGCCTGTGATTTTCAGTGGGCAAAACATAAATAGGATTACCTAGACTTGCACTAAAAGACCAGCATACTGAAAAGCTTTCATTCTGCAGACCTACTGTGGTGCTCAACCAATTTCAGGCATTCTTATGGAACTTACAGCATTTGTGATAGGGAACATGCCAGATGAACTCAGCTCAATATTAAGGAGCTGCAGGAAATGAGGGTTGCCTTTTAAGTGCAGTAACCCTTTTTATCCTAATAATAATAAGCGTGGGGCCAATGTAATTCGACTGTTCCTTTTGTCATGCACAAGGCTGCATTTCAAAAGCAAAAGAGGCTGTAAACTTGCTGGACACTCATCCAGAATGGTCTTTCCTCCATACTACATAAATACTTCAGCTGAATGCCATCTTGCTAAACACTTGGGCTTGCAAAGAAGTTGAATGCAAGCAGCTTGCAACTTCACAATTTAGATGTTAACTTTTGTGCTTTGGGTACAATGGTAGCTTGCTTCATTGTGCATATAAACATAAAGGCAGCTCTAGACAACTGGTCATTTGGAAAACAACTGATATTTATTTATTTTCTCCATTTGCACGGATTTTGCAAAGTAACATTGGGATGAAGTGAAGTAAAAACCAGGTATCTGTGTTGAACCCATATGAACAAAGAAATATGTAAAAACCTGGAAAGTTCTCCAAACCCCCCTGCCAAGAAACATGATTTAATGAAATCATCTGAGACGCAGTTAATCAAAAAAGTGTGTTTGGGATTATTCGTGCAGACAGAACAGTTACTGTTGGCTTCTGTGTTTTCTCTCAGTCTGAGCTATCTTTCCATCATAAAGATTTCTAGCACACAAGCAGTCAAGTCATAAAACAAATATTCTTTATTTGTCCTGCACCTGTAAAGCTACAGCACAGCATGGCGTTTAAGGAACTCTTTAGTGTCATTCCTTCTTGTAGCTTGTGTCTACGGTGACAAAGTACAGGGAAGACACAAAAGTGAAACAGCTTTGTCTTTTTCATTTTAAAGGGTTGTTTTCAGATGAGCAAATGTCAGGAAATCAGCTTTTTTTTACTGCTTACTGCATGACAAAGGCAATGGCTGTAAACTAATAAATACCTTATACTTTGTCATAGTGAATCTTTTCCACTTATAGTTTCTAATGACATTAAAATACAATTATAAATCACTGATTTTTAGGGCTGGGTGCTATGAACTTCCACAGGTGCAACGTAGGTGCAAAGGTGGTTAGCGCAAATTAAAATGGAGGAGGGTTTCCATGCTGTGGCCTGGTTCATACACGTCACTAGCAGTGCAGGTGTTTATGGCAAATGTGCTGGGAGGGGTAAAAGTGGTGCAGCTCTGGGGGGGGGGGGGGGGGGGCAATGTGTTATGTCAGGTGCCTAAAGAGCACAACAGGGAGCAACATTACTTGTAAAGAAGGTGCTTGTGATCCACTACAACCAAGCCAGCTATTTTCATGTAAACTACTAACTACTCACATTACCACATATTTGGAGATGTGGTTAAATTTAAAATATGCCACGTAAATACATTATGGGGCTGCTAGTAAAGTTATTTATTGTTTTCTTCTCTAAAGAACAATAAAACGAACCATGAGAGGAACTGTCACTTCAATGTGAAAAATATTCAGTCTATGTGTTACAAGAGATCATTAGGGAGGCTTGCATTGTAAGCACTATGACCCCCTCCAAGTTTTGTGCATTGCTACCATCAAGGCCCGACAGCTCCAGGCAGGGCCTATTCTGACATCCCTTTGAGAAGCGTGTCACTTCTAACATCAGGCTAATCTACATGTTGCCATGGCAGCACCCTTTCTATGCCTTTACCTTTTTAGGGAACTGTAATGGATTGAGCACATTTTTCTCATGTGGAAGACAGAGCAAAAAAAATGGTGGTTTTAATGCCATACAATCGGATTGATGCTGTTAGTTTCTCTATGGCCTTTTCCCCCTCACTTCAATCAAAAGGGATCAGTTTCTTTAGAGCCTGTCGTCGATTTACATTACCTCTGTGTAGATCGAGCGGGGTTTGTAATCCCCTTATTAACTATGAGCGTGGATTGATTTGCTTCAAAATAAAAGCAAATTGTCTCAGCTTTGTTTTTAAATGGAAACTACAAAATGGATTACGAAAGAAATCTTCAGATTTCACACAGCACGTATGGGGCTGAATTTAAAATGAGAATGAAGCAAGTCAAACAGGAAAGCCGTGTGAAAGCTTTGCATTTTCCACCATGAGCGAGGGAACCGAATTGCTTAGGCCTTTGTCTCCCTGGGCTTTGGGGGAACAATGGAGCCACGGGAGTTTCCAGGCTGTTCTTATGGTGAGGTGACCATTTGCAGTTCTTCCCTGTGCTTTTCATATACCATACGGGTAAAATTATTCAAAAGATGTCAGGGGTGAAAAGTACAGAGGCTTGTTGCTCTGCATATCTGAATCAAAATGCATTAAACAGCTGAACACACCCATTTCTAGTCTCCCACGTAACCGCACACAGAACGAGCACATAAGCAAGTACACTAAAATTCATGACAGATGACCTGAAAAACAGGTTTGCTTAATGTCAGCCATTACGGAAGGAAAAGATTAGGCCCATATGAACAGCAGACTGACTCAAGGAATGTTTCTTCTCATTTACAAAGGGGCAGTTGTAACTCAACAGTAGCAGTGCTTACTGAACACTGACTGGAGTGGAGTCAACTTTTGCACCTCTAGCTCTTCTATAATATGCCCTGTGGTGTTTGTACTTGTTCATGTTGATGCCACTTTGACTGTTCCAATCAGGGCTCATCCAGATGAGCAGATTCGTGGAGATTAGTCGCCTGGCGACAAAACGCCACGTCTTTGAGGCAACTAATCTCCCCGAATAGCTTGTTAGCGCTGCGCACCCGCTAGGCGTAAAGTCGCCTGCGCTTATTCACACGCAGCAGCACGATTTTCAAAGTCGCTGAAAATTACCGCAATTTTCAGCGACTTTGAAAATAGCGCCGCTGCGTGTGAATAAGCACAGGTGACTTTACGCCTAGAGGGTGTGCAGCGCGAACAAGCTATTCGGGGAGATTCGTCGCAGCAATAAGTAGCCAGACGACAGATCTCCCAGAAAACTCCCTGTTTGTCTTTAGCCTAACAAAAACTTTGTAGAATCTTAATTGATTGGAAGAGGCAGGAAGCAGTTTATGGACTCTCTTTGAGCAAATGAACAGGTGGCAGATAAGTTTCATTTGAAAAAGTCTGCAAGAATCATTTCTATATCTGTATCCAATGTTATGAGGATGAGTAATTATTTAAAAAAAATATCAAAATATTTAGCACTGATTCGTTGATCTTATGGGGGGCAGAACACAGCAGGCCCAGTAAATGTTGAAAGCTGAGGTAGAAGGGACCAGTGGACCTTTTTCAATAGACGTGTGCAAAACAGATCAGTTTGTAGTTACCCCACTTCGAGGTAAGAAGTGTAAAGTAGGCCAATTGTTATTTAAAAGTGCTTAAATTAACACTTGTGTCGACATGTAACAAGTAAAAGGTTGTAAAGGAATAAAATAAAAAACTTTTCAGGTAAAAGTAAAACCCTTAGTACCTTTAAGGCCGAAGTTAAAGTAAAGAAAGCCTAAAGCAATGTGTGAAGGCAGGAACCCAACTTAAAAGAAGTAACTTCTATCAGGTATGTCCAACCTTCCACCCCACAGCAGCTGTTGCACCAAAACATGCAGCAATCTAAAATAAAATCCGTCACTAATCAATATCACTGATTTCTATGAGCCTACACTGTTATCTTTATCAAGTACATATTTACACCTTATAGTAAAGGGCACAGATATAAAAAGAGGGTTCCTCAGATACATCCACATCTGCAGCAAAATGGACAGGGAAGACTGATAAAAGAATTTGACCAATGTTCACTGTAATTCAATGTTTAAAATACATCATTAATTATCCATGTAAAAATCCATGCATTACTAAAAGCAAGATTCATAATTTGATATATCATGGGAGTGTCTGGGCCCTGAGTTCTTTGAAGAGGGTCCCTTGATGTTACGGAGGAAAAAATTAATAAAATTACATAAATGGAATATCAGGTTTTCTATTCAGGCCTGAAAGTTCTTTTTCTTATACTTAATATGTTTTACTGATTATTTGCCACTGGCTACGATTCTAATACATTTTGAATATGGTATAAAACTGATTCCATTGCCAACACTTTTCCCAAAACAAATGTCATATTTCTTTCTTTAAACAGCCTTTAGTGCTTGTATATTTTACTATTTGGTTCGACGTGACTAGAATTCTAGGGGTATATTATCTATTGCTGTTATATAGAAAATATGGGAGAATGCAGGCGAGCACATTCACAGTGAGCTTGCTATGTCAGAACCTATGGCTAATTTCATATATCTTTCAGTTAATTGAGGCATTTGGAGTTTTCAGGCCAGCTGTGCTGCAACTGCCATTGCTGAACTATTAAATACAATATAGCATTCAGCTTTTACCATACTATTCCACTGTGCACAGAATGGAATATAGCCAAGAGCAGAAAAAGTCTGATGCCAATATGCTGTCTACCAGCGATGTCCAAAATATTGCTCTCCAGCTGTTAAGATGCAGCTCCCAAGAGTCTTTCCTGGGAGATTTAGCAAAAATATGATTTAAGGGTTACAGGCTGTCTGTCTTATGTGTTTAAGGAAAATTAGTTATATTTTTCACTGCTTGCAATAATTCCAATATATATATATATATATATATATATATATATATATATATATATATATATATATATATAGTAGGTGTGCTCAACTATGGTGGTTTTACTGGTTAGTTTCGGCATCAGTCAATAATTGTATGTAATCTGTATGTTGAATATGTCAGCACTTTACAAAGATGCTTTAATATGTCTGACACTACATAGAAAGAAACAAAGGGCTGACAATGTGTGTACAGTGCCTTCGACCTGTCTTGCCGCCATAATATAAAGCCAATTACTGCTCTAAACAAAGTGCTTCACCTGAGTTGGTTTACTGATAAGAGGCTTGCAGATAATTACTATAGATAATGTAACAATTAAACCCCAGATGAACCATAGAAGAAGGATAAGGCAAATCAGTAGATCTAAATCGTGTCCCCTTCTAAGTATACAGCATGTCAGTAATTTACCAGAGCTAATACCCCGCACCCCCATGCAGGTGTGGAAGCCTTGAGAACAGTAACAATTTGTTTTCTATTTGCCTACCAGGTTTCACCCTTGGTTGGGCCTTGTTGTAGATGCATGCGACCAGCCTAATGATTTTAACATTGGGTCAGAGCTTTGAGGAGATCGAGAGGGTTAAAAGGCGATATCATGGGGAAAGGGTCCTTAAATAAATTCTTGTCTAGGGCACATTTCCAGAGACTGAGATATGGTTACTACAGCAGGCACTTTGTTCAAGGGCTGGCTCAGTCATCCCTTGGAACAAGGACCATTACCTTCAGTTTATCATCCTGACAAAATGTAAAGAATGTGCAGAGTAAAAACACTAACAATTCATCCCCCGGTGATTTCTCCATTCTTCCCCTTCTGTATTAAAACTGACAAGATTAACCTAAATGCAAACTGTCCGGCACAGTTCAAGGGGCTATTCACAGACGGCTGAATGTACATTTGTTTACTTACAAAACTAGGCCCCTAAACAAACAATGCACAGCAGGCGGGGGGAATAGAGAGCTCTTTTCAACAGATTTACAACTTTAATATATTTTGTAATACTTAACTACTGCTTTGCACAATAGCCTAAACACCCAGGTTAAAAAAAATAGGCATAACAAAAAAATATATATTTATTTTAATCTTTAATGAATAAAATGAATCTACAAAAAAATGCTATTGGTCTAAACATATTTCTTCTTCCAGAATGAAGAAAGAATATATGGTCATACATATGGGTGTCATTAATTACTGCACTGCTTTTGCTGTTACCCAGAATGCTTTTCTTCTACCTCCATCTCCTTAAATAAAGGAGTCGTTTTCACCCTAAAAAAGTAACTTATGTTTGTTCCTTTTTCCCTCGGATCAGGTGCAGCGCAATTTATTCCCTAATATTGGTTTCGAGGGCTGTAATCTAAAAATAAAGCAATGAGCAGGCGCTCTATCATCTAATTACATGGGAGTGCGAGGATAAGACTTCATGAATAGAGTTATTATCCTGCTATTCCCTATAGTGATATTTATATGTTTAATGTTGCACTGAAAATCATGGTGGAAATTAAAATTTGATGTTAAAAGCTATGACATTCATATTTCATTAGTGACTCTAAAGCTTGGGGAAAAAAAATCTATTTCCATAATGAAGACGGTGATATATTCATAAAGGTTCCGGCTAATGAAAATCCATGATGCTTTTCATGTTCCTAACTGATTTTATAGCTGAAATCGCATATTGTGTCTCCAGGGTAAAATTCCTGGATCATTAAGTGCAAATATAAATAAAACCAGTAGGGCGGGCGTCTATTTTATGAAAAAAGGAAACCTTGATATGGTTGGTCAAGTAAGGGCATCAAACCTTTGGCGGGCTGTAATACAACTCCAAGGCTGTGTTGGGACTGTGGAAACTGTTGTGCAACAAAAGCTGTTACACAAATACAAATTGGTAGTTTATATACACAAAAGGTAGGTTATATTTGTCTCCTACAAATGTAAGACGAAAGGTGTGCGGCAACAGTATTTTTTTTTTTTTTTCCTAACAGAAAAAGGGGGAAACAACTCAAATGCGATGATATGATCAAATGGCAGGATTAAATAGGCTGGAACTGAAGGACTGTGAAGGCTGAGTGCACAGTCAAGCTGTGTGCATTGAAAGAGTGACCTCTGTGGGCCTGGAATGATCATGATTTTAGATCCTCCATTTACTTTCATTCAGCAAGCAAAGCAGTGCTTCTGAACCCACCACAGTCGTAGACGTGCCAGCACCCTCAACATGCGCACAGAGAATGGGCCCAAACGCACAGCCAATAGACAAACACTGCATCTCTCCTTCTGTGAATCAGCAGTGATTCTGAGTACAACAGCTTGGGTAGTTAGCCATGAATGCAGAGCAATGTGCTGCTGTGGAAGCTCTGTGACAGGGCCCCCTGCTATTTATTTGCCTTTATTTCGCTGGGTTCTTCTTTTTTTTCATATCTTGTAAAAAGCATGAAAAAAATGATGGCAATGTCTGATCTACCTAAACACACACACACAGGCTAAGAGAAACTCCTTTACAACTATTGGGTGACATTGGCAAGCAGTGCTGCAGTACCCACAGGGCACAGATTCTCTACAGACACTGCTTAGTGCCATGCCTGCCCTTCTGCCAGATGCCACGAGGAAGTTCATGAATGGAAATTTTCATTGAGATGCTCAATACAAAGCGAAGCAGTGGGAATTCACAAACCTCTATTCAGATTAGCCTGTGTTCTCCTTTAACCAAAATGAAAGAATAGATCTCTGCCATGGAAAACCTTTGGGAAGAGCAATACAGATGGCACAGAGCCTGCTTATGGTATGTGGGTAGAATATCTGTGCCAATATATTTTATAGCGTGTTTTGGGATTCCCATCACCCACTATTGATTTAATATAGAGTTTACATATATTTATGGGTTCCTGTGTTACCCTGAGCCACCAACATTCTCAGAGAGGATGAGGTAGAACTGCATCTGTACAGACACTGGTAACAATCCCATGGAAGTTGAAAAAAAAAATAGACATAGGCGCATGTATTTGTATGGACTTGTATTGCGCTCTATAAAACAGCTATCAGGGTGAATTCCGTAGCACTGGGGCACAGCTGAGATCAGCACAATCAGAAGGGCAGTAACGCCGATAACGCTGCTACAGGGATTCATTTATGTATATAGCGCTAACTTAGCGCTGCGATATGAGAAAAACCAGAAGTACAAACATCAGCAACCCAGAGCAACAAAGGGTTCCACTCAGATGAGCAGCCGATTCCAACCTGCCTTTTACAAATCACAACCTGCTTCTATATGGCAGCTCCAGCATTTAGAGGACACAAATGATCCTTCAAGACTGGAAGCTAATTGCAAGACATATTAGTCTCTCTACGTTTCAGCGATCAGCAGCGTCCCCTAGACTCCGGGATCCTGCAAATAGCAGCCCAACGAGCCAGTTCACCCAGTAGCTTAATGTAGGCAATCATTAGCAGCACCCACAAGACAATGGGAGTTGTACCTTGTACTGGGGTGACGCGGACACGTCACGGCTGTTCCCTGGGCGCCTATAGAACGCTATGTTATAACATGGGGGGATATCAAACAGCGGACTCCCCGGGATCTGCAGGCAATAAAGGGCTCTGAAGTCAGTGTTAGGACAGCGATATCCAAACTGGCGACTACGACCCTCTAGCTGCCAGGAGCTCCACGGGATTTTAATTTGCCAGTACTAAGGGGTCGTGGGTAGAATGTCCCTGTCCGGCCATGGGGTACGCTGATAATATCTAGACAACAATTCTCCATGTGACACAGATTAGTGGGCTCGAGTGTCGCACTGTGTCTGTATGTGGCCCACAGACTGACGCAAAGAGTGAAATCTCTCGGGACTTACCTGGCGTTGGACGAGTTCCAGTATATAGGATCTAGTACTGTAGACCAAGAGATCGCAGTCCTGAGCAAAATTATCAAAACTCCTAGGCTGTACTTCCACACCGAGTCTCCGCTCAGTGCCATGATCCGGGCGCCCCCAAAACAATCACTGACCAAACGCAACGTTTCGGCTCTAGTCAAAGCCAGCGATCCCCTGACAGCAAAGAGTCCAACCAGCGGGGGGGAATGGGGGGGGTATCCAACTCCCTGAGCGACTGCGACTGAGTGAGGAGTAACCCCTGGCTGCGCTGTGCCAACAAATCAACTCCAAAAGGCAAACTCCTGCTCACATGCACTGTATCCCAAGGTACCAAAAGGGGCCACGCTGTTATCAAGGGAACCCGTCATCCGGCAACCCTTACTGCTCTGTGCCTGTGATCCTAAGCCAAAGAGCCCGCAAAGTGCGCTGCATTAATCCAGCTCCAGGCAGTCCCTGTGTTTCCTATAGCTGCCCGTAGATATTAAAAGCTGGCGCAGATCCCTGATTGTCTGCCAATGGCGGGGTACGACGGTGTATGGCACTGCTGCTCCGGGCACACGGATAATAAACTCAGCTCCAGGTCCTTTCACTGCTTCTCACTAGACCCAAGTCATCTCACTCAGCGCAGCGCTTCAGCCATATAAACTCAGCCCGCCCACTCCCGCCCGTCCTTCTCATTGGCTGAGATGTTCAAGAGCGAAGCGGATTGGTGGGGTTTCACGTCCATCGATAGTTAAGACAGTGCGCGTCTGCTCCTTGCCATCGTATCGTGTGTGACAGGTACAGACCTCCCATACAATAAAACATGAACTCATCGGCGACTATTAATATTCATTAGCTGACCCCATGACCCACGCAGCTCCTACCTGCACCCTACACTGCGACATACACAAACCCCACTTTGTTTCATGGATCCCTATTTCAGGCAGATTCATTGCGAAATCTATGAACCGAAACCCATGGATAAACGCATTTGTAGTGATACAATTACATTAACCAGCTGTGTAACTGTGACAAAATGTTTTTAACAACAACAACTTATCTATCTATCTATCTATCTATCTATCTATCTATCTATCTATCTATCTATCTATCATCTATCATCTATCATCTACCTTTCTAATCTATCTATCTATCTATCTATCTATCTATCTATCTATCTATTTATCTATCTATAAATACGGGCGCTAAAAGTGTAATAGCCAATAGCTAACCTGCAGAACAGACCGTCCCAAATCTCCTAAACACAAATAATAACTTGTGTGACCTCTGTAGGAGCCTCCGGGGAGCATCTTGGGAGATTTGCCACTCCTATAGAGCTATAAACTTTATTTAGTCAGAAAATAGTCATTGACTCATCACTGGGGGGAATGGAGTAAATAGGTGAAATGAAATCTGATGAATGAAATGAAATATACGTTTCTACAGAAAAACCATCATCTCCTTTCCAGAGTCCAGCTGTGTATAGTCTAGTAATGGATATATTATGGTAGGTGTAGTGGGGGGAAATCTAATGTAACTACTGTCTAATTATACAATCCAACTGTTTATATGGGGCTATGGAGTTATAATTGGTGGGTTTGGCCTTCTCTAGATCTTTCTGCTGTGCCTACTGCCTTTGTATTGTGCCGGGGTGTTTTCAGAGAGTAGAGAGAGGTGGAATCTGGAATTTATGGTTGGAAGAGAAGCCATACAGACAACTAAACATTGTTTTTGCCCCATGCACCCTCTGTCTTAACGTGTGTGTCAGATTGTGTTTGTGTACAAATAAGACACTACAAAGAGAAATAAATACAACCTCCTAAATGTACGATGTACACGCGGAAATACAACTTACACCAAACCTCGAAATTGAAGAAGGCTAAGCTTTAAAGGGGCGCTTCACCTTTAATTTAACTCTTAGTATGTTATAGAATGGACGATTCTAAGCAATTATTCAGTTGATTTTCATTATTTATTTTTTATAGTTTTGTAAGTATTTGCCTTTTTGTTCTGACATTTTCCAGTTTTCAAGAGGGGATCACTCTCTGTGAAAGACATAAGTGTATATCTCTGGCAGACAAAGGGTTTAATGTCTGTGGAAGGCAAAGGGTTAATGCCTATCTGTGGCAAACAAGAGGTTAATGTCCATGATTGCGGCAGACATCTATTTAGAAGGGATTTGCCCATATCTGCCTGACTCTGCACGTGGATCAGTCTCCAGCCCCCACCATCGCCCCTTGGGGCCTGTTTGCCTTGCTCACTCCAGTGCAACAATGATCTGTACACTATCACACATGCCAGTGTCACATTTTGCAACAAGCAAAGAGGTGATAAAAAATAATCCTAGGCCAGATGCTGACTGGGCCCCATAAGTGCTTTGCAGCACATCTGGCCAGTAATCTTGATTGGCTAAGAGAGGGAGATAAGCCCCAATGTTTGCACTGCAGTTCAGTGGTGCCCCCAGGAATTTACTGCAAAACTCCCCTGATTTCTATATTGGTTCAACCAGGGCACCATGCACTGCCGCAGTAGGGGTAACATATAAACTTCGACTATGTCTGACTTTCCCAGGCTCACAGAGTGGGATGGGTGGGGGAGTGGGTTTGCTCATGTTCCAGTGTGCAGCTGCAGCTCCCTATACTTAGCAGCCTGGCGCCGTTCTATTTCCCACGGAGTCACAGCGCCCACTAGCGCCAGCGATCTGTAGACTTCACGGACCTTCCAGGACTCTGCTTGGCCTTACAACTCCCCGGCGGAGAATCGCATGACACCGTGTGCAAAATAAAATCGATTTAGTCGCTGCTGTAATGATGCTAGGTTTCTATACGCACACAACTAAATCGGTGGAATTAGACTTTCGGGAATGTGTATTGTTACTGGAGACACCCTGTAGTGAGTCACAGGAGAAGCAGTGGATCTGCTATCTGCATTTACAACACGTTTGTCCGACTGCCCACGCAAGTGAGTCAAATAGGGCGCTATGTACTATTGTGTATAAACAAACCCCTGTCTAAGTCAGCGAGTCAGGCGCACTTTGCTCCCCCCTGTAAAGTGACTTATGCTGACACAGTAAAACGATGAAATGATTAGTTTCCAACCCAAATTTTCCAACCCAAATTTAATGTAAAAGGAGGGGGCTGTTAAAAAATAAAAAAACACAATGGGCCTATTTGGGCAAACACACCTGAGCCCTCTTCTCCTTACACATGTGTTGGCATTAAAATGCTATTTGTAACCACCACCTAATGCCAGCCAACCATCTGATTCTTATCCCACCTATTCAATCAAGGGAGGAGGAGGATAATGTCTATTTTTTTTTTATTATTATTTCTCATAACCTGTGAGGCCCTCAGATTTTCCTGATCACATTACCAGCTTTGCCTTCCCTAAAATGTGGTTTCTTATCTCAGAAATGTGTTTTGCGCCATCAAAGAGAGAGAGAAAAAAAAAAGCAGTTTGTCTTTCACACTCCATTTTCAAAAGGTCTCTTTACTAGCAAACTATTAATTTAATTTGCAGTTTCACAAAGGTCGTGGATCAGGTTTTCATCAGAAGAAAAGAGTCTGGCTGCCCGGAATGGGATCAAATCACATTAAGCAGCAGACAGACAGGGTTTCTGCTGGACAGATATCTATCAAGTGGTATACACAAACCAAGGAATATCCAAACACATCTCCCCCCCCTCCACTCCCCAAGTCCCAGACCATGAGCAATGATCCTACAGGAGAAGGAGGCTGATGCATATCTGGGAGAACCATCCATGCCTGTTATTATTACACAACCTAATTGCAGGTCCTCGGTGGTGGCACAGGCCCTTTGTCATCTTGGGAGAAAAAAAAAATATCTGTTGCTCCACGCAATTCCTGTCCTCTTTCTTATTTGTTTTCGTTTTAAATAGCGCACGGTGAGATAGATGAGCGAGGGCGGCTGTGAGTCAGGGCTGACCTCTGTCTGCTGCATCCTTGTTTGGAGTAAAACAAAGGAAACGGGAATCCTTGTCCTGGCTCCAAATAGAACCCAACTGCTAAAAATACAACAGCAAACAATCGCTCTGATAAACATACCTTTGGAGAAAGCAAGCAAGAAGGAAGATGCATTGCATATATATATTAATATATATATATATATATATATATATATATATATATATATATATATATATATATATTTCCTATGTTAACGACTGAATCATAATTGCAATATGTATATATAATATATAATGGAGGCAGCTATATGCATATGCATTTCTGATATATGCTTCTGTATTTAGTCAGCTGCTGGAGGATCTGCCAGACTGCTGCAATCGTGCACATGACTGATACCAAAGGAATGAGCGATCTGTATACCTTACTAGATCCCCTGGTGCTAAAGCTGTCACTTTCTCTGCCATTAATTGCAATATATCCTGCTAAATGTCCAGCCCAGGAGTCATGTAGAAGCAGAACAGACGCTTTTTTTAATACAAACTCTCTCTCTCTCTCTCTCTCAGACTCCGATTTTCAAGACGAACTTTGCCACTTATAATTGTCTGTGCGATAATGTATATTTATTATTTCCTTAGTGAACAATCTTAAAACTGTATATCAAAAAAGATTGTTAATGATACTTTGTATTGGAACTGTTCATCTTCAGATCCCTGTTTTTAAAGAAAACTCATTAGTAACAAGGTATCGTTGCAAACCCTTCAGCGTTGTGTGATCGTTTCGAAAAAGTATACAAAACCTCCGGAAAATTATTATAAACTCTCCTTGTCGCTGACGACTTTGCGTCTATGTATCGTCAGAAATCCTAAGCAGTGATCCATCGATCTGTAGCTATCTGCGGCAGCGTCTCCGCCTTGCAATTTATATTAAACGCGCTGATCTGTGTTTCCCAAATACATTTTTATCCCACGAATCCCAGAGTTTGTAAACATTCCAGAGAGAGATAAAATATCGCTGTGTAGTTCGGAATCGTACAAATATTTACTCTGTAAGATTTATGGATGGGATCCCACGCCAGACACCCCACACACACATACAAAAAAAAAAAAATCGCTGCTTCTGCAGCCAGTGCGCAGGAAAGGTTTCCGGGAAGGTTCGCCAGATACAGCAATAGCGACAATAAAAACTTAAAAGGTACAAAGGAACACTTGAGTTGGCCCCTAGAACCCCCACACTGAGCCCCTTCTGATTAGAAAGCCGCCGTGTAACCAGTAACATCAAAGCCTGCTGATAAGTTTCTGCTGATAAAAGCAGTCGAGTCGAGTAGGGTGCGCGCAAAGCCTCTGTCTGTTGTACGAATTCACAGGAGGGGGACAGTTCTCTATATTATGCTAAATAAATGTGAAATGTATATATGTAAAAACTATTTATATACTTACATTTATAAAAACAACAGCATCCACAGGGTTTTATATAGATAACCAAGTTAATGTATTAAGAACGAACAACGT
>CM044433.1:117884029-117900085 GCA_024363595.1 Xenopus borealis | reverse complement strand
GGATGCTGTGACACAATATTCTGTGCTAAGTGAGATAAATGGGTTAGATGAGTTAAGTCATGTGTATGTGGACTTGAGTAGCCCCTTTGCTCAGCATTTTAAAGGGTCAGTCTCTCTGGGACTAACTTGGATGACTGTTTTAGCTCTGAAACTCTTACATTGTGGAATTTAATAGCCATATTATCTAAAAACAACTTTATTGAACAGAAACTGTCTTTTCTGAGATTCAAAATAAGCCCTGGCATGGGCTCAATAAATAGTGTCAATAGTCTTACAACAGTCCCTCATCTGCAGTCATAAACCTTATCTAAAATGTCCATTTTGTTTAAAGGGGATACTTATTTGTTTTACCAGTGTCTGTCCTGAAAACGTATCCCCATATGTCACATTTTGCCCGGTACACTAACCCATAGTAACCAATGGGAAGTTACCAGTAAATGCTATCAGTTGATCGCAAACTTTTAAAGCTAACTTTTCCATCTCTTGTATTGTATAATACTTTGCATCTTTTCAGCAAAGTAATGATCATAGTTAATAACTTGACTGAGTGGTGAGTTGCGTCCCCTTATTTGGACTCTATTTGAATCTTTTTCTGTTGGAAATTTGCTTGCACTTAAATCAGTTTAGAAGAAGGAATGTATTTAGGTAATATAGACAGTGTGTGGTTCAGCAAAATACTTCTGTAGCATGAGCAAATGAAATAACACAATTACTTTAATTTTACTCTCTAGGAAAATTATGTTCTCATCTAACAGATTCCAATTTAAATTGTTTCTTCTTATATAAAGGGAAAAAAAATCAAATAAATAGAGGATTATGAACTTATTTTCTAACGTTACAGTTGTTGAATGGAGAAGTATGGAAGGATATTGTCCTTGCCGTAAGCTAATTTTATATCTATATAAGTTGTCTGTCTAAAAGAAAAATAGTCTTTTACTGTAGTGTTTGTACTAAACCAAGGATGAACAGTTAATATCCTAAGATTGATAGTAGTTATTACACTAGACTGCTTCACAAAATTGCTCTTGGAAGCCACACGCCTGATTTTATAGTGAAATGCATGCCATAAGTTCATGCGGTCACATGCCTTTAATAGAGTTGCTAGAAGATATTGTTCTACAAAAAAATAAACAATCCCAAACAATAATGTTACTACACTAGTTAAGAATGGCCCTCATCTCTTACTGAGAGATACTTTAAACCAAACTTAAATATTAAAGTAGTTGATAGGAAACAAAAAAACTCTGAGTCGTCTTTGTGAGGCACAATATTCTTGCCCATGGGCAAAACCATCACAAAAGGGAATAAACCCTTAAATTTACTTTTTTATTTATTGGATAACTAATACTAGACTCAGTTGTAAGAAAACTTTCTATACAGACTGTGAGAAGAAAAGAAATTATATTCAGCTGTTGTAGTGCCTTGATTTTTGTTCGGTTATATTTAACTGGTCCTTCCTTGACCCTATTTTTTTTAAACCTTTCTTCATCTTTATCATTAAACCATATCCGAGACCAGTGAGACCTCGTGAGCAACATGTTGCTCTCCAACCCCTTGGATGTTGCTCCCAGTGGCCTCAAAGCAAGTGCTTATTTTTGAATTACTGGCTTAGAGGCAAGTTTTGGTTGCATAAAAAAAAGATGTCCTGCCAAACATTCTTTCCTGTAGGCTTGCCAGTCCATATAGGGCTCTTATTTGACATCCCCATGGACTTATTCATACTTGTGTTGCTCTCCAACTCTTTTTTAAATTTAAATGTGGCTCATGAGCAAAAAAGGTTGGGGACCCCTGTCCTAGACATTACTCCCATTCGAGTCATGTCCTACACCAGCTGTAATTGGTGTTATGGTCTGATACTGTAATGCAGGGGTCCCCAATCTTTTTCCCCTGTGAGCAGCATTCAGATGTAAAAAGATTTGGGGAGCAACACAAGAATGAAAAATGTTCCTGGGTGGTGCCAAATAAGGGTTGTGATTGGCTATTGGTAGCCCCTATGTGGACTGGAAGCTACAGGAGGCTCTATTTGGCAGTACACCTGGTTTTTATGCAACCAGAACTTTCCTCCAAGCCAGGAATTAAAAAATAAGCACCTGCTTTGAGGCCACTGAGAGCAACATCCGAGGTGTTGGGGAGAAACATGTTGCTCGCGAGCTACTGGTTGGGGATCACTGCTGTAAGGGGTGTACTGGAGATATTCCTAGTAGAAATGTGGATGCACTCACTAACCTTCCTGGATAAAGAGCCTGTTGCTCAGTCCTCTATGGAGACAGCACTCCCCGAAATCCAATGGAGACTTGTAGAAACGTTGTGCATCATTTGACGTTAATAAACACGTAGGGGATCACCCCATTTGCACTGTTCCTGTGTGCTGGTTCCTCATTTCTACAAGTCTCCAGTGTACTGGAGATAAACATCATGTCTTTAGCAACCAACCAGCAATTAGGTTTGAACACACACATACAAGTTAAAAAACAAAAGCAAAGTTCTGATTGGTTGTTATGGGCATCATCACCGATGATGTTTGTCTGTGAGAAGACCTAGGAGATATGAATACCTCCTGAGGCTCTAGGGCAGTGTTGTCCAACTTCTGTGTTATCAGGGGCCGAAAATTTTCTGGTCTACATGTTGGAGGGCCGATAATGGAAGCCAGTGTTGACCACTCCTTGTTTTTAAACCACACCCACTTCAAACCACACCCATGTTACCACAAGACCATATCCACATTAATTGTGATAGCACACCAAAAAACCAAATGGTTGGTGCTCACTGCAGGGATATCACTTATCACTCATATGTGAAAAAAGTTGTCATATTAAGACATACACTTAAATCCATATGCCTCCTCCTCCACTGTGATTAACACAGCACCCCCAGCACATGATTAAACGCCTTAGGGGCCCCTAAGAATAATTTATTTTCAAATGCTAACAAACCCTGCAGAACAAATACCAGGCTTATGTTCCACAGACAGAGTAGGACACACACAGACAGAGAAGGGCAGTGGCGTAACTAGATCCTCAAGGGCCCTGGTACATAAATTTACAACTGGGCCCCCCTACCGCCATATGTTAAGAAATGTAGGGGGGAAGGAGGGTAACCCCCCAAAATATTTTGCTCTTTTTCAGACTATCACCTTAAAAAGGTAAAACACGCCAGTGTTTTTTGGGACTTAGAAAAAATGTCCATTTTTTTTTTCAAACTCTTATCTATTGTATTGAACTTCGCCAGGTCTGACCTGGTGAAGTAATGTCTAGCGTAAGAGGTAACATTCAGTAAAACGATCATCTTAGTGAATTTGCGTAATTACGATCCTTCGTCAGTGTGCAACTTAGCCTGGCGTAAGTGTGCGAAGTTGCACTAGTCAATCTACTTCGCTAGTGAACAGTCGGTGTATGGAATTTGCGATGTTACGAAATGATGTAACGCTGGCGAATTAGCGTTAGACGCTTCACGCTTTAGGGAATTTGCCCCATAGGATGGAGCGGTGGAAAGACATTGAGCTGATAACTTCTCAGCTCCCATCCTGTGTGTTGAAAATAATAATAATGATAATGGCATTAGTGTAAATTACACCTTGTATATAAAGCCCAAAGGTGCATATACTATCCACCAAAAGGTAGTTACAGGGTATGTGTTGCTCTATTAAGTAATAGCTCACCCTGCCACAAAACATTTCTCGAAGCCACCCAACCTCCCTTCCGTTTACTCCCCAGAGTTCCTGCCTGACTACGTGGGGAGTGTATGGGAGCTGGTCCCCCACCATCCACCTATGCTGCACTAATCATTTGGCGGGTAACCGGCTTCTTCAGGGGCATAAGTACTTGATCCCAACTAAGATATAATTAATCCTTATTGGACGTAAATCCCGCCTATTGGCTTTATTTAATATTTACATGATTTTATAGTAGACTTAATTTATGAAGATCCAAATTACAGAAAGATCCATTATCTGGAAACCCTCACGTGCTGAACATTCTGGATAACAGGTCCCATACCTGAACTCAAAGGATATAAGCACAGGAGTTTGAAATACTTTTTTTTACTGTGTTAATGACAAGGGCTAATCAGTTACATTAGCTTTAATATGATGCAGAGAGCGATTTTCTGAGACAGGGAAACCCACCAGAATCACTCTAAGATGTTCTACATACACTGATACAGCATTTTGTATAAAGAGTGAACAGGTGAACAATGTGGGCAGTTTCAGTCTGGGTCTCAGTTGTGAACAGTACAGGGCTTTAGGGGTGTGAACAATAGAGGTGTTACAAGTGTGAACAATGCAGGGGGATCACAGGTGTGAACAATACAGGGGATTAGTCTGAATTTGAGGTTTAAAAAATGCAGGAGCCAATTAATCTCTGTCGTGATACTATTTAACCATTACACATGATAAGCAAACACAGCAGGTAGGTGGGGGGCCACACAAAGGGGGGTCAGTTGGACAGCCCTGCTCTAGGGATTTCTAGATATATTCTTCACCCCATTAAAATTTGCAAATAAATAATTAGGATGTTTAATTAAAATATGTTTAAATGACATGCTCTTTATTGTATCCGAATGTGTCACATGATATAACTGGATTAGTGAGGGCAAAGCACACTTATATAGAGGATGCACCATGTATAAAACACATTTTTTCACAAAATTTTTCTGATCCCTGTGCATGATAATACATTTTGAGAAATATTTTAACTTGTGTATTTATTGCAAATGTTTTTGAGACAATGACAAGAATAAAGCTGTAGTAAATTCTCAACAAATATTTTCTCACCAAAAGTTTGCAAATTATGGTTTTCTGATGCGCTGTGTGCTAACCTCATAACACCTAACCGATAAAAAAGAATGCATTTTAAATTAAACCTGGTACAATTTTCCAGTTAGCCTTGAAGGTAATTGACCCAAGTGATCTGAGAAAATTAGTCCTGAAATGGAAATGAGTATTATGCTCATTAAAATTGTTATTAGTTGCAACTACAGTAGCCCTGAAGAGCACCGATGCAGAGAAAATAGGAAGAGCCAGTTTAAAAAAGCAAAATGTAATTCATATGTATATATACTGTATACGTATATGTTTTAATGCAGTGGGGGTATACCAAGCTAGCCCACAGAGATTCATAAATAATTATAAAGCCTACTGACAATGCAGTAAAATTGGTCAGCTGTGAACTGAATGTGCTGATTACAGAATCATGTATATTTTGGTGACACGGATGGATGGCAATATTGCACTGATACGAGCATTTAAAACATGTAGCATCTCTACCATACTTGACATTCTGTAATCTGTCATGAATGCTAGCAGATACTATGGGTTGCTGATTCTTAAAGGTACCGAGTCAGGTCCTTTAGACCATTTCGACAGCTTTCTGTCTGTCTATGGGGCCCTCCAGTGGCCCTTTTACAATGATGTGAATATGAGCTATCAGGGTAGTGAAATTAAACCTTACTGGACAATTTTGGCCAGATATTGGTTGGGTAGGACCCCCATACATGGGCTCCAAATTGAAGGACCCCAATAGATGGCCCATGTATCTATTTGAACATTTCTTCATCTATATCATTAAGCCATCTCCTAGAGGTTAACCCCCATTCAAGTCATATCATACACTAGCTGGAAGGGGTGTTAGGGTCTGATACTCTAAGGCAGTGATCCCTAACCAGTAGCTTGTGAGCAACATGTTGCTCCTCAACCCCTTGGATGTTGCTCCTAGTTGCCTCAAAACAGGTGCTGAATTCCAGGCTTGGAGGCAAGTTTAAGTTGCATAAAAAAATGTCATGCTTGTGTTGTTCCCCCACTCTTTTTACGTTGCTCACGGGTAAAAAAAGGTTGGTGACCCCTGCAGTGAGGTTTTTATTAACACTGGAGATAAACATCATGCCCATAGCAACCAACCAATAATTCGATTTGAACAATCACCTACAAGTTAGAAAACAAAAGCAAAGATCTGATTGGTTTCTATGGGCAACATCACCTGTATCAGCCATTCATTCTGAAGGATCTTATAATGTTTATCCACTAAAAGTCTCCCAGCAGACCCTAGGCTGATTGGATTAAAATGTTACATTTATTTGAACTCACATTTTGCTCAGCAATATCTGTGACAATCCTTAACCCTAACTGACCTACTGTAGCTTAATTCACACTGTGCATGTAGAATGTCACTGACACAAAGGAATATGGAAGACATGAATCTTCTTTGCCATAAAGCTATTGACTCGTGTAGTAATCGCTGCATAAGATGTTTGTTATTACCCTTTAGTTTAGTTGTGATTTGTTCTTAAAGTAGATGTTTTTGGCATGCCTTTCATTATTGGCTGTAAAATTTGCCACTTGGTGACAGCTTGTGATAGCACATCATTTTCAAAAGTTATAATCAGCACAATTTACCTCTGCATTTGCCCTTAACATTTCACCACCAAAGAAGACGTGTTGCACATTGCAGGGTGCTTATGGTCACTCTGGCAGCAAAGATCTTCTATCACTTTATCTCCTCACCCATGCAGCACTTTCATGAATAATAGTTGTGCCCCATCTAGAAATGCTCATGTAGACAGACTAAGGTTACTTTTAATGTTATAGACCCAATATTTGCAACAGCATTAACCTGTCAGTGAAAGCTGATTGATAATGTTATAACTGGCAGAGCAAGAGATTTTCTTTCCATTGTTTTCCACATGATGAATTACAGTTATTTTATAGAGTGTGTAGTCATAGCTGTTTCCTTGGTTCAATTGCATTAACTTCCTTGCCATATTGTCTGAAGCCTCCAAACATTGGTCTGTAATCTGATGGTTTCCCTAGCATATGGGAAGCTGTAAACGTTGTAGGCATTTTTGTAAACAGCTTTAGCTAATGCATTTTTGTTCTTTCCCACAGAAGTGATGTTGTTTTTTTTATGACTTACACAAGCCTAGAGAATATTAATTTGAATGCATTATATCCTTTTATTGCCTGTGAATGATAAAGGCTGGGCAGATAAACTGTATTTGAAATTCTGTATTAAAAGACATGTCAACCCAAAAAATGACTTTTAGACTAATAAAAGAAAACACAATTATATGCAACTTTCCAAAATGAATGTATTAAAAATTGCTGGTGCTTTAAAAGTTATTTGTAAATGTAATTGCTATTGAAAGCAGCATTTCCATAATTCCTGGTTGTTGCATTTTAAACAATGTTGCAAAAGCCATTCTCCTCCTGCAAGACAGCTCTGTTAATCAGTTGGCTTATGTTACATTGTTTAAAAAGCCAGAGCCTCCAGTACAGAGAATAAAAAGGGACAGACAAACACTGCTTTCAATAGCAATACCTGTACAAATAAACGTGTAATGAATGCATATGAGAAAGTTGCTTAGAATCATGTTTTCTTTTATTAGGCAAAAACATTTTTGGGGGTTGACATGTCCTTTAACAAAGTCCGAATTTATATTTTAATGAAAAAATGTTATTAAACAAATCATGATTTTATCGAATCAGGGATAAAAAAGGAAATCATTTTTCAGAATTTGGATTATTTGGATAAAATGGGGTCTATGTGAGATGGCCATTCTGTAATTTGGAGCTTTCTGGATAATGAGTTGCCAGATAATGGATCCAATACCTGTACTAGAGCCAGTACTAGCCTGCAGCAATTCAACCCTCAACTACATTACATTACTTTACATTTTGCTTTAAAATATGCCCTTCTTTTTCTTTTCAAATTGCAAGCACAGGGGCTTCCAACATTTTGCATTTATAAAGCATAAATGTTTACCCCATGTATGGTAATCAACAAATTTGCTAGAGCATTCCCAAACAACAATGTGAGCAACTTTACTGCTTTCTGTGAGAGGAAGGGGATATGTATTCCCATCTCTGTCCCTTCAGATTACAGACATTCTCAACCACAGCCTTACAGATGCTGAAGAGATAAAGAGAAAAACTCCCATGATCTCAAAATTTGACAAAAAATGTATAAAAAAAAAATCAATTTTATCAAATTTGGGTGAATGGGATCAACTCGAAAACTGGAGTTGAATCTGAATCGAATAAAAACCGAATTCAAATTTTTCTCTGAAAAAAACATGATTTTCAGGAAAGCTGCAAACAACTCCAAATTGATCCCAGGACATCCTCCATAGGCTAAAACAGTAATTCGGAAAGTTTAAGGTTGGGAATTCTTAACTGCCAGTATATGATACATTTAGAAAATTTAATTAAAATTTTGTTAAAAACTCGAAAAAAACTTTGAAAATTTGAATTTCAAAAATCGAATTCAAATTTTCACTTTGATCTGCCCCTATCAGTTGGCGTGCCTCCACTCGGGGTCAGGACAGACTTTGCCATGATATCCCTCCCTGGGAACTTCTCTAATACACAATCACACGCACACAGGAAAGGTTGATGAGTCTATTTGCAGGACATTGTACCTTTAAATAACAATGATACATACAGCCTGCCAACCAGGAGCAACGTCAAATAATTTTTCAGATGGTTTTATCTTTGAGCTGCTGGGGGTATTCCCACTTATGTGGCAATTTCTTCAGAGTTCTGAGCAGGACTCCCTTTGGATTTTTGTGCTTTGAGAAGAGAAGCTTTTCTCTTCAGAGTCCTGACAAGGGCCCCTTTCAATCAATGCCCTAAATAGAGCATGCCTCCTGCCACTGGGGTTCCCTACTAAGTTTTCACACATGGGACCTTGCAGCACCTTGCTTTCCCTCTGCTGCTTCTCTCCCTCAGCACTTCCTGTGCAGGCCCTCCTTCCTGTCTGTTCACAGGGCTCAGGACTCTTCCCTCTCCTTGCATAGAACAATACAGAGAAGAGACATGCATAGTTCCTCTAAACGTTCAAATAAAATGTATTTTTTATATTCTTAATTTTCCCTTGTAATTAAAGTGTATTTTGTTCTGTATGAGAAATATATAAACTTAGAGAATGCCATATCTAGTCTAGATTAGCACCTGGACTGCATTTTTTCGCATCATCACTGTAATTCACCACTGAACTGACAACATTTGCTGATGTGTGGCCAGACTCATTACCAAATTATTGTGTAAAAAGTACAATTCACACTAATTTATTCATCCACAAATTACATTTCCATACCTGACATTCACAGAGAGCACATAGATATTAATGTATCTATACGTGCAACAGAATAATACAGAATAATAGCATATGCATGCTGGAATATACATGTTGTGTGTACATATAGAAATACACATACAACAAGAATGTAATATAGTATAGTATATCTCAGCTTGCATGTAGCATCAAAGAAATAGGTGACCGTCCCATCCAGTGATCTATACACACCAAGCAGCAGTTAGTTGTTGCTAGGTTAATGTTGTTAACATTAGGTTAGTTTTAGGTTAATACCATCATAATATCATCATAGTCTCCATTTTGTATGGATAATTCTACAGTAAGGTATTTTTTTAGTAGTAATTTAAGAGTCAGCATTTTTTAGACACACCTTGATATCTTGTGTGTAAAGAATTCACCTAGATATGCAAACCAAATAACTTGAAATAAAATAGAGCCACTAAAGCTTGCAGCAGAATATAATAAAAAGAGCAAATATCTAGTTTTCAAATCTGATATAATGGACAGGTTGTTATACAATTAAATCACCACCAAGTCTTGGCGTGTTGTAGGGAGGAAATGTATAAAGATAAGATTTTAGCAGAAGATTAAATGAAACTTAAGATAACTACTTGAATGCAATTAAGTTGTAGCACATACTGTACAGCAATGATTTATTACTCAGCATTTGGGCTGAGGTAGAGCTTTCCGACTGGAGGAGCCAGGCCTGGATTCGTGGAGAGGCCACCAAGGCCCAGACCTAGGGTGGCAGGATTTAAGGGGCGGCAGGCTTCCCGACCTCACCCACATTGGTTCAGAAAAATTGGTGATGGGCAGGAGATGCAATAGTTTTTTAAAATTCCTGTGTGCCAATTTCCATTGCTCTGGTCCCAATTATGAAAATTTGAGCGAATAAAAGCAAGAGGAAGGGGGCGGTGCTATGTAAATCCAGCCCTGGTAGAAGCACCGTGCTCATCTATACTAGTGCAAAGCTGTCGACCCCCCTATTTTCTTGGTAAATACAAGATTTTGGGCTCTGATGTCTTCCATCACTTTTAAGCATTCCCCCCAATTTCTATAAATTTTCCACGATTTCTGACAATTAACGGCGAAAATCAGATGTGCGCATGTGCAGAACATTTTCAGTGGGAGCAATGTGCGTATGTGCAACACAGAATCTTTGGCTTCAAGGTCTGCGTGCATGTGACATCACTTCCGCCTAAGTCATTTCCGGGTATGAAAGCATTTTGTATCCCCCTATAAACAAGCTTCAAATGTTGACTGTTCTGCTAGTGCCAATGTGCCTGCTAGTTCCAAAATGCCAAAAGAATAGTAAGGGTAAGGCCACACGTAGAGATTTCGGGAGATCTGTTGCCTGGCGACTAATCGCCGCGACGAATCTCCCCGAATAGCTTGGTAGCGGTGCGCACCCGCACTCGCCTGCGCTTATTCACACGCGGCGGTGCGATTTTAAAAGTCGCTCAAAATTTCCAGGCGACAGATCTCCCCGAAATCTCTACGTGTGGCCTTACCCTTATACTGGAATTCATGGAAAGAACATTGCATTGTGGGTAAAACAGCATGAAAATGTGCTTAAACCGATTATGTTGAAGATATTTAGAAATTAGATTTTTTTTTTGACTGGCAAAGTGATATATCATAGTTGAGGAGCAATATTACACTGCTAACGATGTTTTTTTTCAAAAATGTTATAAAAATAGTGCAAAATTCTAATTCAACATAAAATTGTATAGCATTATAAAATAATTATAGCACTCAGATATTTTTAGTTATCAAAATGAATAAAATGAAAAAATACCAAAAAAGGAATGCATGCAGATCAGATATATGAACTGAAAATTAAAGGGCTATTTAAAAACGGACAAATGGCAACTAAGAGTATAACTTTTATTAGAATGCATAGAAAGTTGGATCCGCAATTAAGGTCTCAGCTAACTATTGCAGCAGGGGAGAGATAATAGCTTTTCATTGTAAGTAATTGGCGCTCCAGATCACTGAGCCGACTTAAAAAAAAAACTTCTACTGATGAGGGCTGCAGCAGTTAACAAGGTCTCCTATAAAGCCCAATTAGACAAAGCAGCATATCATAAAGGTGAAAAATTGACTGCCATCAACCAGCTTGTTCTCAAGCCAATGATAATGTCTTCTGCTCTTTTTAGAAAGTATATTGGCTCTATCGTTGGATTGTAAAGCAAACTGTTGTGTTACGTAGAGCACTACAAGGGCAAAACTGAGCTTTTTCATTTAAACATAAAATAGCAATACAGCTTAGAAAACTCAAACATTTGCCACACAGTGTTTATGGATTGTGCTGATTTATGTGCACAGTCTGTATGACATAGACCCAGCTATTGATAGATAGCGCTGAGATGTATTTCATTGGTAGCAAATAAATCTTCCTAATTGCAACACTAACCATACAGAAGTTACTTCCATTTTGTGTTAAATAAAACACTTTGCACTTCATGGAAGGAAAAAGCCATACTGTATGCATTTTAATAAATAAGCACTGTGCAATATACAGAAGAAGTCTTCCATTAAAATAAACCTCACCCAAATCTGACATGTTCTTCCACTTTTAAAAATCATAGCAAAAAAAAAATGTTGATATGATATAGAAGTTGACAGGCATTGCAAATTAAAGCCTAACTAAAGGATAATGTATATTTTTATGTTTGTGCATAACTGTATATTAATGAAATTTACAGAATTCGCCATAAAGTGGAGCCAGCTGGGCCCAGAATTAAAACCAGTTACCATTTGTCTAACATATCCAGTTTTATAAAACTTAATGGACCCAAAATGGATCCAAAGTTCAGCACCTATGCACACATCAGATGTACATTAGTTTGTAACAAAAAAAAGTCTCCATAACTGTGGCTCAGTGTTTAACAATTTGCAGTGCTTGGATTGTCCATTCTCTGTGTCTGTTTGGGATTCCTCCCAGTAATCCAGATTCTTCCCACACTCCACAAAAATACAGGCAGGTTAAAGGGTTCATGGTGAAACACTTTTGTGTTGAGTGAATATAATAGGGACTTTAGATTGCTAGCTCCAAAGGGGCAGACACTGATGAGATTAATGTATAAACTCTGTTAAGTGCCTTGTAAATATGTCAGTGCTGTATAAATAAAGGATAATAAAAATAACATTGAAAATGGAAGCCAGAGCCAATCACTCCAGAATCATATGAGAGTAAGTTATTCCTGAGGGTTTGCAGGAATTTATACTAAAAATGCTCTTAGTATGACTATATGACAACACAAAGCTTGACACTCAGCTGAGTATATTGTTTTATACACAAGTGGGTGGCACAATTGGTGCCACCAAGTAAAGACCTGAGCAGTATCTGCAAGCACTTGGGCAATAACCCATAGCAACCAATTAGTGATTAGCTTTTTAGCTAACTATGGGTTGAACACTGAATGTAATCATTGGTTGCCATGGGCTACCACCCAGGATCAAATTTGCCCTGTGATTATAAATGAGCTCCACTGTCTGTTTGAGTGCTCTCCTGGCACTGTAGTTTATGTTATTGATGAACAACTACTCGAGAGTGCTGTGTTTGCCCTATATTAATAAAGGATGATAAATATATAGATTCCTAAATGTAACCACAACCCCATGCATCATAAGATTTCTCATGAACTGTTTTTTACAAACGACTATTAAGGACACATAAGATCATTGTTTATAGTGTTCTGTATTGAATATATTAAGTATATCAGTATTACTTTACTATTATATTGTATTACTATAATATAACAATATAAGAAATAGCATTTCTCCACTACAATAAGAATTCTTGGATAGCAGCACAGAGCACAGATATACTGTATTTGTGGGCAACATTGCCTTATTTCCACAACTTACATATTTCTGTGGTTAACAAAAATTCTACCCTCCTGCATCATCATTTTTGATTATCTGAAAATAAAAAGCATTCAGCTGGTGGTTTGGAATGAAAAGACATATCTTGTAGGTGGTAAAATCTGTTTGTTTTATGTGACAGAAAAAGTATATTTAGAAAGAGAGAAAATGCACCGAAGGGAGTTGTAGTTCTAAACAAATAAAAGTACTGAAGTTTAAGAAATGTCAATGTAATTAATAACAGCTAACATCAACAGTTAATAGACATGCATTATAAACCTTACAGCCAGTAGGCTGTAGAATTCTGTGCCTTAAAAATCTGTGTTATTACTGTAACAAGAAATATATTATAGTTTGAATTTAAGTCTGTATGTAACAGGTCACACTTCCCCTTTACAGCTGGTTGCTTATGATACATATTCAAAGAAAATATATTTCTCAGCTGTTTGGTACAACTTATCTGTTGCCAGGTAAAGGAGAAAATAAAAACCTTTAGCTATATACAGGAAAGGAAGGAAGGAAGGGAAGAAAATTAAATGTTATCAAAAAAGACAATAAGTGGTTAATTAAACAAATTACTGAATACTTTGATGAAGTGCTAGAATATACAGTGGCTGACTGGTACACTGAACATCTCTTTTAAAGATTTGCATGAGGTATGTATGTTCAATTGGTAATCACTCATTCATAATGCAGAGATGAAGGCAACTACCCTTTTCTCTATAATGCAAAAATCTCAAGGGTTCTCCATGCCCTAATGGTGATCCCATTATGGCATGGAGAACCCTTGAGATTTTGCATTATAGAGAAAAGGGTAGTATAATAAATCTTGAATATTGTAGTTTTTATTTAAGTCTTTATTTTGAAATAACTCCCCAAATCATTATGGATCAGTTGACAATCTAATGGTCCTTTAAAATTGAGTGAACACTTCTTTGCATAGACTCTAGAATTTTACCAATTTTAATTTTATGCAAACCATGTGTGAAAATTCTGTATTTTAGTGGAGTTTGGTGTCAAGCCAGTACTGATTTATGGGGCAGATTATGTTTTCCATGAAAATTCAAGTTTTCGAGTTGGATTTTTTTGTCAAAACTCACATTTTCGTTTAAAAAAAACAAAACAAAAACTACAATATTCAAGATTTATTATACCCCGACCCAGGAAATAGCTAAAATCCAAAAATAAACCACCTTAAAGGAAAACCATACCCCCCGTACAATGTAGGTCTCTATAAAAAGATATTGCATAAAACAACTCATATGTAAAACCCTGCTTCATGTAAATAGACCATTTTCATAATAATATACTTTTTTTAGTAGCATGTGCCATTGGGTAATCCTAAATAGAAAATTGCCATTTTAACAAATAAGGACAGCCTCCTGGGATCCTAGGATCCAACGGTGCACACAAACATACCAAACAAACTATAAAGTTAGGTCACATGAGCCAATTAACAGACAGAGTTGTGTCTTTTGCTTCCACACTTCTTCCAGTTACAGTTAGAGTTGAAATATTTCTGGTCAGGTGATCTCTGAGGCACAGACCATCACAAAATGGCAAGAGATGTAAAAGGGCAATATTTACTTAAATGTGTATTCCAGTTTGGTAAGATTCTTTAATATGCCACTAAATTTGATATAAACTATCTATTGTTCAAGTATTCATTTTAGGGGTATAGTTTTCCTTTAAACCTGTCAAGGTCGTGTAGAAGTCAATGGCAGAGGTCCCTTGAACCATTTAAAGATGTTAACAGGATGTTTGATGTTACAGTTTTTCATAGGGTTTTGCCTGAAAATTCCAATGATTTGAGCAATTCGATTTTTTCTGCCTGAAAACGCAATCAATTCTAGCTTTCGCGTTTCGCTACTCAAACACCCAGAATCGGGTTTTTGTCAATCAAGTTTTTTTTTAAATAAGATACCACTTTGGTTTTGAGTTCATTCAAGGTAAAAGAAACTCTAACCCTTGACCTTTGATAAATATCCCCTTATGTGTTTTCCATGCGTTCCACAATTTTTCTGTTGTGTGCCAGTGTTGTAACTTGTGTGTGCATGCTCAAGTTTACAGCTTAGTGGCAGAAGTGCCATAAATAACTTATGATCAGCCCAGAACCTGTCCAAGGATCTAAAATGTCAGGTTAAGAGTCTTCCAAGAAAATCATTTTTGTGTCACTTTAGCTATAACATTGTAGAGAAAAATAAAATGAACTAAAATGTCACCTTTTAAAAATATACTACAAAAGTACTGGTACATTCCATCAGGTTGTTGAGTTGTTGAGGGGGAACTGTAGTTCTGTAGCAGATGCCACTGATGGTTATATGAAATTAATGAATCCAGTACTAATTTTTATGTTATGTGCTGTTTGTTATACATTTAGGCTGCACTTACATTTTGTAGGGAAACCCCATTGCAGACATAACTCTTTGTTACAGCACCTGAAGACCCTTCCCATTCCCAGACATAAAACAAATTATTCATTTAAAATGAATGTCATTACTTCTTACGCAGTTCTTAAGTTCATATGAAAGCTTTTCATTTCTATTCTTACATGCCAGCACTATCCTACTCCCCAGCATTTGCCTGCCCCGACCTTTGAATACTTCACACAATATTTATTCAGATAGCATTAGGTCAATTAACACTGCATGAATAACCATAGCAGGCCTGGCAAATGATGGATGTCTCAGGGCTCACTATTCAACAGAGTCATTACAGAAATTATGTTTGGGTTATTGTGTGACTATGAAGAGACACATCTGCTCAAATTAGTTTCTTAGCTGTCATATTAGGAGGTATTAATTTAAATGATTATATTACTACATCCCAGTGTTCATAAACACAGAATCTTTGATGCAATAAAATGATGTAGCTTATATCTGTTTATGCACACGATTTCCTGACACATTATAGCTTGAATATTTATAGGCAGGCCTGTACATGGCATTATTCTGGTTGAGAGATTCCCTACCTATAGAGCTTACAATCTAAGCTTGCCTAAGTCTTAAAGGAGAAGGAAAGCTATGAAGGCATTTGATTGACAATAGATTAGCTGCAATAGTGCAAGCTAGAATGCTATGTTTATTCTGTAGAATACCTG
>CM044433.1:117852098-117883267 GCA_024363595.1 Xenopus borealis | reverse complement strand
GAATGAAGAGAAACAGATGCTGAGAGAGGAATAGTCAAGATAAACTTTATTATTTCAGAGACACTACAGAATTTTAATTGAGTGTATTTAGAAAGCTTCTTATTTCAGTGTGCTGAAGCTTATTTTAAATTTGCATTTTCGCGATACTTCCCCTTTAAATGGGTTGTTCACCTTTGAGTTAACGTATAATGTGATATAGACTGATATTTTGAGACAATTTGCAATTGATTATCCTCTTTTAGTATTTGTGGTTTTTGAGTTATTTAGCTTTTTCCTGATTGCTATTTCAGCAATCCAGTTGATAGGGTCAAATTTACCCAAGCAACCATGCATTGCATATAATATGAGACTGGAATATGTTTAGCAGTGGGCCTAAAAAGAAAGATGAGTAATAAAAAGTAGCAATAACAATAGATTTGTAGCTTTACAGAGCATTTGTTTTTAGTTGTGGTCAGTGACCCCCATTTGAAAGCTGGAAACAGTCAGAAGAAAAAGGCAAATGATTAAAGAACTTAAAAAAAATAATTGAATTGAAAAGTTACTTAGAATTGTCCATTTTATAAGATACTAAAAGTTAGCTTAAAGGTGAACCACCTCTTTAATGAAATTGAAAGGCAAGTTCCACTTGTGTTGGGCAAACTCTATGGACAGCAGCTTGCCATGGACATTATGTTTGACATTTAATGGAATGGGTTGTCTGCAAAGAAGGTTTTTTTGATCTTAGGGAGAGATTTTAAGAACACAAATACTTGTATGCCATGGCCTAAACTTGGTCATACATGTGATGGACAAACCCCTATTGACAGTGTTTTTTGAGCCCCTCTCTCTTGTCACAATAGAATGTGGTTGAGCACTAAATTTGTTTCTTTCAATCGCAAAATGTATGAATGGTTTTCTGCTAGCCATGTTGTGTTGCTGGGGGACGTTTAAAAAGAAATAATGTTAAACTGCAGTCTTCTAATGGATAATGGCATTTCTAAAATTCCCTGTCACAAGTCAAAGTTTACTAAATAATAATGTTTAGCATGAAAACAAGTTTATCTCTGCTATTCCCATAAGTACTGCTGAACTCTGCTTTAGCATTCAGTGCCAAAGGAACTGCCTTGTGCTATTCTGCAGACCGTGTATGAATGATACAAATGAATTGTTTCAGACTGTATATATTATTCTTGTGACAAACCCCAAAACAAAAATCTGTTTTCTCAATCAGTCTTTGATGATGGGAATGCAAAATGTGCCAACAGAGAAAAAAAATATGTCGTGCTGCCAGGCTAAATAGGAAGTTTTTAGCTTCATACCTCTGGACGGTTTCACAATGTAAAATGTGGTACTTTATTGAAATGAAAGTGCATTTTGATAACACCAGTTTAGCCACTGGAATAGTAGAATTGTTTATAAATAAAAAGTCAGATTTTTGTTTTCTACAGAAAAAGGTTGTTTTTATAAATAGAATGAAACACCCTAATAGCTAATAAATTAACAGATTTATTGTAGAAAATTATACACTACATACTAGATAGATAGATAGATGATAGATAGATAGATAGATAGATAGATGATAGATAGATAGATAGATAGATGATAGATTGATAGATAGATGATAGATACTGGTTAGTGGGCTATTGAATTATAGAGACAGAGGGCACAGCATGTGGCTACTTTTCACCCTGTACCCCCTTATTCAATGAGCGATTATTTTCTATCTGTATACCCAATGCACTTACAGTATGATGCAGACTGTTTGAGAAATACCTAGATAACAATAATTCCTACTGGCACCACTGCTGTGAGTCAGAAACACAGGCCTGAATAAACTGAACATATTTGGTGAATGTCCTAGACTTGAGCCTACAGGCAAACTAAGAGATGAAACAGAGGATGAAAAACAACGCTCCACAGATATTGAGAAACCAACAAAGGTGTCTGTCAGAAAATCAATACATTTAAGGAAGAGAAAGGAGCTGAAAGTACTTATTAGTGTCTGTGTAAAAGAAGCCAGTAAACTGCAAAGGGTATAAAAGGAAAATGTTTGCAGTAAAAAAAAAAGTGACTATAATGCTGAGTGAAAAGCTACATAAAATTGAAAGCAACATGAATTACAAATCGTTTTGGTCTGAAGAATAGTGTGTTGGCTTTATCTTTCAATTCATTTAATGCATGTCATTTTGATGGGTCGCTCTGTTTCTTGTTGGGTAAAGGGAGTTTATACACTTGAATATGATAAAGATATTCTGCTTCTGAGTGTGTACATAGGCTAAACAAGTGTAGCACTATATGACACAAGCAGCATTTGCCTTGAAGGCAAGGTTCAGTGAAATAAAGTGAAAATGTTATGGAATTTGTAAATGGGAATTACCAATATATTCAATTTTTATTTCAGGATTATTTTTCTGATGCCCTTTCAGATAAGTACCAACATGTCTGTGCAACTTTAAAATTTTTAAAACCTTTGTTAAGACAATAGTGGTTCATTATTTTAAGATCTCCCATAGAGCATTTCTTCTAACTTATGCCTTATTATACTATACTTTGTTGCTGTTTCTCCTTCTAAGCATGAGATGGTTCATTGCCAGTCAGTTCTCAAGAAAATATGCGATGAACTGGTTTGTAACAATTTTATTATAACTAGTTGTAAACCTAGGGGCTCATTTACTATCCCTAGGAAAGACACAATGCAAAAATGTGACCAACCACTAATTGGCCTGTATGTGCTCCACTAATATATGTCAATTGAGGATTAGCTGGTGGACACGTATGAAGCTCAGGTGAAGGGTGCAGCACAGACTTTAAACAAGCAACATGTACAGGGATCTGTTATGGTCTATATGTTCTGCCTATAAGCAGGATGGCCTCAATTATATGCATTCATGACAATGCATACCTAGTAATGTCCAAATCACCCCCCCCCCTCCTGCTTGTATATAATTTATTATGTTATGCTAGGAGGATGGATGAACACATCAGGTACAAGCAGAAGCAGGCACAAATTAAGGTAGAATGTGGAAATGAATGTTGCAGTATGGGTAAGACATCTAGAATGGTACTGATTTTTTGCACATTTAGACCTACAACCTTCACACTCCACACCTGAAAACCTGAAAAATCTGTAGATGGAAGTAGTGTGAGCTGGAGCACTATTTAGAAGGAGCACAGAATCAAAATCAATAAACATGTACTGGCCTGGTGTAGAGAACCAGCCTGCCTAAAGCAGGGTCTGTGCAGATGTAGCATTGGGACCCCAAATGTCATTAATCCATCACTGCATTAATCCATTACTTTTGTTTTCTTACCCCTTTTAATTATCTATCACACAGGGGAGGAAAAGTCTAAGCATTTCTAGGTCAGGACCCCCATAATTCTTTCTTCTTGCAGTAAAATCTGTGCCTTGTCCAAAGAAGCCCAAAGTCTTTTCATTATCTACTGACAAGGGAGTTATGGAGCACAGAAACTTCGCAGCCACAGCTTTTTGATCTTGACAGCCTCAGAGAGGGAATGCCTGGTATATATAGTCAGTGATTTTCTCCACTGGCATTAGTATTGCAGTAGTGAGTATCCCATCAGTGCCTGATGGCAGTTCAGTTTTAGACCAGCCCTGATTTTCTCAGATTCACTTTCATCTGGTATGGTGCCTATGGATTGGACAAAAGCTGATGTAATTCCAATAAAGGAATTACGTTCTCAGCCTGGCAATTAAAGGCCAGTAAGTTTGACATCTGCTGTGGGTAAATTATTTGAAGGCTTGTTAAGAGATCACATTCAAAATTTTGAATGGTATTATGAGCAGCAATCAGCAAGGCTTTATGAAAAATAGGTCATGTCAGACAAATTTGATTGCTTTTTATGATGAGGTAAGTAAGATGCTGGACTGTGGGGGGGCAGTAGATGTGATCTATTTGGATTTTGCCAAAACGTTTGATACCGTGCCCCACAAATGGCTGCTTTCTAAACTAAGGTACTGTCGGGCTTAATGAAGTCATTTGCACATGGATAGGAATTTGGCTACAGGATCGGGTACAGAGCGTGGTTGTTAATGGTACATTCTTATTTGGAGTAAGGTTGGGGTAAGGTTCTTAGTGGGTCCTTTAGGACTCTATATTGGGTAAGTTTATTGTAAGTATTGTATCAGTGTTTGCAGATGACACAAAACTATCCAGCCCAATTTATTCCATCCAAGATGTGGCAGCCTTGCAACAGGATCTTGACAAACTGGCAATAGCTCATAGTACAAGTTGATCCAGGGACTAGTCCCTAGGAGGGATGTAAATGAGCTGGAGAGAGTGCCATGACGTGCAACTAAATTGGTTAGAGAAATGGAAGACTTAAATTATGACTGTCAAGGTTGGGGTTGTTTTCTCTGGAAAAAAGGAGCTTGCAAGGGGACATGATTACACTTTACAAATACATTAGAGGACATTATAGACAAATATCAGGGGACCTTTTTGCTTATAAAGAGGATCACTGTATCAGAGGCCACCCCTTCAGACTAGAAGAAAAGGACTTTCATTTGAAGCAGGTGGTTCTTCACAGTGAGGACAGTGAGGTTGTGGAATGCACTGCCGAGTGATGTTGTGATGGCTGATTCTGTTGATGCTTTCAAAAGGGGCTTGGATGATTTTTTGGACAGACATAATATCAAAGGCTATTTTGATACTAAACTCTACAGTTAGTATAGCTATGGGCATATATGGTTTGTGCAAAAGAGTGTAGGGGTGTGTGTGTGTGTATGCTGGGTTTTAATTTGAAAGGTTGAACTTGATGGACTTTGTCTTTTTTCAACCCAATTTAACTATGTAACTATGTAACTAGTCCGATTGCCTTTTGGAGTCCGGAAGGAATTTTTTCCTCCTCTGAGGCAAATTGGAGAGGCTTCAGATGTTTTTTTTGCCTTCCTCTGGATCAGCTAGCAGTTAGGCAGGTTCAAAAGTTAAAAGGTTGAACTTGATGGACATGTGTCTTTTTTCAACCTAACTTACTGTGTTACTATGTAGTAGGTTTTTTTAAGTTCAGACAACCTGGGCTGAGGCAGTGAACACAGGGAAATTTTGGATTGTTCAGTTCCCATGACTTTTAGTAGCTTGGTTTTATTATAATACACAAGTTTCAGTGAGTCATGTGACAGAAATTACTATGTATGGTGGGGGGTATTTATTACGGGTTTGTTTCTCCTTTAAGTACAGAGCTGTCTTGTTCTTTGTGTCCCTTGTTGCTTATGTCTTGCACATCTTGAGTATGCGCAAGGTATACGCATGCATAAGGATGCCCATGTCCTGCTTTGGTGCCATCCCTGTGCCATCCAGAGAGAGACACATACTCCATTCTGGAAATGCAAAGAATTGCATCAGTTGGTGCTAGAAGCAACTCAAGATTGGCAAGCTGCACTGCATGTAACAAACAGCCTGCCACGAGCTTGATATTTAGCACCTAATAAATGTTCCCTTTTATCTCTTCAGTCATTGCCTTTAGGTTTCTCTAATTAAAACAATATATGGTTTCTTGGATTATTAAAATAGTTTGTGTCAAAATATCGATTTCTTTTCTTCCCAGCCATAAGAAAAGGTTCGAAGAATGAGATATTACATTTAGAACACTGACATTCTCTCATAAAGTTAAGAGGTCCCACATGTTTCTGGCAAGAGCAAACAGCACTGAAATGAGTTATTAAAGTGTTGACATGTCGTATTCTTTAATATTAAACTTACATATATGGGAAAATCCTATGAGAACTTAGGGTCAGGAAGTGTGGCGTGTCAGTCCCTGAAAATGAGAACACTATCATGTGCCTAACTGTGCCGCCTTGTACAATAGGAGCTTCCTGCTTCCACCAGCCATAACAAATGTCACAAACAAATGGCAAGGAGCATTGTTGTGCTGCTACTTTTTCTCAAGGAAGCACAAAGTGCACATAAAGTTTCTAGTCAATATTTATTTTGGTAAGAACATGGGCACTGAAGTGATAGGAGATAGAGTATGTGAGCTGTCATTATGAGACAATTTAAAGAAAAAATTAACAGCCAACTTTGTTGGTGCCTATTGTAATGCTAACAAAATGTGCAAAATGCTGATCCTTCCATGAAAGCTGTGGATCACCATTATTATTTGAGTTGAAGAAAGACACACAGCTGCTGGAACCTTAGATTGTGTGAGCAGTCTTCCTTTGTGCTGTGCAGCTGTGCCGTTCCCAGGTCTACAATAACTGGTGAAAACAATTAGAAAACTTTATTGTTTTAGCTATTGACTATACAAATTTTATATTAATTGTTTTATGTTTTATGTGTCCGGGCCATTTTTATTAATGCTAGCCCTTAGGAGGCTAACAGAGGACAGATGTACACTGAATAATTCCCCTAAGAAAAGGAAATGGTGGTTATTTAAATGACACTGGATTGTTGGTTGCTACCAAGAGGTACTGTCTTCCACCTGCCTGACTTAGTTACTCATTTGTGAATATTTAGCAGTAGCTTCTATGTTCAATCCTTGCCACATGCCAGTACAAGCACAGAAAGAAAACACTCTCCTGGTTCATTTCTTTTAAATTATTAATAAGAAAGATAAGATGTTCATACTCATCTAGGCTCAGATTCTATGTTATTTATTTTTCAAATTTAAATTTGCATTTGTAATATGTAAACATTATTTGTGCATTACATAGTTCTGTAGGTTTTCAAACAGGAAATATAAAGATCATAATAATAAACCATAGGATATGAATGTCATACTATTAAAACTATAACTGTGTAAATCAAATATATGAGGGATTATTTAGTAACATACATTTTTATATAAACCAGTGCATTAATCCATTGTAGTTACAGAGAGCTATAAAGGTTGCATTAGAACAGATGCATGGAACAGAAGGTTAAGGCCCCCATACACGGGCCGATAAAAGCTGCCGACAGACCAAGTCGGCAGCTTATTGGCCTGAGTGTGGGGCCATCTGATGGGCTTCCTCGATCAATATCTGGCCGAAAGTCGGCCAGATCTCGATCGGCAGGTTAAAAAAACCTAGTCAGCATTTCTGCGTGTTTGCGGATCCGGCCGCGATCTGACTGCCCGTATAGCCTCCATTATGATCCGATCATTGGGCCCTAGGGCCCACGATTGGATCAACCCGATATCACCCACCTCAATGTGGGCATATCGGGGAGAGATCCGCTCGTTTGCCGATAAGTGTAGTGGGGACTTTGAGTTAATAATTGCGTTTGATATCTGACCAGTAAGCAGAGTAAGTTCATCGGATCTTGATGGGGTAGGCAGCAGAAATTTGAGGAAAAAAAAGCCTAGGTAATGACAATAAGGTATCCCGGGCCACGGCAATCCTGGCTGATTGTTATGGGATTGTAACACAGTGAAGGTCAATGCCAATGGGAAGTGATACACCTTTTTAAACAAGGCTAAACAGCTAATCTATGATTACAAGTTTTTTTATATTTGTTTTATTATACCCCAAAGCTGCAATAAGTCAGAATACAAAAATCCGCCATCTCAAACCTTTCAATGTCATGTAGAGGTCAATGGGAGACGTCCCTTATACAATTTTAAGGTATTTCTGTGCTGGCTTTCGATTTGGGGTTTTCAGGCGATAACCCAAAAAAAAAAAATCGAGAGATTCAGGTTTCAGATCAGAAAATTATTATTTGGGTTATTTGAGTTTTTTTCACGACCTGACCTTTTCAAGTTATTTTATTGTTAAATAAGATAAAATTATGGATGGGAGTTTGGTCAAGTTTGGTTCAATAAAAATATTCATTTATAAATATAAATAACCCCCTTTTTGTAGGGGCCTTCATCTTTACCAACCTGGATATTTTTTATTAACCTCTTCAAATATTGCCACAGTTAAACAAAAAACCTTAAGAATTCCTCTTTTTTTTTTTTTTAGCATTACAAGGCCACATTCAGATAAACGTGACAATAACCATAAAAGTCATTAGTACGAGATTTGGAACAATCTTCAACATTTGTGTCAGGAAATGTTTTAACAAGCCAGATCTTAATGACTTAGTAATGAGCCAAAGAAGGATATTAAAGCAACAACTTCTGAATCCATTTAAAAGAAATTAGTGCACATAGCAGGTTTCAGGTGTACATAATCTGTAAATATCCAGCAGTGTGGGAACTGTGACACGGAACTTTCTGATCGATAAGACAAATACTGCAAAAATATGTGCATTTAGATAAAATTGCTTACTGGGAAGAGGGCAGCTACTGATCCCAGTATTTCTGGCACTTGGACAGCAATAGTAACAAATATAATAAACATTGCTAACGGAGAAAAGAAAAACGTAAAAAAAATTTTTCTCTGTGTATACTAATTATTTGTTTTGGCTAACCTAGTGACTCAAACACAATGGGAAAATATTGTACATTTTTGTGCCAGTGCCCAGTGTTTGTAATAATGCATCTTTCTAAAAAAGATCGAATGATCGAATTATTGAATATCTGATCATTCGATCTATTCGATAATTCGGTATTCGATGATTGAAGAGGCCAAATTTGAATATTCGAATATCCAAAAAATCGTACGATCGTAATTCAATCATATTCGATCGAATTTCATTCCATTCACGTGAATTTTGTAAACTTGCCCCTATATGTCCCGGTTCAACATTAAATAGGGATTGTGCCACACATACGTTTTCCTATTTTTTTAATCACAAAAAAAATATATGGGTTATGTTGACAAACAGGTAAATGGACACTATTCCATGTTTGCGCCTTGCAAAGTAGATAATTAAATTACCAATATATAATCCCCTCCCTGGGGTATTTTAGTGATGGCTGCTGCCAATAAGCTCCTAGGTGTTCTGTGTGTTAGTTCATACTTGGAATTTCTACAGAAAATACTTTTCTGAAGATTTCTGTATTGTGCAAAGGCCAATCCTAAAATCACACAGGGGAAATATGGGAGTTCCAGGACAGATAGCAGTAGCCATCTGGCACCAAAGTACCCCAGGCTGGTGGGAAATGTGGTAAATTCTGGCCTTGTGTATGAGGACACCCCAGTGAGATTATACAGCTTGTTTTAAAAATGTGATTTAATTATTATGCAATTTTGGATCTTTATTTTTGTGAATTTGAATTCTATTTATATCTTTAATGATGTATGAATACTATACTAAAAAACACCAACTCAAGTTGCTACTTACTAAATTCATATACAAACTATATATAATAACAATAAACAGGCATCATAAAAAAGTATTTTTTATGCTGAACTAGTTGTTTAAGAAATAGATGGTCAACTTTTGTTTTTGGAGGAGGATTCTAGCCAGCAAACTTATTCCCCTCACACATTTTCACATACACCACAAAACATTTAACACAGGGATAACAGTACATTTTGCCAAAGATATGTCAAATCTTAAATGCACTTTAAAAAACACAACCTAAAACAAAATATGCATTATTCAATTCACACTGATATTCAAAGATTAATATGATAAAAAGTACATTGTATAAGCATCATAAATAATACTGTACAATGCCTATTCACTGTCTTACATTACAAAGAGATGATGAATGAAGTACATAATGATTTAAATGTTTCCAAAAATATTACCCTATTTGTTTTAGCCATAATACCAACTTTTTTAGAAGATTTATTGCTAAACTTTACAGTAATGGGCTTAAACTGCATCTTGTATACAGCATAGCATAGCTTCTACCCCCGAAATATTTCTTTCACAGCCTAACACAGATTTTTGTAGTATTATACTAAAGATGGTGAAAGAGCAGCAGCAAAAAAATAATTTGGATTTAATGTTATGTTATTTCCTGAATAACAACCATTTTCAATGGTGCATATACTTTGGGTCTTTTTCGGGGGTTTCAAATGGCTCTGGCAGCCACATTCACTCATCACACGTGATGGCGGGGGTCTGCTCAGCAAGTGATTTGTACTAATAGTGATCTCCTACAAATCAGTGTAAAATGCTTCACATCTATTACAGAGATTGCCTGATCTGCAACAATCAAATATACCCATGTTTTATATTTATATGTTAAAGGGCAGTTTTAGCAAAATATGAAAATTGTAATAATGTTGCAGAATGTTTCTAACATATTTTTGGTTATAAAGTATTTACCATAAATATATCGATTTGCAATAGAAAACACAATTTTTTGTTGAGTTCAAATTACATTTTTTGTGTTAATCTTTATTAATCGCCCCAAGGCATAAAATAAATATATTATGGTTTATTGGTCTAGAAATTATATAGACAGGCCCAGACTGGCAATCTGTTGGTTCAGGCCAATGCCCAATGGGCTGTTTACTTTAAAATGTAAATGGGCTGCTCACCTACAAAATGCAAATGAGAAATGTCTTTAATATGTAAATGAGCCTATCACTTTAGAAATGTAAATGAGCTGTCCATAATAGCCAGCCACAGCTAAGATGATGCCTGCATTTGTTAGTGCACATACCTGTACTGGCATATGGGAGGAACCCGGTATTCTGACCAATTTCAGTTAATATTACAGTTGTTTGCTATATACCCAATCGCTTATGCTCATGATAGGTATGTTGGCAACAGAACAATCACTGTCTGTATATGGAACACTGTGATATGTAGCATTAATTCCATGAGACAGACAAGACTCTTCACGTATGCCACACTTTGGCCCTGTGATACACATGGTAATTATAGTCCTCTTATCTGCCAGGGTACATGGTCTAGCTGGGGGCACACAAAGGAAAATGTTGAAAATACTGTAAGTATTGCGCCACTAGGGTTGCCACCTTTTCTGGAAAAAAATACCGGTTTTCCTTTATATTTCCATCATTTTTACCGCCCAGGCCTGTAAAATACCAGCCAAGTGGCAACCCGAAGGGTCTCTAATCCATCAGATAAAATTGTTGTGATAGAAACAAGGGTGATATATTTGTTGCAATGGCTAGTTCCAGCACATAGGGTGTATAATATTGCGGGGGGATTATATGGTAATGGGCTCTTAAAATATCTATGAATAAACACCAGTTCTAGTTAACCTTGGGGTTGGAAATATATATCAAGCTTTGCATCAGTGGGAATACATGGGCTGCTTCTTTTTCCTCCCAGTCCGGCCCTGTATATAGATATATATATATATATATATATATATATATATATATATATATATATATATATATATATATATATATATATATATGAAGAGTCCGAAATATGAAGTAAAGAACTTAGTGGTGTTTGATGGAGTTCAGTACTGTTCCTGTTTTATAATTTATAACCTAGGAGCTTGCAATAATTTAAATGCTCTGTTTACAAATTATGCTAAACTGTCTTGAGTAAGAAATACCAATTAGATGTTTTCTGCTGAGAAGGCACAGTGTATGTAAAGAAAATGTATTTATTAATTGAGAAGAAACTGACATTTTTCTCTTCAAGGATAAAAAGGCAGCAGAGAAAATGCCAATCTGCCTTATTTATAGTAAACACCGAACGGCCCACAGTCAGTGCTCACATGGGACTAAATTATTAAAATACATTCTTGCACATTTGTGGCCCAAAATCCACCTTGTGTGAGCAGTGACACACTGATGGAAGCTGATTGGTGGATTGTATTTTCCCTACTGGAAAACACCACATGTGACATTTGCCTTTAACTAAAGTCAAATCTATTTATAGCTACTAAACACAAAAGTGTTATCCTGTTTGAAATGAGCAGAGGTGATAACATTTGCTAGGGGAGAGTATAGAAGAAAGACATAGGCAACTCATTGAAGGTGGAGAAGAAGAATAATAGAGGATCAGTTCTACTGAACCTGGCAGGCAAAACCTTTAAAGATGGCCACACATACAAGAATATTTAATCAGGGCAGATGTCTGACCATCTTGTTATGTGTTTCAGCTCAGGGGTCAGTATCAACAGACTATCATGCTATCCTGTGGGATCCCAGCTGATCAGTTTAAACAGAAAATGAATATATCATCATAGAGAGGTACCATGGCTTGCATTTACTTCCTTTCAGACCTGATTTTGGGTCTCTCACTCAAACAAATAGACAATAAGGTTTGGCCATTTTTGTATATAGCAAGTTGTGCTGGTGGAGGAGAAGAGACCTGATAAGTACCATTCATAACCTTATGCCACATAATGTATACTGGAGTGGAAAGGGGAAGCAGGAGATGGTAGTTAAGTATATATTGAAAGGGTGTCCACTAATGTTATTTGCTGTGGAATCCAGGGAGGTCAATTTATGCCCCTAATTTTAAAGGTTTATGAACAGACAAAGTGTTTGTTCAAGGCAATGATGGTATCTATTTATAAGAACTGGTGGAAGATGGTCAAGATAATGAAGTTCCATTAACTTTGCCTATTAAAAAAGCTTCAATAGATTTTTTTCTCCTCAGATTAAATCTCAACCATGAGTCTTCACATAATAAGCCATGAAATAGCTTTTTTCTTAATTAATTGAGTCTCGTCCAATATCAGCTATAAGATGCTTTTTGCATGTAACCTGTATGTCCATTATATTCACCCATTTATTGTACAGTGCTGCGGTATACATTGGTACAGGTATGGGACCTATTATCCAGAATGCTCGGGATCTGATGCTTTCTGGATAATGGATCTTTCCATAATTTGGATAAATAATGGATATAATTTTATTTCAAACCAATTTGCTCACAGCTTTCTCTGAATTATCATAAAATAAAACTGAGAATTGTTTGCCAGCAGAGATTTATTGAAATACAATTATTATTTTCAATATCATATTTTCTTACCCCTGAAAAATGTTGATACATTTGTTGTTAAAATGCTATCAAAACAATATAATATAAATGTATATAATAATGTCTCTGTTTTACTATTTCTAGAGAGTTCTGAAATCTGAAATGTCCAGGGGGCAGATTCACTAAAGGGCAAAGTGACTAACGCTAGCAAAACTTTTCCAGCGAGACATCATTTCGTTACTTTGCAGATTTACTAACGAGCACAGGTGCCTTTTCGCTAACGAAGGAGATGTACGCTAGCATTACTTTGCGAAATTTCTTTCTGGTGAATGGACGTAACTCCGCAAATTCACTAAGATGTGGATTTTACTGAACGTTACCTCTTTCCCCAGCTCTGACCTGGCAAAGTGCATAGGAGTGCATAGAACCTACTCAATCTTCAGTTACTTACATCATAATTTTTGTAATATCTTCAAATCCAAAAAATATCTTTTACATTTTTCAGGGTGTTGTGCTGCAATATATATATATATATATATATATATATATATATATATATATATATATATATATATATATATACATGCTTTCTTTCCTATGTTGATGTCATATGTAAACTAACACTGCCCTCCAATGAACAATTGTACATTAAATGCAGATGCAATAGGGTTTTTAAAAGGCTGTTAACCTGTTGCACCGGTTAGATCAAAACATCATAACAGCTAACAACATTGCTTGATTAGATTCATATACAGATCGTTTTTTACAATTAAGATGTATACATTTTCTGTATACCCCTTTTCTGTAATACAGTGCCACTGGAATGTAGTGGTAATTATAATTCAACAAGACTGTCAAATACAAACGTAGGTACTACTTCATAAGGGAGACAGCTTTTGAAGGAAGATACCTCCTGAGATTAGTGGAACACATAAAATCTACTGCAATTTTCCTGCAGCTGCTTAATTAAGTGTGAAGGAGAAATGTGCATTAGCTGTGTAAATAGTGAGAGCTCCTATGAGAGAAACATTGTTATCTTTATTATAAACATGCTCCTATGGTACCATCTAAAATGTCTTCTCATTAGGAAAAATATATGGGCTGATAATATCATGGAGGATTTATCAGATATAGGAGCATAGTTACCAAAGTGTGGAATTAGAGCCTGCAACAGTATGGGGGCGGTTTATGAAATTCACGTGAAATGATCGAAGTTCGATCGAATTCGATCGAATAACAATCGTACGATTTTTTTGTGAAATCGGATATGCAAATTTCACCTCTTCGATCATCGAATACCGGATGATCGAATAGATCGAATGATCGGATATTCGATCATTCAATAATTTGATGATCGAAGGAATCAAAATTTTAAAGTTATTCGACTGCCTACTTCGCCAGATTGAACCTACCTAATTGCAATAGAAGCCTATGGGAAGCCCCCCATAGGCTTCTGAGACTAAGTCCTGCTCGAATACCATTCGTACGATCAAAGCGTTCGCTCGTTTGAATCGAAATCGAACGATTGGTAATTATGAGTAGGATCGAGGCAATTTTTTTGGAATAATAGTAAATTTGCCCCTATGTATGTGACAGTTTTTCAGACAATTTAAATGTTTTTTTCAAATACTGAAGTCTCATTTTTAACCAATATGCAAGTAGGGAAATTTCACTCTGATGAACCCTGACGGAGCTCTAGTTTCATACCCCCTTTCTAGCCTATTGGGCACATGGGTGAACCTGGGTAGCCAACCTTTTGTTGATTTAGGTAGGCATTTTATTTGTAATTACAACATTTTTGGTAAAACGTAAGGTCCAAGGCACTTTACTTTCAGAAAAACATTTTTTATTCTCTTGATTATGAGCAGCCTTTTATAACTTCTATATTGCGCCAAACAGTATTTGTAGAAAAAACTCACACTGCATGAACAGAGAGAAAATATAGTTTATGTAGAACATGTAACTTACGATCAGAACTTACAAATATTAATACAACATCAAAAGCTTTAAGTGATCACATGGATAAAAAAAATGATCAATTCTGGAGTTTTCATGCAAATGTTTGGTGTTTTTATTCTTAAATAAATCACAACGCTTCAAGTTCTCAAGTTCTGAGTATATTTGTGTTCTTTTTTTTCCTTCCTTACATTTTTTCTGAAATTGAAGAAAATCTTGAATTCTGATAAATGTATAGGACCATTAGTGCACAGTGGGCTTCTGAAGGTAATGGATTTAAAATTGTATGGAATAACTTTGTCATAATAAATATATTGGGAATTTACAGTAAGTGGGAATAATATGGAGAAGATTTTTCTCTATGAAAAAAGCATGGGCTATTGATCTGAAAATCAACATTTCCCTAGATAAAATACCATTTATGAAAGTTGGTACAGGACACATAGTTGCAAATTCGCTGGGTGAGAATGTTTTTGTGGCTTATACCATTTTGAGATGGCATAAGCATCTTGAGAAACTTTTGTTTCCCAGTCCTGGTTTGACTTGATTTATTTTATTCTGCACCATCTATTCCATGATAGCTGCTGGAAACAAAACACAACAAAATCCCCCATTTTGCTATTCGATGCTTAGAGAGGATATTTTCATTCACACCCCATTGCATTCCATTGCACATATCACATTCTAATGAATAGGCCAATTGTCTTATTTAGTCAGTAAGGACTCTGGGAAGTGGTGATATATTGAGGTATGAAGAGTTATGGCTGAACTATACAGTTCACTTATAAGAAAAAACATGTGCTTGTAGAAGGCAGTTTTCAGACAGGCAGATCAGTGAATAATTATATTGAAAAAGAGAAAGAATAAGACAATAAAGAAAGGAAAATTGTAGTGTTTGTTTCTTTTTTTTTACATTTCTGTTACTTGCATTCCTCAGAAATTTAAAAATGTTTCCATCATTTGATGGGCCCTTGTGTCCGAGTTCTATTGTTTCTATTCCAGCTTTTACAAGATCTTTATTCATCCCATAATTCAAATGTAAAAATTTTTAGCTTCTCGCGTTTTATTAAGTGTTCTACTTTCCATAATAAATCCTATATAATGATGCCATCATTTGAATAATCATAAATAAATGGCAGTTTTCAGTACATATAGTATATGCATTAAAAAAACTCGATAGAACACTTTTTGATCTCTGAGATCCCTTTATCAGTCCCAAAAGTTTGTTACTTGATATTTATAAGAGGTTCCTTATGACCTCCAGTTGTGACCATTATTTTTGCACTTTGCACATTGCCTTTCCTTGTGGTACCCACATGCCTGCGTTCAGCAGCACAGTAGTCATAAGCGGTAGGAGGCATGTAGGCCTGTCCCCTACCTGTTGCCAGGATAATTCTTGTAGAAAATGGAATAAACATCTTTAAAGCAATGATTTCAAACTGCAAGTGTTCTTTATATTTTAGCAGTGTAAAACACTACATGTTTCCATTCAAGCCCTTTTTCAAGTGTGCAGAGTGCAGGATATTATGGGACTAAATACCCTCTTCTAAGCCAGTAACCTCCACCATTCACCTCTTAAAGTGACAGTCAAACCTTATACACTAGAGTATAAAAGGTTGTGAAAAATACTAAATTACAGAACATTACAAAGGCATGTATCAGTTTAGTCCATTCAAGTCCAATCCAGTCAGTCCACGTGCTACATCCACTGTAATATGTGCCATTTACAAGTCTTTTAAGTCCATAATAGGGAAATTGCCATCATAGACTGTCTCTGGGATATTTGCTTACAAATCATAAGTACTGCTAGAATAAGCCTACTTAAGGGTTATGGCAGACATGTAGATACAATAATCATTACTATTTAGAGTGCCATGTTATTAAATGTAGCTCCTGCATCAATATTGTTTATTTACAATAAATATATTTATTTACTTACACAGCAGGAGTTCCGTGAATTCAAGGGCTAGCTGGTTCTTAATACCTGAGGAAACAAAGGAGAGAAATCAGGTTAGCATACTTTAAAAAAAACCTTTCTCAGAAAGCAATATTCATTTTATAAGAAACATTTAAGGCTATAATGGGGGTTCATACCTTTTGGTTTTATACACTCCAGTCTCCCTATACACCGTGCTTCTCTGAAGCAATAGTTCTCCCCATCCTCAATCCCCTCCTCTTTTTACCACTTCTAGTACGTTCCATTTTAGCTGACTCACATGATGTTTGGCCTGAAAGAAGTGTCTTGATACAGGGGTATCAATACAGGGGTATCTTAATTTCTGATAGTGGACTTGTGTTCCGTAATTCATGTGTTCACTGCTCTGATGGTTTTCCCGAGTACATCATACCACAAGGTGTGATAGCTTTCCCTACCTGTTGCCAACCTTGTATGTCATTCAGAGGCACACTTTAGGGAGTGGCATAGTATGTAGGCTGCAGCAGGACTCTGTGCTTGCTGATGCTCTGCACCCCCTGATGCTGTGGTCTGCACCTAATACAAGACTTTTTTTTTATCTGGGACAAGGTGCAGACTAGAGTCAGGCTAGGGGAAGAAATGATTTCTAAAGAGAACTAAGGGGTAGACTCTTTTTACATACATACATGAAGTCTTCTCTAAAATACATATTTTGTTAAAAAAAAAGCTAAGCTTCACTTATTAATTAAAGACCACATTTAGGGGAAGATTTACTAAATTTGTGTGAAGGATTTGAATTTCGATCGAATGCAAAAACTACAAATTCTTTGAATTTTCGAATTTTTTTGGCTACTTCAACCATCGAATTTGCAAAATTCTATCGAATCTAACGATTTGAATTACTCGAACGATTCGAATAAGAAAATCGTTCGTCCATTTCACCATTTGATGGTCGAAGTACTTGCCCTTTAAAAAAAATTTTGATTGCCTAGTTCGCCAGATTAAACCTACCGAGTTGCTATACTTGCCTGTGGGAAGCTCCCATAGGCTTTTCTAGAAGTTTTCTTGATCGAATAGAAATCATTTGATTTCTCGATAAAATCGTACAATTTTTTTGAGAAATCTGATGATTTAGTACGATTTTTTCATCAAATCACACAGCAGGGCAGGGCCTTCACTAAGTGGAAGCTATCCATTTAAGAGGTACCAAACACTCAAAAACACAGGCTACTGTACACAAAATAGATGTTGGGCACCAGGAGGTTCTTGGTGAAAACAGTAACAGGTTTTATTAGCACAAGGCAATAACCACAGGTGTACTCACACAGGAGCTGGTACAGGCGTAGCCTATCACAGAGGAGACAGATGAGGTACATATATCATAAGGAACCGAGTGACTTCCATGAGGCATAATAATCTTGGCTACAACACTCCCCCCACCGGGCTTCACACTGCCAGTGTGGGAATCAGGAAATCAACATAGGAACCCGGAAGCTGCTGCTAAGGCCTAACCACTTGAATTCCCTGCACTAAATGCATACGGGGAAGCCTTGTGGGAATACTACTCCCTACTAATATCCTCGATATGGCATACAGCGGCCCTTTATACATAACCTCTCTATCTTACTTCCTCTAGAGCAGGAATCCCCAATCTTTTGAACCCAGGAGCAACATTCAGAAGTAGAAGGAGTTGGGGAGCAACACGAGCATGAATAACATTCTTGGGTTGCCAAATAAGTACCGTGATTGGCCACTTGCTAGCCCCTATGTGGATTGTCAACCTACATTGAGGCTCTGTTTGGCAGTGCACCTGGTTTTTATGCAACCAAAACTTGCCTCCAAGCCTGGAATTCAAAAATAAGCTCCTGCTTTGAGGCCACTGGGAGCAACATCGAAGCGTTGGAGAGCAACATGTTGCTCACGAGCTACTGGTTGGGGATCACTGCTCTAGAGAGTCTATACATAAAATCTTCCCTGATATAGCTACCCTCGGTCATGGGATTGCCTGGTTCCCGACTCAATCACTGAAGTACACGTCCTTCAGGGCACATGGCTTACTGGGGACTTGGTGATCTCAGGCTCAATGGAAAGCACACACACACACAAACACCAGGAGCCAAAGAGGCAGAGGCCCCTTCCTACACACTTTATAAAGCCTTGTGGCAGGGAGTGGTCATTGCACCCTTTGACTAATAACCAAAGGTGTTGGTAAGAACTGTTACAGGTGCTTACACCCAATAACATAAGAGGTACTAAAGGTATTTACTCGATAGATGCTGTATAGAATCTATGAGTCCCTACACAATCTTTGCTGGTATAGATTGGTACCTTGCTGTACAGGCAATGATAAATCCCAAGGTGCTGTCCCTGCTATGGAGAGTTCTATTAATGGCATCTGCCACACATACGGTTGCCACCTTTTCTTGAAAAAAATACTGGCCTTCCTATATATTTATCTTTTTTTCCTATTAATAACATTGGGATCAACCATAAAAAATACCGGCCAGGCCGGCCTAGCCACACAATCCCACAGAATCATATCACAACAACCACCCCTAATCTTTTGTAACCTTTTATCTGCAGTTTTCCCCATTAAACAGAACATATAGGGGTAGATTTATTATGTGGTGTAAAAAAAGGCGTAATAATTTGCCACTAGGGTTGTCACCTTTTCTTGAAAAAAATACCGGCCTTCCTATATATTTATCTTTTTTTCCTATTAATAACATTGGGATCAGCCATCAAAAATACCGGCCAGGCCGGTAAAATAACGGCCAGGTGGCATACATTGGCGTGTAAAAAAATGGCATAAAAATTTCAGCTTTTTTAATGCATTTTTCTTTGAGCAACTTCAGCTGGAATTTACTTACAACTAAATCAGTTTAAAATAACAGAGGTTTTTCTGTTAAATTTAATTTTACATAGCATTATAAATAGGCCCCATAATATATGATAATGTTCTGCAAGTGAAGAAGAATGTCTTAAGTTAAGCAGCATGTTTGATCAGCAGGTATCTTATAATACTTTTTAAAATGTATTTCTGAAAAAAGGATGCTTTTACATTATCTACAGTGATGTGGCTTGATATGCAGCTTAGGAGATAATTCCACCTGCTCCTGTATGTGAGAATATGCCGTTGACAGATTAATCAGGTTCTGCAGTGCAAATCGATGGTGCCACCCATCAGGACTATGTGATCGGGTGGGGGGCATGCTGGTGACATTATGGGGAGGACCTCTGATGTTGTTGGGTGGACAGCTGACTTTGCAAGGCGAGCCTATTACTGAATCAATCTATGATAATACTGCCCAGACAAGCAGTTTTGACCTGTACAGCCCTTCTTGGAGATGATTATTTATGCATAATAAAACTTCTTTTATTTGCATCCATTTTTGGAGTGAAGTCCATTTTCTGTGCCAGCTAACCACTGGAATTCGAATGAAAACCGAGTTATCCCGGTCAAAACTGCACAGGTGGCCACTCTAGAGCTGCTTTGCACATGTTGCTTTTGCACATTGCCTGGTTTTGCTGATTAGGCACAGTTATTTTCAGAAATGTGTCTCAATTCCATCTGGTTGTAGCAAGCGATTTGAAAGCTCCCTCCATTGGCTTGCAACAAGTGGTGCTTATCTACCTATGGTTTTCTGGCAGCATAGAAACACTCTGGGGCAAATTCACTAAAGGCGAAACGTCTAATGCTAGCACTTATTCGCCAGCGTGACGTCATTTCGCAACTTCTCCAATTTATTAACATTGTCCCTGGCGAAAATTTGCTAGCGAAGTAGATAGACTAGCGCAACTTCGCACCCTTATGCCAGGCGAAGTTGCGCACTGAAGAAGGGACGTAACTACGCTAATTCATTAAGATGAACATTTTATTGAACGTTACCTCTTGCGCTAGACTTTACTTCACCAGGTCAGACCTGGTGAAGTACAATACAAGTCCCAAAAAAAGTTGACGTCTTTCACCTTTTTACTTTTTTAGGGTGATAGTCTGAAAAAATGGCGTAATTTTTTTTGGGGGGGTTAACCACCTTCCCCCCTGCATTTCCTAACATATGGCAACACAACTATATAGGGGGCACATGTTAAAGGCAATAGGACTACTTTATTTTATTTATTAAAGGTTTCCTGGGCTTGTGTAGTGTAATGTATTGGCTGTAACATATGCTTCTATTATACGTTTAACTTTGCGCCATATGCAAATTAGGCATTGCTAGCGTAAATGCAATTTACCTGTAGAAGTAACAGTAGCGCAATTTCACTAACGTTCGCCGCCCTGAGCGCAAATTCACATTTTAGTGAATTAGCGACGGGCTGGTGAAAATTCGCCTGGTGAAGTGAGACGAATTGTGGCAAAGCCATCGCTTGTGCATTTTCGCCTCTTAGTGAATTTGCCCCTCTGTGGTACATTATCATTAGTTTTCCAGGTAAGAATAATTTACCTTATGTAGTTTAGTTTGAGAGCAACCCCTTTTTTAACTTTCTGTGAATGAAAACATTTGTCACCGTGCTAGTAATAAAGCAGGGGAAATGTGACTGCTGCCTAAAAATTGGTCTGCTTTAAATATTTTCAAGGTGTAATATATATATATATATATATATATATATATATATATATATATACATACATATATATATTTTTTTTATTGAAGGAAGCCTAAAATAGCTTCCGGCTCCTCACATCAATGTCACTTCTGAAATGTTAGAAATAGCAAACTAAGGTAAATCAAACTGCATGGAAATCTGCTGATTTATAATTTTCCCAACACATGCTATTATAATTTCTTCAACTGGCAATTTTTCCTTTCACGTATATATATATATTCAGTATGTATATATAAAATGTAGCAAAAAAGGTTCAATTTCTGTTTAAATTAATTCCTCTTAAATTCTCACCGGAAACTCTCTTGGAAACAGAATTAGAACTGATTTTTGTATTCGCTCTCTCTTTTTTTTGCCATTTTCAAATGAATTGGGTGACACTGACAACTGTAATCACACAGTATGACCCCCAATCAACAGGCAATGCTATTAACAGGCTTTTTTTGTTTTATTATTTTAAATTTATTATGAATTTGTTGCAATTAAAATCCATAATTGTGTTCTACAGATCAGAAACGATTCTATTTAATAGATGTCATTAGGAATTCCACCCTCAAGGCACTGCTGTTCTTCATCATATTTCAATGCACTGGGGACCTCATTGGGACTCTGACAGTTCACTAAGATTTCAATAAAATAGTGTTACTATTAACTGCTGATATTATGTTTCTGCCATGTGTGAGTAGCTGCCTCGCTCAAACTTTGCAGCGTTAAATTTATAACCTTCCTGTTCTCCGTAAGGCAAGAAGTAAAAAATGAAATTACAAAACAGATGTTTGTACCAGAGCTCTGTACCTCTAGCCAATTTAAAGTCATTTTCAAGACTACATAATTTACATAGCTGGATAGTGTTCTGCTTAACTGATCTGATTGCACTATGAAGCCACCTGATACAGTATGAGTGAACTCAGCTTGTATTAACTCAATACATTTGATACTGTACACTAGGACTTTGTGTGAACCTTTTTACTGTGGCCATATGGTTCATAGGTGATAATTGAAGTGAAATAAACATAGCACATTATATTGGCTTAAATAGGCAGTATACACTCTTTTCAATAGTGCATGTTCAGAATACACTTCTTGCCAATAGTTTAATTAGGAAATATGTGTGGTTTGTTTGTCATTTCTTGACCTAAACCAGGCAAAATCTGAAATTGAAAGTAAAGTCCCATGCTGCTTTTTGTTCTTCCTAGCACAAGGAAAACTAGTCAGCAGCCTAGTAACTCCCATTGTTAGGGTAAAGACACACAGAGATACTAGTAGCAGCTATTGTTGTGGCTACAAAATACCATGCCATAGACAATACTGAGAATTGGCTCTGCTAAAATGTACATAGGGGGTTATTTAATAAAAGGCACCAAGCTTACCCAGGAGAAGTAACCCATAGCAGCCAATGAGCAGATAGCCTGTTTAAAAGCAAACATCTTATTAGTTGCTAGGCGTTACTGCTCCTGGTAAAAATGAGAGCTAGTGATGGGCGAAACGTCACCAGCGTCTTGTTTTGGATGTGGGCGCCTGTTTTTGGATGTGGGCATCCGTTTTTGGACGAGATGCCAAGTTAGCAGCAGTGGGAAGTTTATGTAATTAAACTTACTGGAAAGTTATTTTAAGGATGCCTTAAGAACAATAAGGGGCTGATTTACTATCGGTCGAAGTAAAATTCTAAAAAATTTGAATTTCAAAAATTTGAATTTCGAAATAATTTTGGGCTACTTTGACTATAGAATCGTTTGATCGAATGGAATGATTTGAACGATTTTCATTATATCGAATTTGCCCGTTTTTCACTCAAAAATGACCAAGTTCCAAATGTAATATGTGCCGGGTTAAGAAAATTACATTGCAAGATGCAAAATTGCTAAATTTTTCTTCTTGTTTGTTATGTTATGACTTATTTCAAGTAACTATAGCAAGTTAGAAATAATACAATTGTTTAAAGTTTTTATAAAGGATGTTAAGGGCATTCCATGAGTCGGACAGACATGACATGGATAAATATTTGCCAATTAGCTGGCATTAATGTATAACTAAATCACTGTTCCTGGGTGCAGTCCTCTGGTGATTAAGTCATCTAAATGTGGAGATAGATCTGCACTTCACAGAATTTATGAACTTTATAAATGTTTTATTGCAAGGGCCCATGTGTCTGCTGGACCAGCTGCCCAAACTTTGGTCCTTGCAATGAAGCACTTGGTAACATCTTCTCTATCTTCATCTTTGATGCTTATTCTACAATATATCTGCAAGATGCTTTATTTATGCGTCTCTCACTTTGGTTGACATCACCTACTGCAATTAGTATGATTGTTTATCTATGTATCTAATTGCAAAAAAGCCAGTCACAAGAGACGGCAGAGCATATGGATGGATCGCTAGCTGAGCTTCTAATTAGACACATTAGATATACTTAACCTGTTGTAAATGCAATCAACCTAACACAGAATAACTATATAACTAATGCAGTGTATCAGTTGCATTCTTATCAGATGTATCCAGTGGAGCTTACATTATGTGATACAGTATATTGTAGATTCACAGGCAAAACCTGCAGCAGAATCCTCAAAAATTGAATAATGGGATACAGTACATCTTACCGTGCTCATTCAAGAGCAGCAATGGTAAACGTGTTAATATATTAAACACTATGCAATTGTTAAACCCTTTAGTACTCACCACCAGAAGATTGTTAGCATATCTATAAGGTCTAATTTTAAAACATAGGAAAGTAATTAATATACGTGAATTGTGGATTTCATAAGGAACGGTTGACAGGTCCAGCCATCTGGGCAATTTTTACAAAGCCTCTTAGGCATTTACATGGCCTAAAAGAAGTTGACTTTCCCAGTGGAATTTGAATAAACCAAACATATCCAGATCTCTCATATCCATATCTCTGTTTGCACCTTAATTCAACCTCCATTGTTGTCATATACCAAGGGGTATATATCAATTCATCTGGTTACTGAAAGATTAGATCTGTGCCATAAAAGGCCTAAAGCTCCCCATAGACGCAACGATATTTCCCTGCCGAACGACCGATTTTAGGGAAGTCCGACCAATCTGTCTAATTATCGTGCGGTTAGTGGCATACAAACGATCGTTCATCTCACGATTTTTCGTCCGACATTGGTCTGATGATTGATCGGCCAGGTTAGAAAATCTTTATCGGTTCCCATGCAATCTACCTATGTTTGCAGGACCAAGCAGGCTGCGATCCTTCAGTTTTTGCTGCAATATCGCCTGAAATGGTCTTTTTAGTTGATGGACACATTGGACATTTAAACGATCGTTTTGAGACAATCGTGGTCTCATGATAATTATTGGATCTTTCAAAAATCTTTACGTCTATGGCCAGCTTAAGTGTGTGTGGGAAGAGCTTGATCACTGATCTACTGATTCAACAGCAGATCCGTCTTTGTGTTGCTATACTGCTGGCTATGCCAGACCTTGAAGCAGCAGATAGCAGGTAGTGTTTTTGGATCCACCAAACAAGATAAATTGAACCCATTCATGTCTCTATAGTGGCAGATATAGGAGCAAGTTGCCAGGCAACTTCATGCGATTTCGGAAAGCGCACTGCTGTTGTGAATTACCACAGCGACTTTTCATTTTAATCAGCGCGAGACAGGGGTAAGCGATTCAGGAAGATTAGTCGCCCAAAACATGAGGCCTGGAATCGCCTGGTGTGGACTAACCCTAAGTAAAAGCACTTATCAAGCTGCTAAATGGCTTTACACTGCCAAACTGATCAGATAAGTGCGTGTTACTATAGTAATCAATTATAGTATTATAAGGTTATATTTTAATGTAATCCTGTGACCTTGGAACAGTATACAAAAAAGTCCCCATTAAAGAGACCTAGATTTGTGCAATAATGTTCATTTTACCAATTTGTTTTCTCCTACAGAAAAGTCAGCCTTCTTCAGTCAAGAGCCAACATAGAGGTTTGGGGGTTTGTGAACATGAGCCAATTGATAATTAATAATATTAATGTGGAAATATTTCACAGTATGTGTACATATTTTAGTTTCACAAGCTCTTTCATTCCAGGCACAGAATATCATTTCATAATATCCCTATGCTGATTTGTTACAGCCAATGCTGGAGTCATTTTAGTCTAAGTCCTTTAAATCCTCCTCTGTGCTTACTATGCACTCATCATTCAAAGCAAAGGGGAACAATGACAGGCATTACTATTTTTTTTATTGCCCACAATCTGAACCCTTAAGTGCTCCTCTTGGAATGGCCGCACGGAGAAAGAATGAGTTAAACGGAAGACATGGTCAGAGGTAATGTAACACGCAGGAAAGTAGTGCGGCAATCCATCATTATATGTCATTACAGCCAACTGCAAAAGTTTCAAATTATAGAGCCTAGCAAGTGGAAATCAATTACTGTACATATGTGTTTCTAGAGTTGGCTGCAGTGTAAGAGAACACAGCAATGAGAGATATCCTTTTTTGTTAACTCTCTCTCTCTCTCTCTCTCTCTCTCTCTCTCTCTCTCTCTATATATATATATATATATATATATATATTAAAGATGAGGCTGAAGAGTCTTAAAGATTAGTTAATGTGAAAAAAATGACTGCATGGGAATGGCTAGTATTGTAGTGGATCCTGGGAATGCTGAAGGCTTGTCTGGGAAAGAACACTGGTGTCTGGAAGGAAATGACAAGGCTTCAGGAAGGACACAGTGAGGCCAGGCTTTGCAAAGTCTATTGTGTATATATCATATTGTCTTTTGTTTTATTTGCTTGGACATTTTTCATATTTCACCAGAGATGGACATTCCCTTTATTAACTAAGAAGTAACTGCCTTCTTTAGATCGAGAGATATTAAGTATTCTTATATAATAACAATCACGTTTATGCAGCACTTTTGATTTTCTTTGATGCTTTTTGTGTGTTTTTCAGTTGGACATGTACAGTGGTACTGCATAGATAGCCTACCTGTGCCTTTCGTTTTCTCTGCTTGTTCCACCTGCCAATGAAGCTTGAAAGCTAGAAGTTGGAATTATAAAACATATGTATACTATAATGGAAATTAGAAATCATCAAAGAGTTCTATGACCATATAGACAGGTCATGGAACTTTGAAGTGACTTCTAATGTACTCATAGTTTGCAACAGTTGATGCCTTATAATTCATACTGCAAAAGCATGTCATGTGACAAAAAAGCACTGATTATAACTGATGACATCATTAAGATCTATTTATTGGGGTATATTTTACTGGATACAAATGTTTCTTGCATATTAGATTATATTGTTAATTACATAGAACATAAAAGAAAATAACTTGGGAACAGCAAATCTATATAGAACAAAGTTCTAAATTGATTTGCTATGCTATTCTGCCATTTAGAATCATGCACCTAGACATATTACAAACAGAGCATGTGCTGAGTATGGAAGTTCATTGTACTGAAGCAGGCAAACACTTTTGAGACACCCAATATAAAGATAACAGTTTAAGATTTAAGGTGGCCATACACGTCAATGTTGCCAAACAAGCAGATCTCTCTCCTTGAGGTGGGCGATATCAGGGTGATCCGATCATGGATAATAAGCTGCCAACTTGGTCTATCAGCAGCTTTTATCGGCCCATGTATGGCCACCTTAAAATAGAAGACAATCTGACAGATGGGTGCTTTTGTGCTCAATAAGAGAGAAAGAAAAAGCTGCAGAGAGACTAAAGATAAAATAAAAAAAGAGAGAAACACAAACTTAAATCAAATCTTGACCAGACTAAGGTTATGCCAGACATGTACAAAGAGTGACAGTCATAGAGGCTGACAAAAGACAAAGAGTAAGGCAGGGGTGTCCAAAAGGTAGATTGGGATCTACCAGTAGACCTTTAGTCGGTGATCAGTAGATCTTATGACACTGCCAACGAACAGGTTGACTACATGACCTTTCTGTTTTATTCTCTTTATTCAGATATTTATTCTGTTGAGGTTACAAAAAAGATAAAAAATATTTTAGGCAAACAAGGTCTTTCTTATCATTTTCATCCCTGGGCAAAAGCACACTAGTCACTGTTAATCTTCACATTAAGATACCCCACCCTATAAGGTCAGGACTGGTATTTAAAATAGGCCCTGATATAGCAATCAAAAAGAGGCCCAACTAGACCCACTATATAGTTACAGTTTATGGCATCTTATTTGTCAGAACCCACTGTTTGCCAGTCTGGGCCTATGTCCTATCTCTACTCACTTATTTCCTCTTGTATAACTTCTACGTTACTATTCATTTTAGAAAGTGATTAACATTGCAATGTACTCCTATGACTGGACTAACACAGTGTATGTAGTGGGTGGGGTGCATAATCCAAATATTACTGATGTCCCCCATATAGAATGTTTTTATATGAGGGAAAGCATCCATCAGGGATATTATAAAACAAAATCTGTAACAAATAGAAATGGGAAACTGTTAGCCAATAGACCTAATTAGAGGTTGATGAAGTTTTATAGGGTAAATAAATGTTCACTCTATTAATATGCCCTTTGTCAGACACTCATGCACATCATTAGTGATACAAAAACCAGAGCTAGCTTACTACAATCATCACCCAATGGACTTAAAAAGAAAAAAAAAAAAGACAAAAAAGATGTGCGTATCCAGAATAACATCAGTTAATCCAGCTTCTGTGTATGAAACTTCTGTTAAGATATGTGCAATATGCAAGTCCCTGGGGATATCGCTTGTTGCAGAATTTAATGCTTGGATTAGCAGAAAGTTGGCTTGCCTTAATATTCACGTCAGTTACTCTAACACCAACAAAGTAATATTAAACAGATAGCCTTCTGACAACAAAAATAAATCAGGAAGATAATAAGACATTTTCCAAAACAGGGGCAGAAGATACAAAAAAAAAGAAGTTGATTTTAAACAAAATGTGTTGCTCTTCCCGGCAAGGAAGCGTGCTCAGTAGCTAGATGTTTATGGGAGGGTAAAGAGTAGAACCTGTTATATGAGATTACACTGTTTCTATTTCAAATTGATCCAAACACATCATATAGCAAGATAGCCAATTGGAAAAATTAAACACAAACATTTTTAATAAATAAAAAATGATCTGTATTCTTTCTACGGAAATATCTCTGTCTAAACTAGTCCCTCGCATGTCTTTTTTTTTTTTTAGAAAATGTTATCATTACTTTCCTAAAAATAAAGAGGGGCACAGATGTGTGATCTGATTGAATGTAAACCAAATGTTTGACCCAGTGGCCTAACATTTGGATTGCAATGGGATCTTTCTGTGTATAGCCTACTTAATTCCCGATTCTTCAAACTGTTAAATCTACACTATTCTCTCTTTCTTTTGATATGCAGCATCTAATGGGAATGCATTAATACCCATGCTAGCTATGCCAGAATATAACTTCTCTGGGAATTTGTCTGTAACTTAATATCACATGAAAGAGCTCCATCCAGTTCACAGGAACACGATCCATGGATCCTAGTCCTAGCAAGGAAGATGATTTTTCCGTTACCATAGGTATTGGAGGCCTAACCAAAATAACTGCTGTCGCTTCTCTCTTTTGCTACTTGGAGCCTTACTTATAGCCCCAAGTCAGCTCTACTTGGTGGGTTTTTCTGAAAAATGTTTTTTGTTTGAAGTACTGCATTTTTCCCTGTAAAAAAATCAGAGGGAAGGTCAGGCCCCACATATTCTGGAGAACAGATTCCATACCTGTATCAGGTGATGGTGTGGGGGTGTGGTATACAATAAAAAAGACAATCACATAGTTACATTGTTACATGAGTTACATTGTAAGCTTTAGAAATCCTTCCCTTTGTGAAAGATTTGGCTGAATACAGAACCAAATCCCAACGTTAATTTGCATATATAAATTAGGGAAGCAAAGGGAAAAGAGAACAGCACAAAAAAGTTTTTTTTGTTCCTTGTTTGTGTGATGACAAGTCATGTGAATCTTGCTCAAAAGATTGAATCCTGAACCAAATCCTAGACTTTGTGCATCCGTAGTAAGCGTCAGGGGTGGAGCATGTTTACTGTGTTGATTTAGTTTCCTGTTCAAACTCTGTTCAAAGAGTTGGTTGGTTCTCTTTTTGTAACCAGAGGCACACACAAAATATGATATTCACTGTTTCCTGTAATTTTTGTAGTAGTAGATTTAGATGTCAGATGTCACTGAAAATAATAACAGTTAATCAGTAGAAGAGATTTCTCCCCAATATATATTGGTTGAAAAGTAACAAAGAAAAATCCTGACCCCAAGTTTGTGGGAAAACTAGTTTTTAAGAGATGGCCATCAATTTAGAATGCTTCTCATGGATCTTATGTCTGTAAAAAGTAGATCTTAAAGGTATGTGGCAAAAATCTAGAGCAGGTGTCCCCAACCTTTTGTACCCGTGAGCCACATTCAAATATAAATGAGGTGTGGAACAACGCAAGCATGACAAAAGTACCTGGGGTGTCAAATAAAGGATATGAATGGTTTTTTTGTAGCCCTACAGTAAGTTCTGTTTGGCCATAAACCTGTTTTTCATGCAAGCAAAACTTGCCTCAAAGCCTGGAATTAAATATGTACCTGATTTTAAGTTACCGGGAACAAGAGGTTGGTAAGCTCATGAGCCATTGGTTGGGTATCACTGATCTAGAATATATATATTATATAATATAAGGTGCAAAGTTATCAACAGCTCTTATCACCTATAGCAAGCAATCAGCAGGTAGCATTTATTGGTTGCCTGTTTTAAATCAAATATCTTATTAGTTGCCTTTGGTTTCCATGCCTGGGAAAATGTTGTGCATTTTATTACATATGGGGGATTTAGATATCTTAACTCAAAGATGTGCATTATGTAGTGTAGCTGCAGCTGCATTATAGGTTACACTGTGCAGGGCAATGTGTTACTATAACAAAGTTACATTTTGTAGATCTGGAGGTGCCCTGGCTAATTACAGGAGGAAGTATAAACATCAAAGACAAAGAAGCAGATGAAAGAACAAAGCGTGAGAAATAACGGACTATGGGGGCTTGGACTCAAAGTTACTACTCTGTCTTAGAACAGTTTAACTAGAGTTCTGTAATGCTCCAAGCTGCAATGGTTGCAGGAGTAATTATTTTCCCGAGGGAAGGTTATGAGATCAGGAAAAAAGGGGAAATGAGGATGAAGAGGACTGAAGAGGATAACATAGTAAAAATGACAAAGCACCTTGGACAAAGTCCAAGTTAGACATGAGCAGGTCAACAGCCCCAATCTATCTGCACTTTCTATTTATGTTTCTTACATAACCTATGTTACAGATGAAGGGAAGCCTTGCTGCACATCACGTCTTGCACTGAAATTCCAGTCTTAAACTAAATAAATAGAAAAAATACCATTTCACCGTGAGCTTCTCTATTACAGGAACACTATATCATTAAACTCTATGTGCATGTTATATTTGTCTCGTTGCGGTTCATTAATTTTAATTTGGCATTGTCAGTATTACATAAAAAGAGATGTAATTAAAACTGTGACTAGAAAAAGGAATATTTTCAGGCTCTGATACCCACCAATAGTCAATCTGTGGTTGTTAAATTATGATCTAGAGCTCAGTAATAACGTTTTTGACACAAGATGTTATCAAAGTGCAGATGTAAAGTATAATTTAAATTTCATATCTATGGTGCTAATTAAACATAGCACATGTCACAAAACAATTGAAAAACACTGAGCTGGTACTAAACAAGGCAGATATCTCTGAAGAGATAATAAAGGAAACCTTAAAAGATATGACGGTTGCAAGTCAGATAAAGCGATGGACTTCTGAAGCTACAGAAGGCATTTCAAAGGAAAAACTGGCTTTGAGCGTGTGATTTTATTGCTGTTCTTGTTACATCTAACCCTCATATGACACCAGCCAATCTCAAATATAACATAAAAGGCATGTTTATTTGCACTGTTGGCTGTGGGCCTAAAGGCTTAGAGGCAAACCAGGCATCACACCTGGTTGTCCTAAAGGCATACTGTCATGGGAAAACGTGTTTTTTT
>CM044433.1:117829511-117842155 GCA_024363595.1 Xenopus borealis | reverse complement strand
ACTAGCCTTTATACTTGATATTATATATAGATTACATTGATTTGCTTTATCAGTTTGCATTGCTTAGGGTCAGGACTCAGGAATTGTTTCTGGGCTAAGCAACCTGTGGTTCTCCAGCTGTTGTTGCAATATAGCTCCCAGGAACCCCAACAGCCAAAGGTTTCTGAGAGTCATACCTCCCACACAGCTGCAAACCCGCAGGCTGCAAATCATTGGTTTATTTGGAATGGAACTAAAATGTAATGCTAATAAACAGAGAGAAAACAGATAACATACCATGGGATAATAGTCAGTAATTTATATAGAAGTGAAATGTGCATTTTTTTTTATTTTATGGTAAGGCAAAATAAAAACTGGTATGGTGAAACTATAGGTTCTCTTCATTGCATATTTTTGTAGGCTGGTCCAGCTGACTGCACTGTATAAGGATCTGCAGTGATGACACCACTGGAGGTTGGAGTAACTGCTTAGTATCTCAATCTGGCAATGATATTTTATCAATAAATTCAACAGAGCTGGCATCCCTTATCAACCACACCTAGGATAAGTAATAAACAGCCAGTGATCACCAGGTAATATTTAAGCTGGCCACAGACACAACAATCCACTCATACGAATCGAGGATTCGTACAATTTTTGGACCATGTGTGGAGAATCCCGACATTTTTTCGCCCGGCGCAGATCGGTCGTTTGGTCGATCGGACAGGACTGGAGATAAGAAAGTTTGATCGTACATTGATACGTACGATCAGAACTTTGCATCTGTGGCCAACTGTAAAGATGGTTTGTTTAAAGGAACAGTAACACCAAAAAATTAAAGTGTTTTAAAGTAAAGAAAATATCATGTAGTGTTGCCCTGCGCTGTTAAAACTGACCTGTTTGATTCAGAAAGACTACTATAGTTCATATAAACAAGCTGCTAAGTAGCAATGGCAGGAATTGAAAAACGGCTATATGGCACAGGATGAGTAATGGATAACAGATAACATTATGTTCTACAGAGCTTATCTGCTATCTGCTGTGTAATTTGAGCCTTTTATCCATTGAATGGCTGCCCCCATGGCTACACAACAGCTTATTTATATAAACAATAGCATTGCTTCTGAAGCAAATACTGCAGTTTTACCAGTGCAGGGCAACACTGCTTTATGTGTTTATTACTTTAAAACAATTTCATTTTTTGATGTTACTGGTCCTTTAAGGGCAGAGACACACGTTCAGATTCGGGGAGATTTAGTTTCCCGGCAACTAATCGACTCTTCTTCGGGTGACTAATCTCCCAGAACTGCCTTTCCCTGCCTAGAATTGGTTGCAGGTTACTAAACCTAGATATAGTAATTTTGGTTGAAAAAGACACATCCATCAACTTCAACTTTATGACTAAATGTAGTAATCCCTTTTATTAACCCACTATTTATTAATAACCCACTAGCACCTGATTATAAGTTTACAAAAATCCCCTGCTACATATTCTCGTTTTCTTGACAGGTATTCCTTGTAAATATTAATAGCTTCTTTGATTGCCTAAGAAATCTGTGCTGCACATTAAAATTTTACCAGTATGTCTTTTGATATGAATATACACAGACAAAACCCCATCAGGTTTCACAAAGCACTAGCTCCTGTTGTATCATACTTCAGAATAAACATAGTGATTATTTTCTTTGAGAGAACTGGTAGTAATTTTCCTCTAGTGTAAAAATGTAAACACAAATAAATTGGTGCAGAGTGGTAATGAATCGGAAGGCTTTACTTTCGTAACTCAGACAAACTCAACTTAACATACACAGTCACGTAGCAAAAATAAACTCTCCTTGAGCTGCAATGAAATTGATAACGCCAGATTCCCAAACATGTAAGTTAAGCAGGATCTTTCAATTTTAGTGTACATTATTACATATTCACTGGATGACTAAAGTCTGTTAGTACAAGTTACCTCTTTCATGTTTAATCGCTAACAAAATAACACTCCCTAAATTTCATAAAAAATGTTAATTGTGGAGAAGAGATTTACCTTTTTCTTCATTCAGGCATAATTCCTGTGGCTAGCCCAAATGAATGCAAAACAATCTCAGAAATGACATTCTCCAAACTCTAGTTTAAAAGAGGAGAAAAAAAACTTGTTTGAATGTCTATACAAGGCAGCCTTTTGGGTTACTTTTGATTTAGTTCAGCAGCAACATAGATTACTGGCCATGACTGGTCTATATACATTGGGGCCAACAAACAGACAATATAATATAAAATTATATTATTATCAATGTATTTCCTGCTTTTCTTTAAACAGTACAAGCCAGTGTCAGACTGGGGGCGGCAGGGCCCACCAGAAAACCTGATATTAGGGCCCACTCCCCCCAGCGAAGGGCCCTCTCTGGCATACCACCTGATGCCACCTACCCTCCAGTGCTGGCACTGAATATCACTTGTAGTATTCCAGCCAACAAGCTCCTTTGCTAAATAGCCTGTCTAAATGCCCAGACTGTGGGGTCCAAGAGGACCAAGTCCCAAGGCCCTACAGTCTGGACGTTTTCTATGCATTTACTTTTGAGTATAAGTCTCAATGTGAAGCACACAGGGTACGTTATTCAGATGGGCCACAGCAAGTCTGTGCCCCATTGGCAGAGGGGATTTGTGAACATCTATGACCTCATAAAAATAGGTGATTACAAGTGGTACGCATGTATTTACTGAATTTGTGAGCAGCACAACATTTCCTATTCAATGGCTGTCAATCAAAGAGTGTCTTGATTCTCACCAATCAGAAAGAACTGTGTACCATTGACATATTTTTTCATATTACTCTTGATCAGATACAAAAAAGGAATTACTTCATCTAAAGGATGGATTTAAGGGATTTTTTTTAACTATAATTACTATCTAAAGCTGGCCATAGACGTAAATATTTTTAAAAGATCCAGTGGTTATCGTGAGACCACAATTGTCTCAAAACGATCGTTTAAATGTACGATGTGTCCATCAACTAAAAACATCATTTCAAAACTACTAGCCTTGCAAACATAGACAGATTGCATGGGGACAGATAAAGATTTTTTAACCTGGCTGATCAATTTTTAGACAGATGTCAGGTGAAAAATCGTAAGATGTACGATCGTTTGAATCCCACTAACTGCATGATAATTTGACAGATTGGTCGGACTCTGCTAAGATTGGTCGTTCGGCAGAGAAAGATCTTTGGATCTATGGCGAGCTTTAACCTAAATTAATGAGACTTTGTTAAGACTGTTACTTCCATGAGTATAATGTTGGTACACTACTAACTAGTGATGTGCGGACCAGTCCGATACCCGTGGGTTTGGGCCAACCTTGCACCTCCAATTAGCTTCCGACTTCCATTTTTATAGATGTGCGGCCTGCTCTCCCTGCCTCTTTGGGGCGGGCACAGGTCTATAAAAGTAAACAGGAAGTTTGGCATGGCCTGAGGGAGGGCAGATTAGGGTTGGATTTTTCCTGACCCACACATCACTACTACTACTGGTAGGAGGCAGCTTCCCACAGAGCTCTAACTAGTCCAGTGTTCCCAATTTTTTTAATTGAATTTTTCCTTTATCCCTGCAGGTGAATGGCTTCCATGGTAAGTACATTGAAACAAATTATAAGTTCATGTGCAAGGCCCACAAGACCATATTGAAGGCAGTCGTTTGACCAGCTTATTGTATATGACAGCATGAGGGAGAAAATTAAGCTTCTAGGTAAGGGGTGGTGTTCTAGCCTGGAATCTAATTTTTGTCTTTGTGATGGGCATGCTATAGGTATATTATTAGGGCAGCCCATTAAATCATTCTTCTGACATCTCAAGTGAGTGATTAGCACCTTGGTTTGCAGAGTTGTTAGATTGAGTTGAGTTTCATTGTCTTCTAAGGCAGTAGGCCTCACACAGGTTCCCGGCTGACACTTGTGCATCTAGTTCATTGTGGGCTGTCTATGATAAAACAGTTCTCTAGCCTTATACAATCATTTGGAAGCCTCCCCTAATTTATATGATTACAATTTTGTTTTTCATGGGAAGTAAGTAGAGAGGTCCCTTAGAAAACTGCCCTTGTCCCTTAGAAAACTGCCCTTGTCCATGCAAGCCATGAAAAGTATAATCAGTGCTTTGGTTTTATTTTTCTGCAGTGCATGACACAACATTTCATACATATATAAAAAAATTTATTGTCATGATTTATAGGTTTGTGAGAGAAGTTTTGCTGTGCATATTTAAGAAATGCATTAAATCTCCATGTTATAACACTCATCTCCATTAAATAAATAGCTCTTTAAGAATTCCGTTTTAAATGAATAAAAATCATGGAACATATAACATTTAATTGACCTTGCAAAGTGTATTAAATTGCTGTGTTTGAGAGGTCCAGTTCCTTGCAATACAGCTCATGGGAGACCCTCCTAGGCTTTTTGATACAAAGTCACGTTTCTCTTGTTTACTTCAAAACAGACACTGAAAAGCTAAACAATTCCCTTTTCTATATTCTAAAGAGACTTTGAAGAAAGAGATGCTATGACAATATAGATGACCCTCTATAGAGAGTCGATATCCTCTTTAGACTGTATTGTTGCTAATCATGGCCTCAGTCCAGATTTTTCTACTAATGAAACAAGAAAACAATGGAGATAAATATAGCTGCTGCTGGGAAAAGGATTCCACTTTGCTATCCAACCAGCCCTTTAAAGCCACGCCAGAACAGCAGCTTCCTTTATCTTCCTCAAGGATAGCTACTTACTAAGGTATTTTTTCGAATGTAATTGACTTGAACATATAAAACAATTTGTTGCTGGCCTTAAGATTCAACATTTTTGAAAACAGATTTTCTAACATAAGTTTGGGAAGATGTAATAGATGTAATATTATATTGAAATATACATCTGCAGGGATTGAATTTATTGCACCTAAAGATATAAGGTAGGATTTCTTGGGCATGTGCATCCAAGAACAGACATCTAGAATTGTATTTATCAGTGGGTAAAAGTTTGAACAGTGAGTTTTTATTAATTAAGTCCTTAACTCACTTTAAAAACATTTTGATAAATCTGCCCTGTGGAGGTCTATTTATTAAAGGCTGAATTGCTAATTTATAAACACTGGGTAAATTTGCACCTAGGCAGTAACCCATAGGTAGGGTACCGACCTTCCTATATATTTATCTTTTTTCCTATTAATAACATATGGATGAACCATCAAAAATACCGACCAGGTCGGTAAAATACTGGTCAGGTGGAAACCCTACCTATCAGTGATTAACTTTTTTCAGCCAGCTGCAGGTTGAACACTGAAACCAATCATCTGATTGGTTGCCATGGATTACTGCCCTCATACAAATTTACCCAGTGTTTATAAATAACATACACTTTCTCTAAAATGAAAAATGTCATGACTTTTATTAAAAGATCTGAATAAAAAGGTACAAATTGAGAATTACACTGATGATCTGAAAAAAAATATGAATACCTCTAAAAGCTTTAAAAATTTAATATTTTCAGACAATTTCTAGTGAAAAAAAAGTCTGAATTGATTTATAACAGTGCAATAGGATCAACACAGCTCCCCTTGACTTCTAAAGGACCTTGACAACTTGAACTTGGTGAGGTTTTCTTGGTTTCTACACTTAGGGACAGATTTACCAAATTCACATGAAGAATTCAAGTTCGATCGAATTTTAAAAAGATTTGAATCTTCGAATATGCAAAATTAGGCTAATTCGACAATCGAATATTCAAATTCATATAATTCGAATATTTTTTTTGATCGAATAAAAAAAATTCAATCGATCGAAAAAATTATTCTGATCGATCGAATTTTTCCTATTTGATCGTTTGACCAATTGAATTGCGGTAAAATCCTTTCGGATTCGATGGATTTCACTTCACCTACTATTCCCATGTCGAATTTCAATTTTTTTATTCGAAATTCGCCTATAGTAAAAAGGGGAAGCCCTTAATAAATCTTGAATTTTTAGAGAATCATGTAAAAGATTTCATGGATATTGTGCATCTCCCAGATTGACAGGTTGAGAAGGCATCTGTGCTTCTTCTTGCCACAGTAGATTTCAACCTAAAACCTTCTTACCTAGATAAAATGGTGACCTTTGTGGCTGTGTAACCTGTATAAAGGACTTTGTTTGTAGTCACATGGTCACAGATCCTTTTGGTAGCTTCTATGGGGATACTGTCATTTGAAAAACTTTTTTTTCAAAACACATCAGTTAATAGTGCTGCTCCAGTAGAATTCTGCACTAAAATCCATTTCTCAAAAGATCAGATTTTTTTATATTCACTTTTGAAATCTGACATGAGGCTAGACATTTTGTCAATTTCCCAGCTGCCCCTGGTCATGTGACTTGTGCCAGCACTTTAGGATTGAACTGCTTTCTTGAAGGCTGTTGTTTTTCTTTTGCTTCTCAGTGTAACTGAATGAAACGCAGAGGGACATGGGTTTTCACTATTGAGTGCTGTTCTTAAATCTACCAGGCAGCTGTTATCTTGTGTTTGGGAGTTATTATCTGGTTACCTTACCATTGTTCTGTTGTAAGGCTGCTGGGGGGGGGTGGAGGGAGGAGGTGATATCACTCCAACTTGCAGTACAGCAGTAAAGAGTGATTGAAGTTATCAGAACACAAAGTCACATGACTTGGGGCAGCTGGGAAATCGACAATATGTTTAGCCCCATGTCAGATTTCAAAATGAAATATAAAAAATCTGTTTGCTCTTTTGAGGAATGTCTTTCCGAATTCTTTTCAGAATTCTGCTGGAACAGCTCTATTAACTGATGCATTTTGAAAAAAACATTTTTCCCCATGACAGTATCCCTTTAATTTAAAAATGTTTGCAGAAGGTCTAGTAATATATTGCAACAAATCCAATGCTTGGATTCACTGTTCAGCTATTTGAAAGCAAAAATCGGACTTGTTACTGTTACTAGACATGAGACATAACCTTATTAAAGTCATCAAAGGACTCTGTGATGATGTGACTGTAGATCAAGTGCCAGTATAAAAACAGCTAATTACCACATTAGTATCATAAATTTACTGTTGGGGCAATATAATGTCATATATTGTACCTTTACTGTATATATATTGAAACCGTTATATGCTTTTGAAATACCTCAACGTCAAACTGGTTTGTGATAATGAAACTTTTTAGACTTTATCAAAACATTTTCCAACTATTGCCGTAAGTAATTGGTTGTGTTTACGAAGGAACAGGCTTTCAGCCAAGAAACAAGATCTCACTCTTGCTAAAGGAAGAACATTGTTCACCAAAATAGTTTGTCTTTGTATGTCAAAGGAAATCAAATTGTAATCATGGGCTGAGAACCCACTGAAGTTATGAAGGCCGGTCTTGCCAGATTTACTTATTCCCAGGCATATTAAATATAATTTATGCTAGCAGGGGACATGAACTTTCTCAAAATACTTAATGTTTGTGGAAAAAAAGTATTGACTAAATCTTGGTAGTAATTAGTTGACACTTACTCCATATATGCCTATACAAGAATTAATGCTGAATCCTTCATTTGTAGAAAAATATTAGCTTGCAGGTTGAGTAGGTTGTAAAGTAAAGAGTAAAGTAAAGAGCAAACTGTTCTCTCCAGTGAGCAGCAATGTGTTTTCAAAAGCTCCTGAACAAAGGCTGCTTTTTATTTATCATAATGCAAAAGGCAGCTGCACTGCTTTGCACTGAAAGCAGCTCAATGCAGTTTTACTTTCAGCCCTTTGTCCTCCCCACGTGCTTTCCACATTCCCCTTGTGCAGCCAGCCTTGCCTACTTCTCTTTGTACAGGGCAAAGCACAATATAATATCCCAAGGTGCATAGTAGTATGATGCTCTTTCACTTCAGCTAGATTGAAGTAGAGAAGGTCACACCAGAGAAACCATTTAAGTTAAGTAGGGGAATAAAGGATCAAATCTGAGATACATAGGACTTGCACCTATCATTTACACTGCGTGAAGTTGCTTGAAGAATTTTTCTCACTACAGGAGGATATTAGAAGTAGCTGGTGATTTCTACAAATACCCATTATCCAGTTTACACAGCAATGTGGCACAAATTTACCCCAAACTTCTAATCCATAGACAACAATCAGTGTGCAGGTTATACAGTTCTGCAAAAATGTTATAGATGCTTGAAATGTATTCTGTACCCCATTTATGGCCTAAAATATATCCAGCAGAGCCCAGATGCTGGCTTCAGTGCAATCAGGAAGATTTAAATGAGCTGCTTATGGAAGATTTGTTTATTGTTTTTGTTTAAAAGTTGGGTCACTTGTAAAAATCTACTGTGTGTTCAGAATGAGAAGGGCTAAGGCATCATGTCCATTATGGTGGTATGTTGCGAGCAGAGACTGTACACTCATTTCGCGTCATAGAACAAGCATGCTGTACAAAAAGAATTATAGTTGACCTTTAGTATATACAAGGCAATTATTGTCCTGATTTTTCCATATTGTTCCCTCCTCCTTCACAATAGGCAACGTATGGCTTCGATATATCCCATGTAATCCATTTAGCATGACCCCGTGAAGATAGGAATGCTCTTAACCCCTGCTATTCTCTTTGTTGGAATAAACTTTTGCCTGTTTAGGATCCATCTGTTGGAAAGTTTTCAAAACATCATGTTATGCCTGTGAATACCACATGTGAAGTGCCTTGCTGAGAGGCTCCACAGCAAGCCAAATGGAAAGTGGATTCTGCAGACCATCCATGTTAGTAAAACAGGTGTATTGTGGATTCTATTTCTGTTCTCAGTCTTTGGTCTTCTTCAGCTTTTGTAAACATTCACTAAACAGATGGCAAAGTTACACATCATTATGTATCAGTAAATAATCAGTTAACGCCAATATCTTTTCTGTGCCAAATGCACATTCTGCCTAAAATGTAAATTGTAATAATTTTAAAGAGGTGACTATGAGTTCTGATATGACAAGGTAATTAAGAGAAAATTAATATAGACACATTTGAAACTCATTAAAATGAATGGAGTTCTTCTTGAAATTAAAAATTTTATTTGATTGCAGAAGGTAGACATTTAGATCCACCACGGGGGAACACAACAAGAAATGCCTTTGTGTAAGAGGTTTTATGTGTCAACTGAAACCCTAATATTTTCCAGTCGGGTCTCAAGTGTGATAACCCAGCTGGAAATTCCTATTCTGTTTCAATGACCCACAGAAAAGGCAATACAGGTATGGGACTTGTTATGCAGAACGCTCATGACCTGGAGTTTTCCATCATTTGGAGCTTCATACCTTAAGTCTAAATCATTTAAATATTAAATAATCCCAATAGGATGGTTTTGCTTCTAATACGGATTCATTATATCTTAGTTTGGATAAAGTACAAGGTAGTGGTTTTTATTATTACTACAGAGAAAAAAAATGATCAAAAATAATTTGGATTGTTTGGATAAAACTGAATCTATGGGAGATGGACATTGTGTGATTCGGAACATTCTGGGTAACGGGTTTCCAGAAAACATAACTCATACCTGTAAAATATTCAGGAGTATCGTTAAGTCAGCTCCAGGAATTGGACAACTGCAGATTTGTACCCTGCTGGATAGTTATACAATGAAGACTGTTTCTCAGGAAGCTGTGAAATCCCTGGAGTATATCCCTGGGGTGTACATTTACTCTTTTTTATTGATTAGTAGACTGTATTATTCAAAACACATTTCATTCAGGACAACTCTTCTATCATGTCAACAACACCTTTTAGTTTGCCGCACTCCACTTACTTCATGTCACAGGGTGCATTCATTTTCCGAGCCTCTTCCAAGCCCAATATAAAGTCCAGTTCCAGTTAGGGAAGAAGCACACCATTTGATCCGGCAATGCCTTTAACACATTTATTTGCAGAAGTATAAGAGCATAGAAGCACAAGCTTTCGGGGACCAACCCCTTCCTCAGGTGCAACACACATTTAGTGAACATAACATATTATAAAGGCTAAACAACCCATGTGATCATAACATGTGATTTGTTAACCCCTTCTCCACCATATAGTCAAATGTAATCTTCTGTGAGTTTCACATAAGTCCATAGTTAAATAACAAACAATTCGAATTCAAAGTAGTCCTTATCTGAAAAAATGCAACAATAAATACTTTGTTTAAAATCATTGTTACTATGTAATATACAAACATGCATTCTACCTATATAAAAACATTTTAGGCTGAAGCTTTCGTTCAGACCATGAGGGGAGAGGGAATCTATTTTCTTCATCCATATTACCTCCCTCCTTAGTAGTTGCTGGCTGATATTACCTCCTCTGGATATGCTCACCTGTTCCAGTATAGTCCATCTCAATTGTGATACTGTGTGTTTAGCATAATAAAAATCTTTTGCAACTGACAATTCTGCAGAATATTTCTTTGTATCCTCATTTTTCATTCTTTCTTTTTCTTTCTAAGGGTTATAATTACGTATATTACTTTTGTGTTCATTTAAACGAGTTTTTATACTTCTTGATGTTTGACCTATATATGGTAGCCCACATGGGCATTTTAATAAATATATTACTCCCGAGCTTTCACAGGTAAGATGTCCCTTGATTTGTATTGGGGTACCCTTATTAGGATGGGCTATACTTTCTACCGGTATAATTCCTGTGAAATGTGCAACCAAATGTGCCCATTCTTAGAGGTGCCAGCAAACCACTTTTTTTTGGTTTTTCAACCCGTTGTTTTCCCCCGTCTATAGGAAAATTGTGGGGTATCTCTAAATATCTTTCCCACCTCTCTATCATTCTGAAGGTTTTTCCAATGCCTCAGAATGATTCTTTTTACATGTGGCGTTAAGGTACCAAATGTTGAAACAAAAGTTATTCTTTCCAACTTTGTTTTTGTTTGTTTTGTTTTTCTATTTAGTAAATCTTCCCGTTTAATCATTTTAAATTCCTGTCTGATTTGTTGAAGATGCTCCTTCTTGTACCCCCTCTGTGTAAATTTTTTGGCCATCCTTTCTGCTTCTTTATCATATAGACTCTCCTTAGAAGTAATTCTTCTCACTCTACTAAACTGACTGTGGGGTAAGCTTTTAAACTGTTGGGCAATAGAGTAGTATTACAGTCTGTTGGTTTAGAGTGTAAATTAGTAGTTAAAACCATGTCTTCAATTTTAATTTCAACATCCAAAAAGGCCAATGTATGTTCAGAATATTGAGATGTAAATTTAATTGTCTGCTGCGATTTGTTTAATTCATGTGTCATCATGTCAAATTGATCAGCATCACCAGCCCAAACCAAAAAGATATCATCCACATAGCACCAATAATGCTCTTCTATCATGTCCTCAGAACTAGCCTTTTTTGAATACATCATTTTTACAATTTGTATCACTATGCATCATAAACACAATTTCATTAGGATGCCTGATCTATAAACATGTGTTTGCCGCTTTAAGATTTGCATTTGCTTTATTAGCATGTATAAATCCGTAGTTTGTATTATATACAGCTCTCGTACAGCTGGTATATGGTTTCCATCAATTAATATGACACGTTATCATGTACTCTATTAACTTTCTTCCATAAACCTATAACACTGGAATTTATAACACAGATCTTCTAGGTTTAAACTGTACTAAGGTTCACATTGTTTAATTATAACCATATGCATTTTGCTTGTGTTTTATGGAAAACACAGCTTTTATTATGGTTATTTGTGGGGGATTTCGAAAACAGGGATTGCTTTGGCAGAGTATTTGGATAATTTGATTTAATTTATGCCAATATATCTTTTGTGTCTCCTGCAAATATACAGAAAAACAGAGGTTTGCAGATGGCATATATTAGGGACAGATTTATTTGAGACCTCCCATTTCTTACCTATGGCCCTTATACGTTGGTACGGAAAGCAGCACATTTATTAAAAAGTTCTCAAAGGAAGCAAAGGCAATAATTCTTTCATGCTAGTGTGAAATTTATTGCTAACTGCGTACACATTGCTATAGAAAACCCCTAACTGGCCTTCTGTGCAACGGGCCAATCATACCACCAACAGAGAGCTGTTTCATTCAGAACTCTCCTCACAGTAATCTCCGATTCTTTTACAAATCATTCTTAGCCTCACAACTTTATGGCCTATTGACAAGCTACTGTGGGTGGCTTGAAACATCTGGAAAGCCAGTGCAATGCAGTCTGTTGTGCACTTGGTATAAACAAAAAACACAACCCTGAGATGGGTAACAAAGTCTAAAAGAGAAATTGATGTGGTCTTGTTTTAAACATGCATTTGCCAGACATAATTAAGACTTGCTCAAGAGTTGGAGGGGTTTAGTGTTACACAATGCCAGGCAGAGAAGTACCTTTAAATAGCATTTAATTTAATTGAATACATTTGGTTGAATAACAATGTATGGTGAATATTCACCTAAAATAACCTTTAATAGTTTAAATTCATGAACAGGCAATTAGTCAATTTGGCAATCAGTGATTAGCAAGTGCGACAATACAACTGAAGCCTAACTGAAGCTGGTGATTCGCAAATTTATTCGCCAGCGGCGAATCGCGGGAATTCGCCGGGAATTCACCCATCACTATTCATGATCTTCGAAGGTCTCAGGCTAGTTTTTGTTCGATTAATCTAAAAAGTTGCGTTTTTCAGGCGTCAATTTGAAAAATTTGAATGAT
>CM044433.1:117785670-117806374 GCA_024363595.1 Xenopus borealis | reverse complement strand
GTTGCACAAGAACAAAGACGGGCCCATTTATTAAACCTCTATGACTTTTTATAGGTCTGATTTTTTTCTGGAAAATGTATTATAAATGAGTTAATATTGTGGAATATTTAGATATTAATTTGAATTTTAGTAAATGAGTACCTTAATGTTTGCATGATTTTCTAGTATACTTAGGGGCAGATTTATCAAGGGTCGAATTTCGAGGGTTGAAAACCCTCGAATTCGACCCTCGAATTTAGATCGAGGTAAAATCTGATGAAATCGAACATCGAATTCGAAGGATTTTACCGCTATTCGATTTCTCTATAAAATTGTACGAATCGTACGATTTTACGAAAAAATGGTAAAATTCCTAGGATCGTAGGATTTCTATTCGATAAGAAAACTTAAAAAAAAGCCTATGGGAGCTTCCCATAGGGATATATAGCAATTCGGTAGGTTTAATCTGGCGAAGTAGGCCATCGAATAAAAATTTAAAGGGCAAGTACTTTGACCATTGAATGGTCGAATGATCAAATAGATTTTTATTTGATCTATTCGAATCATTCGCATGATCGAATTTTGCAAATTTGATGGTCGAAGTGGCGAAAAAATCGTAGTTTTGAAATTCTTTCGAAATTCTAATCATTCACATGAATTTAGTTAATCCAAATTTTCTGGAAAACCCCAGGTCCCGAGTATTCTGGATAATAGGTCCTATACATTAATTAAAAGTTTCCAGTGGTTTATTTGTAATTGTAATTACTATTGAAGGCAGGGTTTGTTTATCCCTTCTGTTCTCTGGGTTGGACTCTTAAAACAATGTAAACCAGCTTTAATAGGCTGCCTTGCAACATTGTTTCAGGAGTCAGAGCAGGTAGTGCAGAACATATAAACAGACAGATGCTGCTTAAAAAATAACAGTTTTATACTTACACATATATTTAAAAAACACTGAAAACCTTCTATCAATATATGCAGGAAAGTTTCTCTTTCACTGCAAAAAATCTATTTTTGAGTGCCCTTGCTTAAAAAAAGGCCACAAATGTGACAAATGGCCCCCTATGGTGAAAGGTACACAAGAGTTTGTTTGACCTTGCAAATTAATTATTTTCACTTTAACACTCTTGCACAGGGTGCCACTTGCCAGACAGAAAAGTGTTAGCCACTTGTAGATGCCTCACGGGCTGTAACATCAATCACCTGTTGTCCAGTGCGAATTTGGCCAAATGAGAATTTAGTGTGTTGACTTTGGCTTCCACCAAAGCCAGGCAGAAATTTCCTGTAAAATATTAGAAGTCACTTTGTGGCCTTGTGACCTATATAAAGGGGCTTAATATCCTTTTGGGACAATTCTATGGGGGTAATGTAATAAAAAACATTTTCTATCCTGTGATTATAGATTTGCTTTTCATAGCTAATGCAGAACATTTAAATGATTTAATATAGTTACTTTAAGTATTTAAGCTGTTTTTCCTTCTTTTATAGCTAATATAAATGAATAAATCACAGAACAGCATGCATTTGTACACAACCATATTTCAAAACACATGCTACTGAGTAGGAAACACATTCTTTTAACATCTACACACTTTGATATCAAAATTCTCATTTCTAGTCATAGATGGAGATATTCAAGACCCTTGTTGATGGGGAGAAGCACAGCTGATTTCATGCCTGGATGATCTGGGTAGTCCTACTGTAGGGCTATTGTATGGCTATTGTGTACAAAGCAGACGCTGGTGGGATAAGCAAGAACTTTGTGCTATGGTGGATATAAACTAAACCACAGCAGCTGCCAGAATGCTTTTGTTCCAGTACAGGAGTCTAAGATTTGAAGTTTTGTTCCAAACTAAGGATGTCTGAATGTATGGGATTTGCCCATACTGGATTGGGTGCCCCCAGTTATGTGACTTGTGATCTGATAAACTTCAGTCACTCCCCTGACTGGTCTTCTGTGCAGTGGGCCAATCATTGCTGCATTGCAAGTTGATTAATATCAACCCTCTCCATTCTCCCCCCCAGCAGCACATCAGCAGAACAATGGGAAATTACCCAGATAACAGCTCCCTAAGAACAGTACTCCATAGTAAAAATCCATGTCCCAATGCGACTCCTTCGGCTTCAGTTACACTGAGTAGGAGAAACAATCGCCTGTCAGAAAGCGGTTCAATAGTGCAGCATTGGCTCTTTCTGAAAGCACATGGCTAAATGACTGAGATGGCTTCCTACACATAATATTACAAATAATAGAAAAATGTGTGCAGGGTGCCGCACAGTTCAGGAGCCCTTGCCAGGGGCACAGCATACAGTAAAAAATATATCACTGCAGCACCTCTTTTTTTTGCAAAAGTGAAAAGATGTATTTATTCGGACAGAATAAAACAGGCAACGTTTTAGGCTTCATCTCACTGTAGTGATATATTTTTTACACACCAATATTACAACTAAAAAAATATACTTGTTGGGTTAGGCATTAAATTGTACATGGTAGAGTTAATTATTTGCAGCAGAAACAGAAAAATCATGACGGATTCCCTTTACGTTCTACATAATCCTGCCAGTTCCTAAATAGAATCTTAATTTTTTGAAAATTCAGGCTCCAACCCTGAGAAATTTACTGCCCCCCCCCCAAAGTTGCTTGGTGCAACACAGAGGGGGAACCACTGCCCCATGCTAATTATTGCCTCTGCTTCACTTTGAGGCTAAGCAGTTTTTTAAGTTTGCTGGTGCTATATTAATAATTTCATGGACACTATGGGGCAGATTCACTAAAATCCGAAAATTCGCCAGCGTAGGCTTCACTAGCGTTCGCCGCACTTCGCCAAGTGAATTTTCGCCAGCGCTACGCAAATCCACTAAAGTGCGAATTCAAGCTCATGTTAGCGAATGGTAGCATAGTTGCGCTAGTTTCACTTCGCTAGGCAGAGTACTGTTACGCTAGCAAAGCCTAATTTGCATACGGCAGGAACTTTAACTTATAATAGAAGTATATGTTACAGCCACTACATTCCACTACACAAGCCCAGGAAACCTTTAATAAATTATATAAAGTTGTCCTATTGCCCTACATGTGCTCCTTGTATAGTTGTGTTGCCATATGTTAGGAAGGGGGGAAGAAGGGTAACCCCCCCAAAAAAATTAACAATCTTTTTCAGATTATCACCCTCCTATGCTAAAATACGCCAGCGTTTTTTTGGGACTTAGAAAAAATTGTGACATTTGTTTTTCAACCTCCTCTCTATTGTATTGAACTGGTCTGACTAGGTGAAGTAACATCTAGTGTAAGTGCTAACGTTTAGGAAAATGTTCATCTTAGTGAATTTGCGAAGTTACGATCCTTCGTGAGTGCGCAACTTCGCCTGGCGTAAGGGTGTGAAGTTGCGCAAGTCTATCTACTTCGCTAGTGAAAATTCACCAGAGTCCATGTTAGTGAATTTGCAAAGTTGCGAAATGACGTCACGCTGGCGAATTAGCGCTAGCGTTAGACGCTTCGCGCTTTAGTGAATCTGCCCCTATATCTAATTATTTCAAGGTGATCTTTGATACTTTTACATTTCTGCACAAACATGTTCATTGTGTGTGCACACATGTTGATGCTGTGCCTGTCAAAGAGCAGATGGGAGCAGATCGGCTTGGATCAGCCCATGGGTGACAAATCAATGCATGTCTTTGCCTTTAGTGTCCTCTTCCATTGTAATTAAGAATTCTAAGTGTTGATGTGGGAATGATGGAGAGATAGGAATCATGGGCTGTTTTGGACACTATTAAGGAAGTAGTTAGGAACTCTTCAAGGAATTGGAAATGACTCTATTCCCCAGGCTGTGAGTGGTATAGCAGGAAATGTGTGTTGAAAAAAAAGCCTGTATTCCCATGGGAAACAGTGCTGTTCTGCATTCTATTCATGTCACTGGCTATTGGTACTATTATACTACAGCTCATCTATTCAGGTTTTCAACACTGAATTATTAAAACTGATGGGGGTAATGGAGTAAGGTGTAAGATTTGCTAACCGCTAGCAACCAATCAGCAGGTAATATTAACTAGTTTGCTTGGTTGTTGTGGTTAACTGGGCATACTTTGAGACTTTTATTACATTACTCCGTCCTAGATTTTCTACCCAGATAATGTTTGAAAGTGAGCTTGTTTGCATATTATTATTAACAAAGGGCTATTGCGTCTATCACATGGCCTTCCAGGTTTGAGAATAGCCTGGAAGATGGGGAAGCCAGGGGCATGGTGCATGCCTAAGCGAATGACAGAACCATTACAAATACTTATTGTGATTATTTATGCTTTATCAGGTGATATACTGCATTATTCAAAAGTATCAAATATTAAGTTTTAACTAAATCAGGCGCCTCATGCTTTTTTCCTTGCATTTTCATATTACTTTTCGATCTTCTATTCATTTTCTTGATCATTGTGTTTAATTTTTTATAAATCCATTTTCTTGATTCCTTGTTTGTTTGCTATAGAACTAAACATTAGATTGTTTCCTGCTCTGTGCAGTGTGCATAGCAACCAATATAACTCCCAATCAAATTTAGAAGAAAAACCACACAGAGAATGAGAGCTTTACTCGCGTCACAATTTCTGTAAGAAAACAATGATAATAAAACACTGATGAAAATAATAGATTTTATCTAGTGGTTAAATATAGATTATGCTGCTCAACTCACAGTCCTACAGTAAGAAATACACTTAAGACTACGATTACCTTTAATAGGACAGTACCTATATTATCCTACACAGCACCACCAAAATATTATTACAATAAATATGTTTTATATATGCTTCTTGTGATAGATATTAAGTCTCCTGCACTCAGCTTTGTCGTTTACATTTGATTGGGGTATAAATCAAGTCAGTGTGTTTGTCCTGCTGCCCTCCTTTCACATCCAATTACAGATCTGACAATCTTACACCATCTGCTTGTTTTTCATCTATTATTAAATTTTCCACACACAAATACTTGTGTTATTTTTCCATCTGTTTATTTTAAATTAGTGATTCTCCTGAAGGTGAACCTTAGGGCCAAATGGTTCCTAAAATCTCTGCTTTTTAAGTGCTGAATGAGTGCTTCTGAGTAGTGAGATAGATTCTATGCAAACACTTGCTCCCACAGGCCAAAAGGAAGTCGCCACATCATCAGAGCAGAACATGGCACTTTCCTATTTAAGGGACGTGGAGGTCAGCTTTTATTTTTCTTTCATTATTGTAAGAGAGTAAATGTCAAATATTGCACAAATCAATTGGTTCATCAGATTTTTTTTTTTCATTTTCAGCTTTAGGGAATGATTTAATAGAAGTGATGTATTAATTCGTAAAAAAAAAATGGCATTATTCGTATAGTATATAATCTACAGTTTGGCCATTTCAGTATAAATGGCATGTTCCTATGTTAGAAAGCACCATTTATAAGATAAAGAGAAATGTGCACCATCTCTGCCAGCATCCCCTACCTGCTGCTCTAGTGTCACCTTCTCCTCCATCCATCCAACCAGCCTCTAATTACCACCTGCTTCCACTGCTCATACCCAAGCCTGCCCCATACCTCTCCCGAGGAAATGGTAGGGGATGGTAAACTAGATCTTTTACATTGGTCACATACCATATGTTCTAGGAATGGAAGGCAGCCTGAAGGAGAGCTGTAGACTGTGTGTGGAAAATGATATACCTCCTATTATAATGCATAAGGATATTAGAAGTGACCTGTATAGAAGCACTAGGTTGGCGGTCATATATGGTCATGTAATGCCTCAGTGACTTCTAATATCTTTATAAATTGCAATAGTTGGTATATCCTCTATTATATACAATGCAATTTCAGAATACTACAGCAATACCTTTCAGTGATATCAGAATTATTAAAGGGCTTATCTTTCCTTTTTTAAACATAATGAGAAGTCACACATATGTGGGTGTGATGTGATCAGCGCTAAAACCATATGAATTTATTGTGGTCATTCTGCAGATGTGAGAAACAGTAATGCTGGGAAATTGACTCACATGGGAGTGCTTGTTGACCTACCAAGAAAACACATGATATTTAGATGCAAACCCAGAAACGGCAAATTACATTATATAAACTATATGAAAATCCTGACACCTGCCTGTCTAATATCTCATGCCAAATTGTATTAATACTGTATTAAAGTTGGTCCCAGCTTGGCTTCTATAAAACCCTTTACTCTTATAAGAAGGCTTTTCACTAGAGGGTGCTAATTTGTTAAGGTACCCCCAGTGAGTATAATCACTTAGCTGAGACCCAGGCCTCTGTTCCTGTTCATGAAAGTTGCACCAGACAGGGGTACTACTGTAGGAGTGCTCTGTAGATCCCTGTAAGACTTCAGGATGGGTGAAGAAAACACTGTCTTTTTGTTTCAAAGTTCAGCTCATGCTGCAGCACATGCACACATCAAACAGCCATGATGTAGGTCTGGGAAACAGAAGAAGGTGGTGACATGGCACTCCTACCATAGTACTCTGGTCTGGTGGAGATTTCAGTGAGCAGGACTAATGGCCTGGAGACTCAAATAAGCAATTATAATCATTGGGGGTGCCTAAGAAATGCCACCCCCAGTGATTATACCTTTCCTTTTCCATTAAATGCAGACTTCTTCATAGATGCCATGAACGATTTCATGAGATAAAGCAATTTGTTTTTTTTGTTAAATTAAATCTTGTACAATAGGGTGGTTACACATGCTATGGGCAACTAATCTCCCCGAAAAGCCTTCCCACTGGCTACAATCTAAAGTGGGATGGCACTCGGAGAGCTTTGTTTTCCACAGTTACCCGAAGTTTCCGCGTGAGTTCTCCAAGTGCCATCACACTGGCGATTTAGATTCTAGGCAGTGGGAAGGCTTTTTAGTCACCTGAAAAATGTGTCACCACCATTATTGATATTTGTTTCCATTCATTCACAATAGTATCATAGAGCTAAGTGCAGGCCAATCAAGTTATTCCACTGCCATGCCTCCAAATTTCAAGATCCAGATTCCTCATTACTCCTAAAATCATGGAAGGTGACTCAAAGTTTATGTTTTAACACAATTACACAGGTATATCTAAGCAGTAGCACCTGTGCTAGGTATTGATCTACCATTTTTCAAAAATATCCTGCCACTGCTGCACTACAGTTAGGGTTGCCACCTTTTCTTGAAAAAAATACCGGCCTTCCTATATATTTATCTTTTTTTCCTATTAATGACATTGGGATCAACCATCAAAAATACCGGCCAGGCGGGTAAAATACCGGCCAAGTGGCAACCCTAACTGCAGTATGTATCTGTGTTTATGATCCCGTATGGCATTTTGTCAGGACTGTAACATTGCTACAAACTGAACTCATAACAATGTTCTTTTGAAAAGCAAAGGGGGGCCTTAAACTTCCAAAGAATGAAAAAGCCTGCTCTAAATCCAAACGAGGCATGGTTTTTCCGATACAGATTGCTCCTGCTGCAATAGCACCACAACAATATATTCATCTAACCTGTTTAACTGTTGTAGCAGATTTCGAAAGAGGTGTCTCATTTTTAGCACCTGCTGCCATACCGGTGCAAAACATCTGCCAACGTTTTTTACAAAATAACTTTCCATTTATATGTATTTATAAATATAGACGTAATTGGTGTTCATTGTTCTGAATGCACATAATTTATGGGCCAGTGGTTCTCAGTAATGAGTACATTTTAGAAAAGAAATTGTGACTATTTAGCATGTCTATGATTTATCTGCAGAAATGAAAAATAGTTGCACATTTTCAGTTTCCTTTAATTGGAATTTTATAATTTCAATACCAGATGCTTTCCTTACTGTTTAGGTAGGCCGGGATTTATTCCATATGTATAATTACTTGGTGTGTTCCAGGTTTTATGCTGTGCAAGTTTACAGCGGAGAGACAGCTGTTTGATGTTTTCTTTATCTTGAACATATGGAAAAGGATAGCACCCTTAATATTAAAATGATTGCTGCATGTTTGAATGTTAACGTCTCTGTGAGATTTCTGACAGATAGGGTTACTAAAGTCATCTGGTGCAGACAAACAAAAAGAAAACCATCTTATGTGAACTTTAACTGTACGTATCACTTTTTCCCCTGCCTTGTGTTTCACCTTTCTCATCACCCCTTTGTGATCTGTAGGAAGAGGACAATTAAGAAGAGTTCCTTATCTTGCTTTGGTATAGAGTTCTTGCAAAAGAGGAAGGAATCTGCATTTTTATGAATGCTTAGATCATGATATTTGCAAAGAAAATACTATATATTTCATTTGCTGTTTGTCAGCTCATCAAATATTTTCTTTGTAACTTGGAGTCTAATATGTAGTAGTGTCATCTGTACATTAAAAGAAAAATCTTAAAGGGATACTGTCATGGGAAAATGTGTTTTTTTCAGAATGTTTGAGTTAATAGTGCTGCTCCAGTAGACTTCTGCACTGACATTTGTTTCTCAAAAGAGCAAACAGACTTTTTTATATTTAATTTTGAAACCTGACATGGGGCAGATAGACATATTGCAAGTTTCCAAGCTGCCGCCAGTCATGTGACTTGTGCTCTGATAAACTTCAGTTACTCCTTACTGATGTACTGCAAGTTGGAGTGATATTACCCCCCCCCCAGCAGCCTAACAACAGAACTATGGGAAGGTAACCAGAAAGCAGTTCCCTCCCTAGATAACAGCTGCCTGGTAGATGTAAGAACAGCACTTTAATTTGGTTTCTTCAACTGTAAAATGAGTATGAGTTTATTGGGTGGTCCAGCATTCCAGATGACTATGGGCTTTTTCTTTTTGATTGTAATTACATCCACTGGATTAGTTAATTTTAGTTTAATTTTAATAAAATTTTCGTTAGTTTTTATACAGTATATCTCTTCATTGCATTCTATTCATTTTTGATAATAACATGCTATTGTGTTGAGTGCAGCATATTTTCTTAGTCTGCATAATATTTGCTGTCATTTTGATTTCATTTGTTTAATGTGAAGAAAAAAAAAAAGAACAGTACTCAGTAGTAAAATCCAGGTCCCACTGTGACATATTCAGTTACATTAAGTAGGAGAAACAACAGCCTGCCAGAAATTAGTTCCATTCCAAAGTGCTGGCTCTTTCTGACAGCACATAACCAGGCAAAATGACCTGAAATGGCTGCCTACACACCAATATTACAAATAAAAATAAATACAATTTTATATTGAACAGTGAATTATTTGCAATGTAAATTGCAAATAATTTGCAATAAAAATTTAATTTCTCCAGTTCTGTTCTTAAATGAGTGCATCTTGAGAAAATTGTAGGGTATTTATAAAATTACATTGATCTTTATAGCATATATGGTATGCATAACATTAATAAAAATGAATATATAATACAGAAGAAATGATACTTGTGTATTATAATAAAAAATGTACCCTCTCTTGTAAAATATGAGGCTATTACTTAGACTGTAAGCTGTATGGGAAAGGGACCTCCTTCCTCTTATCTATTTGACACTTTGCCCCTAATCTTTATTGTCACTTTACTTTGTATTTATTATTGCATTGACCCCTGTTTGTTTAATTAATGAAACTCAATAACCATATTAAATATCTACAAGACCTGCGGCCCAACCCTCGACTCTCAAGACCCGCATCTTTACCGGCACCGGAAAATTCTTCTTACAACACATGGAGTACAGCAGGTTTTTGCGGGTAACCCATGGGTACCTGCAGGTACCTGACCCACTGCAGGACTCTGACCCAAACTGCCTTTTCCTGCCTTTCTGCCGGCTAGAATGAAAAATTGCCAGTGACTTCGAGTCGGGAGTGCCAGCCCGCTGGTGGTTTTTCATTCTAGCTGGTGGAAAGGCAGTTCGGGGAGATTGTCACCCCGATGAATTGGCGATTTGTCGCTGGGGCAACTAACCTCCCCAAATCGGCCCGTGTGCCTCTACCCTAAAGGTAAGGAGTATATATCACTTGCACACCAAACAATGGAATTATTTCCCAACTAACTCATTCAATTGGGGTCAGTTTGAAATGAAATGCATGTGCAGTTGCATTAATTATAGCACATTGGACACAATTGCAGTAGGCACACCACAAATGCATCAAGTGTGTTATCCTCTTTGTGATCACAATGATGCTCGAATTCAGGGTAAAATCACTGCATCGTGGTGAAAAAAAAACCCATTGTAAAATTGTACTTTGCTTACTACACATTTGCCCTAAAGAATTCTATCATACACCCATAGTTATGACATAAGATAATTTACCGTGCACTTGTAAGCACTGTATATTTACTTCAGAGGTTCTGCTGCCATATATCATTTATGTCTTATTGGATGCTGTCATTGAGACACCTGTAGAGTTTAGGGTCCTTTCTGCACAACAAAAAAAACAATATTTCATTATCAGGGGACATATAAACTGGTGACAACAAAGGACAAATATCATTCACTACACAATTATTGGATTAAACTCCTTTCCTATGCAAAATATAAATTTAGCTCCTAATAATGCTGGACAGATATGTAATCTATAAATATAATTAAAGTATTTTATGTTGTTCTGCCATCAGCCTTTTAAGGGCTCAGCATTCTGCAGTCACTAATTTAGTAAGAATGCTCTGTTAAAATGATAGCTAGAATCTCACCCAAAACCATGAAAATCTACTATATAAATAAATAAATTTGCAAGATTAGTTCTGCAGCACTGATAAACTTTAGCTCTCTGAAAAACAATGCAGTTACTCTCTGGGGTGCATGGATGCAAGTCATTTCCATTCTGTAGGCCTTCTTTTTGTACTGCTGTCATGGAGACTTTGTAAAACCAGACCAGCTTTTAATGTCTCTTTGCTTCTTTGGGCAATAATTGCGGCAGTTGAGAACTTTGCTTTATAAGTGATCACAATACTTATATCACAATATGTGCGAATCATAGTCACTGTGATACTTGCACATCGTTCAGTATGCATTGGAAGGAACCGTCTGTTTACTAAAAGTGCCATATTTATCAGATCCACCTAAAAAATTGATTTTGTTTCCTTAGAGCCTTATAATATTGATTCTTCAGTTGTCTCTTTCACTCCTGAAGAATTAGTGATAAAGACTGACTTGCTGAACTAAGCAAGATTTAATCACATCACAATTTTACCTGCTTATGTGGCCAGCCTTATCACACTCTTATAACACCCTGATCCTGAGAGATTCTGCACTGGTCATCTATTCTTAGAAAGATTGTTTATTTTATTCACATGCAGCAATAAAAAATGCTCAGTCTGTTGAAGACTTTTTTCAATCTATCTTCTCCCAATAAGTCTTGGTGTCCCAATAACCATGGAGCTTGTGTCCTGGTAATGTGTATGGGTGTGCTGGCAGGAATATGCCTTAGAGCCACAGTCACATTTGCTTAATGGTTTTATGCAGAATCAATTAAGCCTCCCAAGTACATATGGACAGAATAAATGGGCATTCTGCTTGTATATATATTTTTGCAATATCTGTCATGGAGGTACCCAAATCAAGGAAACACTTAGTTAATTAGCTATAAACAGGGTATTTCCTATTAATTAATTCCTATTAATTATATTAGTAACTGTAGTTTGTTACATTTTTTCTGTAAATCATTGAATTTTCTTTTTTTCCTGGTTTACTACCAAATTCCTAACAATTCACAGAAACACCGAAGTGAATATAGCTTTTTCAAAATGTAAGTAAACCATTTATTTCTAAACTTTACCATACTAAACATTTCAGATGTTGCTATAAACTTTATATTTAAAGAAAAAAGTGTCACTTTTTAATATGAATTATGATCTTAGTATTATAATGTTTGGGGTATATTTACCCAAGAACTGGAAGAACTGGAGAACTGGTTAACTGGGTTAACTATTTGTAGCATATATATATATATATATATAGAAAGAAACTTGGGAGAAGTCGGCACTCTCGTCAATTAGTATAGCTTGCCTGGGTGCAGTGTCCATAATTAATAGATACAAAGGGAGAAAGGCCTCGGAGAGGCCGAAACGTTAGTCCTTGCTATTAATAAGTATATACTCATTTTAAGTCCTGAGAGTGCGGACCCCTTTTTTCGAAGATTTGTATGTATATATATATATATATATATATATATATATATATATATATATATATATATATACAACTGTAGAAAAATCCACACTCACAGGTTTTATAGAGAAAAATAAATAATTTATTAGTTACACAGGACTGACGGTTTCGTCCTCCGCATGACCTTTCTCAAAGTGCCAAATGTTTCACAGCCATGCCTTATATTCACTCACTGGTGGGAAACATCAGCTATAACAAAACTCATGATCAATGTCTCAGACAAAATTAATTTAACAATTAACACATTCATTCACCATGTATCAGCAATGTATAACATATGTTCAAAAATAAACAGCAAGGTAAGTTACCAAACCCTTAGTTAAAAATAAGACACAATGTAGCATTATATTACTCAATCCATCTAAGCATGCTACATATTGTTGTTAATGATACAAATGTGTCGCTTCTTGAGAAATAATTCGGTATCAAACACAATAAATAACAATCTCCCATTTTTCCACTGGATTAACCATTTCATATTTTATACTGCTCTGTAGGCATCTGTTCTGAGGAGAAATGGTAGAATTATGTAGAGCTAGATATAAAGCATCTTGTTGCTGTTGTAAGTACTCACCCTGGTGGTATAGCGGGCAGCGGGGTCCACCACCGCTCCATAGGTATGGACGCCCGCTGCACACTTCCGGGTTTATGCGCCGGCATGATGACGTCACACGCAGTGGCACGAAATTCAAAAGGTATAAAAGGGGAATTCAGTGTACAAGAGATTGCCTGTTGTTAGGTTCTATTAGCTAGTTCCTGAGTGCTTTCTTCTGTATCCTGATTGATCTTCTGTGTATTGACCCTTGCCTGACTGTGACTATTTTGATCTCTCCAATCCTGACCCTTGCCTGCCTGTGACTATTCTGATCTCTTCTATCTTGATTTGGCGTGTCTGACGATTCTGCTCTGCTTGTGCTGGCCTGGCCTGTCTGTTCCATGCTGTGTTATCCAGCCTGCCTTCCTAAGTGTCGTTCCTCCATCCAGTATCCTTGGTGAGACAATCGTGCCCCTTTGCTTGTCCAGAACCTATAGCTTTGCTCCTCTCTCAAATAAGACCTGGCAGCATCCAATTAGCCAAGGGCTCCTCCTGAGGTGAAAGGCAAGACCTTAGCTTGGGTTCTGGATTTAGGTCCTCTGCACTCGACCCATTATCAATATATTTTAGACATTGAGACATTTTGTGCATACAGCTACTAAAAAATTCTTTACCCTTTAAACAAAACAGGGATTGTTTGTCCATATATTGCAATATATTTAAGCTGGCCAACTATGCCATCCCATATCTGGCCAGTCCTACTCTCAAATTGCATATTATATATATATATATATAATTGCTTTGCTCAACATTTTTATTAATGTACAAATAAATCTACAAAACCATTTTTAAATAGCATGAACATTTGTTTGTGTTAGGACAGATCTGCAGATTGAGCTAGGTGTAGACTAATCACAAGTGTGTCAAGAACTAAATTTACATTTGAAACTTTTTCAAAAGGTTAAAAGAGTAAATATTTAAGAAATACTAGACTTAGTGAATAAATACTGTAGCTCTGTTCCCTTAAAAACCTCAAGAATTTTTGTAAACCTAAGTAACATTATTAAATATCTCCATATGGTTTCTGGGATTAGCTGTCACAGTAGGGCTTTAACCAATAAATGGGGTATGGAAACTGGAGATAGACAAATTAGAGGTGAAGGGAAGAGCTGCTCTGTTGGAAGAAAAGTCTTGGAAAAAAGGAATTAAAAAAATGAATGTAACATGCTTCCTGCAACGGAGACAAACAAAGCATTGTCTTCCAGCATGTTACCACTTCCTAAACACCCTACGGCAAAGAAGGTATCAAGACATTAGGAAGCAATTTTAGATGGCTCAGTTCTGAATCTCACAAAACACTAGATTATTTGCAATGTTTTCTTTTCTTATAAAACAGGCCAACCAGCTCTGTAGTAATGAACATTTTTCAACATTCTTTGGTATTGCCTACCTCGGGATTATTCTGTTTTTCATTAACCAATTAACTGTATTACAAAAAAAGTTCAAATGATACATTTGCGGGTGACACTGAAAAATAGGCATCAAAATGGCACCACAAACTGATCAATTAGTCAGAGTTGCTGCAAATTACTCAAGTCGATAACCTGATACCAGCATGGGTAGAGCTTAATTCAATGGTGCCTTAAGGATATAGTACATTCTCTGGGTAAAAACAAACATACTTAAAATCACTGTATAAAGTTAATAGAAGAAACAGCACACATTAACTAGAAGCAGATACTGATTGTTAATGATTTCATTTGTAAAGTCTACAGCACAAAGTGTGTTTAGAAACTCAATGAAAGCGCATTCTTTTGTTGAGTCATCTTATTTAGAATTCCCTCTCAGAGTCCAGAGTATATAGGTTTCCTTTTTTTATTCTGAATGCAACACTGTGGGTGACCTCTTTCAGAAATATAGCCAAATAGTGGAAAATGTTTCAAAACAGCAATTTACAGTCAATGTGGATTCACATTTCATATCAGAGGAAGACCATGCATGTGAGATAATGCTATGGGTCATATTGATAAGATTAACTATTTAAGGGCACACAGCATGCAAATGCATAATACATGTACATAATATGACAGGTATTTGTAATAATCATATGAACATATACAGGCATTTAAAAGAAGAACAAAATATTCAGTATAAACAAATAATAAACTTTGTTATGGATTATCTTGGATTCAAGTGTTATTGACAAGTTCCTATAATGATGTCTGTATTACCTGCAATCAAAGTATGCAATCTTCTTTCTTTACATATTGCCTGACTGCCAAATTAACTTCTGGGACATTTTGAGACCTGCATGGCCCTCAGAACTCTTTATCAAACAGAGGGCACAAGCTACCTAAAACTGTTTATCAGATAGAAGGCACAAGTCAGGATTTGAGACACAGTTGATTAATTTAATTAAATATTAGAATGTTGTCTGCACAGAGGGACAGCTTTTGCCTCTTCAGCTTGTTTGTTTTTGAATCCCTACTTTCTTATTACTTATATTTAAATCCATCATTGCTAGGTGTTTGCCATAGGACAATTGACTTGATTATCAAAGCAAAAAGAATGGGGATAGAGGGCATCCCTGCCAAGTGAGAAACATTTATCTCTTTACTTTGTTATCATGATGATGGAGTGAGTAAAGCCCTAACAGTTCCAATCAGAGAGGAGTCTGATTTTGTGAAATTCAGAGAGATTAGCCAGGGTGAACTAGGAATCCAAAGTAAATACTTAAGGTGGCCACAGATGTTACAATTACGATCTCTCCTGGAAAAGATCTTTCCAGGAAAGATCGTTCATTTCAACACACACGTGTAGAGCTGAATCGTCAGCTACACAGGTAGAAACAATAGAATTCTACATGTATGTAATAATTCAGCACTAACAATGGGCGATGTCCAAAATTTCCGATGAGCCAACTGATATTCAAGCTGATTTCAGTCCTCTCGTCTCCGACCTTACACGCATTGAATATTGTATGGCAATTAACTTTGTTTGATATCGGTGCATCTATGGCCACCTTTAGGTTCCAAATTAGACAAAGTATTTTTGGACAGTACACAGTTGTGAACTCTACCCACATTCTATGGTGCAAATACATTTAGGAAACTAAATCAAGTATGGAGAGTATATTCAAACTACTTGCAGTAGAAAGGAGGTTTACTGAAAAACAAAAGGACTTTGCATATTTATGCCTGCAATTTAAAGTCTACTATGAGTATGCATTGACAGCCTTCTGTTATCAGACATTGATTTGACTACACACAACTACACATTTTTGATGTATACAATTTATGCATCTAACAGTTTTAATAAAACCTAACCAGGCATCTGAATGTGCCAATAGTAAAGGATAAGCTTGTACAGTAATATCATTCCCACTCACAAACGCTTTTTATTGCTAAACTGAATCTTAGCACATAAAACCATAAATATGTTAGATGAAGCGTTTGAAGCTTAGTTTCCCTATGGGAATTTCTATACTGCCAAAACTGCACTGTGAAATGCAAAATAATTTTCTTTTTAGTGTGTTCACTTCCATAAAGTTAATAATAATGTGGCAAATGCTTCTAGAAGAAATTATATTTATTGTGAAAAAGAAGAATACTCAGGTGAGATGAATCGAATGAGGAAAATAATGGTATGGTAAATGTAGCCTATACAGTTACCCCTGAACACAGGCAGGATTTTCCTACAAGCATTGAAGGCCAACATGGCTTATAAACTACAACTACCAGCAATGCCAGTCAACTAGTACAATTAAGAGACATAGGTTTAAATTGACCAGAAAGGTTTTGTAGGTATGAGAGATGCTTTCCTTAAGTTGCTGTGATTGTGATTTTCTGCAAATTTATATTAGCAGTTGTGACTGAAAAAATGCAGAGAATTGTGACAGGAGGATAGTGATTTAGTTCTACTGCACATGGTGAATTGGAAGGTGTATTTTCCATTTGATTTGCATTAATTTGCCCCTTGACCTAGTCTCAGTTGTATGGTTCCAGTAATGTACTCATTCCTTGGAATTAACTGAGATGCATACTGTGGCTACATTGCTCATGTTGATTATAATGAACTTGCTGTGAACTAAGTCACATTTATTTTTGTTTTTCTCTCTTTGTTTGTTGATTGCTGTCTATCTGTACATTTGTAACTGTATCTGGTTTATCTAACTTTTCAGTTATGGATAAAGTGAATTATTTACATTATTAAATGAAAACATTATTTTCTTAGTATTAAATAACAAAAAATTTTTGCTTTGATTTGAGTTTCCACACAGTCAGTAATTCAACGTCCAAGCTGTTAAATCACCTGCTAGGGCCAGAACTAAAAATGTACCAGCAGTGTAATCACTGATAATTTACTCATAGGCACTATTTTCTAAATTCTTCCTGAACTGCTCTCCAGGAGCAGGACCTCCCCGTGGACATTTCCAGCCCCCAGCATGCCCAATGCCCACCCATGAAATGCCCATTTCCTGTACCCATGCCACCTTTTTCCACTGTTTAGGGCTAGTCCAAACAGGAAGATTCGGGGAGATTTTTCGCCTGGCGACTAATCGCCTCTTCTTTGGGGTGACCAGTCTACCCAAACCGCTTCCCCCTGCCTTCCAGCTGCTTAATGAGGCAACTTCGAGCGACTTCGGAAAACGCAGCGCCGCATGTGAATAGGCACAGGTGATTCTTCATTAAAGCAGCTGGAAGGCAGGGGGAAGCTGTTCGGGGAGATTAGTCATCCCAAAGAAGAGGCGATTAGTCCTGTTACACTAGCCTTAGGGCTGCACTGTGATCAATTCTGAGAACGTTATGAATATACTAAAATATACTGTGGATAAAGATTAGAAAATCTTTCATGCTAACACTAATTTTGTATTAATATGTGATACCAGTCCTTTGCACTTGAATATTTTATCAATCAGCAGTGAATGGGCAACAATGCCGTATGCAAAGTATTATACAATTTTAAATTGATATTGGCTCACATAGTTTATTAAACTCAATGGGGCAGATTTATCAAGGGTCAAATTGAAAATTTGACAATTTGACAATTTTGTGTTTATTTTACTGCGGGAATAGTCCAAATTTAATTAAAATTTTTAAAAAATTTGAAATTAGAGTTTTGAAATTTTTAATGTCCCTTTAAGAATTCGCATTAGACTATTTGCCATCTAAAACCTGCCGAATTGGTTTTTTAGCCTATGGGAAACCTTCTACAATCAATCTGAAGTTGTTTGGTGGAAAAAAACTTGAATCATATTTAATCCTATTCCCCAAAATTTTAAAAGATTTGAATTTTTTATAAATTTCAATTGGTCATTTCTTTCGAATTTTGAGTGTATGGGAGTCTTTAGAAACACCCATAAACTCGAGATTTCACCCTTAATAAATCTACCCCTATTAGGGGGATGTAATATACGTCGGTAACGCAAAAACTATTTGCAATGAGAAAACTTAAGCCTTTGCGCGAACAAATTTTGCTTTGTGCGAATGCAATATACCTTTTGTGAACCCGGAAACTGTTTAGTGACCAGTTCCGCCAGCGGAAGGCCGTCTGCGAATGTTATACTTTGCGCTAATGCGCTGTCAATGTAATAAAACTTTGTACTGAAAAAGTTGCAATGTTTGCTCCAAAAGATTACGACACCTTCAAGCTCTTCTTAAGAGTGCACAATTGCAATCCGCAATGCGCAATAACGATTCGCAATGCAATGACCGTTTAAGGAGCAATATTACATTGCGAGATGTGGATTTTTACTCTTATTGGTGTGCAATGGTTTTCTCTTTGCGACTTTAATTACATTCCCCCTTATGTGTATTTATTTGCTTCTTAAGGGAAATAATTGTAAACAGTACATTTAATAAATGTAACTTGTAAATAAATAAATCAAACATTTTTTTTTAAATCAAATTTTGAAAACAAATGATCATTTCTAATTTGAAATAATCATTTGTATTGATGCATATGGATACAATAATATGGAATCAATTCTTCTAATTACATTAACTGTATAAGCTGACTCAGTCACTCCATACATTGCTTGCCTGTGACCGAAACACAATGATCTGTATTAGTCAACTTAAAAGTAAAGTCCCTGCTCAACTTTACAATAAAGCGTTTATTTTTTCCCATAATCGAGTGGATTTCCTTATGTCAGAACAAAACTGCTAGTCAGATCTGTTTAGCTCAGTTCACAGTTCTTTTTGGTGCCTTTTTGTCTACTCCTAGCGTAAGCCTTCCTGCTCAGGAAGCTCTTCACATTAAAGACTGTATTTTTAAGGTTATGCCTACTAAAATCTATTGCCTGGAAAGCTGTGTATCTACGGATGTGTCTCAAGAGGAGACATGAACAATCATCTGTTTCTGTGTGCATGGAGGTAGAAAACCAGATCAAATAATAGTGTGGGAAAAAGACAGCAAGGTTACAAAACACTTGTAGTTGCCCGCCAGTGATGTTACATTTTTACGCACACACATCAGGGATGTTTCCCAAGAGCTCACTTCAAGGGTAATGTAGGCCAAAAGCTAAATTCAGTGTAGAAAATAGAAATATTGATTGATGTTAGTGTAGCTGTAGGCTATATATTACAGTTATTGCAAGCCTTCTAATTCCAGTGCATTAGGGTTCAAGTGCTTTTTCACTTTTTTATTTCCCTATGCATTTAATTTAGTCCATGGGTTTCTCTTTCTTCCAATACTTTTCCATGACCTTCCCTGAAGGATCTATCGATCTGCTTGCAATTATTTGACTCAATATTTCTTCCTTTTATTGAAAAGGTATGCATCAGCAGCAATGCATTAATAAGGGGGAGCTGTGGTTTCCCAAGATGAGATCTCTAACTCTGTGTGACGTTACAATGGGACTGGGAGAAAATGTATGTATATATGTATGTTTATTATTTTATGTGTTGATATTGTCTGGTATAAAAATATTTGTCAGATACTTTATAAACAAAATAAAGACTCATTTATAGTCACATGCAATTGCAAAATTTGAAGATGTGTTAAGTCAAATGCTAACAAGGGCACACATTGCACGCCAGAAGTGCCGCCATCCCCACTTTGAACTGCAATTTCAGGTGCCTGTCTTTGGAGCCAATGGATGGTGTTTTGTGTATGTTTTTTGGCAGAAGGGGCAACAAATGCAACATTTCTCTGCATGCCATTGTCTTATGATAAAGGGCAAATAATTTAGACAGAAACTGTGAAGCAAGCAGTAGGCATGAATAGGAATCATAGGCCCAAATTCACTAAAGTGCGAAGCGTCTAATGCTAGCGCTAATTCGCCAGCGTGATGTCATTTCGTAACTTCGGAAGCTGCGCACTGACAAAGGATCGTAATTACGCAAATTCACTAAGATCAACTTTTTCCTGAACGTTACCACTTACGTTAGACTTTACTATGCCTGGTCAGACCAGGCGAAGTTCAATACAATAGATATGAGTTTGAAAAAGTCCTAAAAAAACGCTGGTGTGCTTTCCATCTGAAAAAGATCGATTTTTTTGGGGGGGGTTACCCTCCTTCCCCCCTACATTTCCTAACATATGGCAACACAACTATATAGGGGGCACATGTAGGGCAATAGGACAACTTTAATTTATTAAAGGGTTCCTGGGCTTGTATAGTGGAATGTAGTGGCTGTAACATATACTTCTATTATACGTTAAAGTTCCTGCCGTATGCAAATTAGGCATCCCTAGAGTAAATGCTCTTTGCCTGGTGAAGTAACACTAGTGCAACTACGCTACTGTTCACCGACCTGAGGGTAACTTCACACTTAACTAAAAAAAGAAAAACTGCAAAGTTTGATGCTCTTTGGAAATACATCAGTCTGAAAGTTTATATTAGTATTATTATAAAAAGACAAACAAACTGTTTTCTGATCGCATTAAGACTCATCAGACATAATATGCACTTTTGAGTTTATCTTCGATATATTAATTTGTGTGTTTCAATATATTATTATTTTAAATTAGTCCACAAAAAAGCCAGCACTCACGAATGAAGGTTTAGTATGCCTTGGGTGCAGTATCAAAAAATTCCAATAGGTAACCAGCAAAGAGGATCCGCACTCTCAGGA
>CM044433.1:117767551-117783629 GCA_024363595.1 Xenopus borealis | reverse complement strand
TGCTAGCAATCAGTGTTAGATCTTTATTGGCAGTTGATCATTTTTACATCAGGCCTTTGTAGAAACATATGGCTTCACCTGTCACAAGTAGAAAATTACAAGCTGTGTTGGCAGACAGCACTTTTCCTGTTCTTCTTTTGATATCATAGAACCTCACAAGAATGCAAGAGAGGCTGAGGATACCTGTGCGGAAAGAACATACACATAGAAAAAAGAACATAACTATATATAGTTACATAGTTAAATTTGGTTGAAATAAGACCAAAGTTCATAAAGTTCATAAAGTTCAACCCCTCCAAATGAACCCGACTGCACATGCATACACACACTCACACCACCCTCCACACACGTACTCTATATATACCCATAACCATGCTAATTTTAGATTTCAGTATCATAATAGCCTGGGATATTATGCTTCTCCAAGAAAATATGTAAGCCCAAGCATTAACAGAATCATTAAAGGGCACCTTTCGCTTGAAAAAGTTACCCCCCTAACCAAAGGTGCGGGCTGATAGAGCCCACATTCCGGTTGGGGGTACCAGTACTTTTTTTTAAAAAAAAAATGCCCCCCACCAGCGCAGGCAAGCTTGAAGGGAGCTCCCGGTGCGAGCCGCCATGACAGTAGACGCATTAAGAAAAGCTGTCACTGTTGGGGCCGTTTTTCTTAATGATGCGCGTCTACTGTCATGGCGGCTCGCACTGGGAGCGAGTTTGCCTGCACTGGCGGGGGGGGGCATTTTTTTAAGAAAAAGTACTGGTATAATACATTTGTACATTAACACTGGAGGTTGATCAAACCCATCTTGGAGGACTAACCGTTGGACAGGACCCCCTTTAGCACATGACAACATTACAGTTATAGGAAAAATTCTGTGTTTTTACCACAGTTTCAAGAATATCTGATTTTTCACCACAAATATCAACCTAACTCATGCTGTGCATTCCATTTTACCTGGAAAAGCAACCTCACCAAAATTTACCACAAAGATCTTCAGGCTGAGCCCCACTGTCCCCTCCATCCCTCCCTTTCATGGTGGGCAGCCAAACACAATCTGGACAGACATATAGATATACATTAATAGTTTATTCAATACAATTCCTATTTTAAATGAATTTAAATCTTTCTCAACATGTTTTTGTCACAGCACAAAAATCTGGCTGCTCAAAGCAAAAAAAAGTACATTTTCAGTACTGATGTGAGTCTGTTTTTATTATCAATCACAATGTGTTATCAAGGAACCTTACAGTCTTAAAACTGATTTAAGCTTGGGATGCTGTAAGGATTTACCACAAACAAATCTACATGTTGTCTGATTTTGCCTTGCTCTTTTATAGTTAAACTCCAAGGCAACATTTGAAGAGCATTTTCTGACTGGTGTGTTTTCTCAACTCTAGAAGAATAAGAGCAAAAGTGTCTTGCTGTGCTAGTTGTCTTTAAATAATGTCCATCAACATAAGGGATGCTTGCAACAAAATCTTTATCTGGCTCCCTGCAGTGCCTTTTTTATTCAAACTTCCTATTACTAATGTTACTTTGCCTTCCTGTTCCATGTAAACAAAAGTAAAAAAGGGGCTAGTTTTATTGCATACAAAATTCTTCCTTCTTTCATACTATTCTCTCTTTCACTTGCCCACCTCATAGTGATTTTCAGTTTGAACAGACTGCCTTCTAGGCTTCTGAATTCTTTTAACGGAATAAGTTCTGTCCCTATTTCTTTTCACTTTTATTGCATCTCTTATTTAAAATGTCTTCAAGACCAGTTTTGCACAACAATGTTGTCTTTATGGCGGTATCTCTTAACTGTGTTCTTGAGGGGGAAATATGATGAAACTTCATCCTGTATAAAATATTATTTATCTGCAACAATGTTTGCTCCTTTTCTCCAATCTTTTTATTTGTGCTTTGTGGTATAATGGACCCATAAATAATTAAAGGTGCTAATTCAGCAGTCACTGCATTGATCGTTTGCATCAGTAGTGATTTAACATTTTAAGGGTCATGTACCAGACCCCAGGCAGAAGTGCAAGATCACAAAATGATGAAGAGTGCAGCCCTTATTACTCATGCACAGGGCAATCCAGCACAAAGTGTACAAACTAAAGATGGCCATACACGGTGCGATCCGCTCATTTGGCGATATTGCTAAATGAGCAGATCTCTCCCTGACATGCCCCCCTTGAAGACACAATGGAGGAGATATGGATGGTCGGATCGCGGGACCACATCAAGAAACAGATGTGTCTGCGATCCAAGGTGATTTTTAATCCCGTCCAATCGACATCTGGCTGACTTTCGGATAGATAACGATAGGGGAAGCCCGTTGGAGGGCCACATACACAGGCCAATAAGCTGCCGACTTGGTCTGTCTGCAGCTTTTATCGGCCTGTGTATGGCCACCTTAAGTGCAGAATTAGTTAATGCAAGCTGGATCTGTCTTTACCACTAGCCATATGGCAGGTGGTAAAAACATGGCCCTATTGTGGCCTGAATTTGCTGTTGCTCTCTAACATGCATGTCTGACCTATGTGGACTCCAAGCTGCTGGTTCACATTACAGTATGGGTTAATACTTTGTATTGTGTACAAATTGTAGCCTAATATTACATCTAGCTGCAATTTAGCCATTAGAATTTGTATTCCTTCCCAGGCTTACCTTAATTAGAAACTTCCCAGCTCAACCATTTCATTGTATTGCATGCTGTTGTATGGATCATTTTAAAGGTGCCATAGGACTCAATATGCCAGTAGGTAGTAGGACTTACCTATCGAAACAAACTAAAATGTATTAAAAGTTGAGGCATCTTAGCTAATTACAAATGTAACCAATGTTTGCAATTCAGCTGCTCCACTTGCCCCAGAAAACTGTCATCCATGCAAATATAAACACCTTGCTTTGCAGCTGACTATTCACAGGCCAATTCAGCTCCTTCAGCCTACAGACATTAAAGAGATACCAGAAATTAAACCTTTGATTTTTACATCTATCATAACATTGTCTTTGCATTCTTTTTTATAATTCTGCCATAAAAGTATTTGCCCAATGTTTTTACATTACTTATCTGATTCCCAATGTTCCTCTGTGAGGGGGCTGCCATATTTGTGCAACAGGAGTCTGTTATTAGGAACTATAACTGACAGACTGAGAAGGGACAGTCAGGTTGAAGAGACAGTCAGGTTTAGGAACTTAAAGTAACAATTACTAAAAAAAAGCAGAACTGTCAAGAAAAAACAGTAAACGTGACCTATAGGTAACTATTAATGTACATTCATATTTTGAAAAGTTGTTTTTTAGTGCCAGCATTACTTTAAGATTTTTCTTTCCTTAATGACTAATTTTAAAACACTCTGACAAATCTGTCAAATTATTATAAGGTTAATTGGCACTGAACGATCATGCATCTAATGATTTTTCATCCAACATCAGTCAGAAAATTAGTCAGTCGGGTTAGAAAATTTTCATTGTTCACAGTGAAATGTATCCATTGTCTAATTGTTTGCAGGGCCAAGCAGCTACCCATAGAGTTCCTAGCTTCAACTAGATGATATTGCTTGAAATGCTCATTTTAGTTGATAGACAATTTGTATATTTAAACGATCATTTGAGGATGTTTGGTCCTTTGATAATAAGATTTTTTAAAAATCTTACCCCCATATGTAATACAAGGCACTTGGTTTGCTCAGGAGCAGTTACCATTAACAACCATAGGATATTTCTAGTATATGCAACATTTTGATTGGTTGCTATGGGTTACTGCTCCTGGGCAAATATATTACCTTTTATTCCATAAACCCCTTAACGTCTTTGGCCACCTTAAGTTGGCAGCTTAGCTGCCTGTGTATGGGCCCTATCCAATGGCCTGTCTGAGAGATATCTGGCCAGAAAATCATCCACATATCTATTTTCCAGCTTTAAAAATCCTGTTGGGTGGGGACCAAAGTGTCACATTGATACAGTCCTCAAATGGCTGGCATAGGCACCCATTATGATCTGATAATTGGCCCAGAAGACAAACGATCAGATCTTCCCAACTTACTCGATTTGATAATATCCACTTATTTGTCATAGGAATGGGTCTTACTTTGTGGCCATCTAAAGAAGGTGTTATCATCTCTCAAAATCAGATAAAATGCTCTGAGCCAGATTTAATTCAGAGAGAAAAAGGTTTATCATCGAAAACTTATGTACAAGACACAATTTGAGATGCAATTCCTTTTAGAAAAATGTATCTCACTGTTGATCACTTGAAAACTCAATTGAAGCCTGTGGGAAAAAAAACAGAAAACTGAAATTGAATTAGGAGAAAACATTTTTCACCTCAAATTGAATCTTCTCCATGAGTTTTCATGTGTTAACTTTTTCATACTGAATTGAATTTGGCCCTTTATGCACTTTGACATACCATTAATAGTTTTGCTTGATCACCAGCTAACAGTTCTCTCCACAATGTAAATATCAAAGTGCAGCCTCATACAGAAACCATCCATTTACTTTGTTTCTACAGTAAGCATGTTACAGTGTAAGGTCTATCTATCTAATTAACCCATTTTTCTTTAAAGAGTATGTGAGACATCTCTTTACCATCCCATCCTCCCATGGGGGTTAAGTGTCTGTTACAAGAAAAAAAAAAAATCACAGTTTCCTGTGATGAAAGGTCAATCAGCTTCTTGGTGATTTTATAAGCTAATTACCATTTACATCATAATATAGTGTTGCACATGCCTTAGTAAATGTACAACTATTCACTTGTAAGTGTTAGTGTTTAACTGCTGTTGTGGCTTGATGCAGGATAAAAGCAGGTGGCCAAGCACTTTGCCGTGTGTGTGCCACAACAGCAGGTCACCACAGGACTCAAATGCCACAACTTCATATTTGACAGCTGAGTAGTTTGACCATAAAACACATGTGGCTTCACACTGACTAGGAATGCTTTACAGCATCTCCTTCTAATGTTTGCTGAATGGCAAGTAGAAGCAATCAGCTGAAAATATTTCAAGATGCTACCTTCTTTAGAACACTTGTCCCTTTCCTTCCCACATTCAATTTGCACATGGTTTAATGTTCTTAAGCCATACTTTAGAATAATGTTTGTTATGATTTCCTTCCACTATATACAGAAGTGGAGGGTGCGATCTGTAAAATGTTTTCTTTCAGTCTTTGTATGCATGCCATTCTTGAAAGTATCCTGCTGCAAAGAATTAGAAGAGTGAAATTCCTCATCAGCATTGGAGCAGCACCAGAGTGTACAACACACACACCCAGATGTCATCAAATGATAGGGTACATCACCAGCTCATGCCTGCAATTAAGTTGAAACATGGTACTTATACAAATGGGACTAGTTTATTATCATAGGGAAGAATATGTTATGATGTAAGTACCCTTCTCCAGACAACAACATGTGGTCCATTATCTATGATCCAGCCTGATCTTGGACAGATATACCCAGCATATTGATTTCCAGAATCTCCCACATTTATAGGTAGTGGGTTTTTGAGGCAAAATAATTAATAAGCAGAATCAAATCCTAAAAATGTTTGTGATCACGTCAGCTTCCCCTTTTAATTTACTGGGTCCAGCACCAGATACACTTACCTGCCACTGTTTTCAAAACTTGAATTTTAGATTTTAGACTATTAAAACTTGTATGTAAAAGTTGGGAGTTTAAAAGCTGTTTATTTGATAGACAATTGGAGTTGTCCCAACCAAAATGTGGGGAGAATTGATAAAGGTAAAAGTAAATTTCATAGAAAATTATTATGAGCGCCTCCAATGAAGATAAAGCAATAAAAAGTAAAAAGTTAGAAAAATTAGGACATGACAAACAGACCTGACGCGTTTTGTGCCTATAGGGGCACTTACTCATAGGCTTAAACCTAATATTACCATTTATATACTTTTTTTAAAATAATTTTTTGGCACCAAAGTATTTTTCTTATATCGCTCTATTTGGATCCAGAGAATTGATAAACCCATTAAAAAACGATAAGTAGAATATGAACAGCATTCATGTTTTTCATGATTTTATTCAATTACATTTTATAAATTCAAGTTCTTTTCCATAAATAAGCACACATTTGCATTTCATAAGCTCTCCAGTTAATTGGAATTTTTTAAATACTCTAAAATTGACAAATACAGATTTTGTGAAATTAGATTTCCCATGTGCTTCAGGCACTGCGTTATCCACATACAGTAGATTACAGCAGGAGGGAGTTTCCACTGTTACAGTTTCCTGCCTGATATCAGCATTAGTCAAAACACCTGTATGCCATTAGCTAGTGTTCTATTAATGAAGACTAGTCACAAGTATTATTTTATAAGTACATGTATAGGCAGTTTTGTCGAAGTGCATAATTTCATCGCAAACCCAAGACTAGTGAAATAATTCATTTATCACCATCTGGTGTGACACATCCACTCAGGCCAGATTTTTGGAAAGGCCACCAAGGCCCGGGCCTAGGGTGACAGGTTGTTTAGGGGCGGCAAGCAGTTTTGCAACAAAATTTTCCCCTTATGTGCATTGACAGGCTGATGCCATACCAGTCAGGGCATTGCAGATAAAGGGTGAACGCAGTGGAAAACACACTGTAAGCCACTAGCTTTAGGCTCCAAAAATTTTAACAGGAGCCTCTAACCCATGTAACTCTTTTCTCTAGATGGTACTTTGTTTATGTTTTTGTGCAGCTCTTCTGCAACATTTTGTTCACATAAGTCCATGTAATCCTTGTCAATTAGTTAAGTCATGCCAACCAACCAGTTAATGCTAGGGCCAGACAGGGACAATATAAGCCTGTTCACAGGACAATTTCAGCCCCTACCATGAGAAGTATCTTCCTTCTTCATTCGTGTGTCGGCTCCAGTGCAAACACAGTTGGCGGATTGTGCTGTGAAATGTAAAGTATAGCATTTCTTTTCTGAAACCCCCCAAGTGTGTTTGCAGACATCTGATGCACATACAGGTATGGAACCTGTTATGCAGAATGCTCAGGATCTGGGGTTTTCTACATATGGATCTACATACCTTAAGTCTACTAGAAAATAATTTAAATATTAGGTAAACCCAATAGTCTTGTGCTGCTTCCAATAAAGATTAATTCTATCTTAGTTTGGATCAAGTACAAGGTACTTTTTTATTATTACATAGAAAAAGTTAATTCATTTAATAAATTTGGATTATTTGGATAAAATGGAGCCTACGGGAGACGGCCTTTCTGTAATTCGGAGCTTTCTGAATTTCCGTATAGTGGATACCATACCTGTATAGAAAAAAAACTACCAATTACTGAAGGGGGTTGTCATACTGGTTGTTCAATGTCACTTTTATAAGGATTACAAATTGAACTATATCACTGGATCTTTTTCTTATGATACTTTTTTCCTAACTTTTAATGGCACAAAATAAAGGTTTTTTTACAGTGCTTTTTGGTGCTGTCTTAGTAATTTTGTTATAATACACATTATATACATTAGTCACTTCCCTACTATCACATAAAGCATTTGTGTAGTTGTAGAACATGGGTGCTGTACAACAATAGTGTACAAATAGGAACTTGGAGTAGCTAAACTCTGTCCAATTGTTTTTCTTTATCTTTTAATTCTATTAGAGGAAGAAACACACAAAGAACCTCCTCCCATTTGCTCATTCCAAGTAAAGGAATTAGTAAAGAATGGAGAAAATGATTTTTCCATCACTTGTCTGACATCTGAAAGATTATTTACAGCACAACTTTCCCATACTCCAAATTTGACAAAGTCCTACTACAGAAAGAAAGGGGCGGAGGGGAAGTACATTTCAAAGTCAAACAACCAACACATTTTTCCTTTTTCTGGCTGGACTTTTGTTGCTTTAGGTGTTGCAGGAAAAACAAATCTTTCATCTGGTTTGGTTCCTAATAGCTGCAATATAGGGTCCATGTGCACAGCTCATACTGCCTTTATAAGCAACGAGAAAAGCACCATTCATATATTGATGCACTCTCTGTAAAAAGGATTATGTTTCAATGTGTTTGAAGGACCTGAGAGCCCTTATTATTTTTGTTTGTAGAGACACTATGGAGTAGATGAAAGCGGGCCAAACTCTGGTCTCTGCTAGCTGGTCACTGATTGCCTTTTTGTTCACTTGAAAAGCTTCCTGCTTGATTGATTTGTGATCTGAATCACTGTTTTCCCCCTTTTTAGTCTATGTTTACTGAATATCTGTTACCATACTCCCCAAGTGCCATTCAGGATATAGATAAACGTAGCTAAAAGATCAATGGCGGGAATGTATTCCAACTAGTGAAGTTTTGATAAGGAAAGTACAACATTGGAATACAAGTATTTCTATTAAGGCTCCCCCAAAACACATATATACTCAATGTTAGTGATGGGCAAATTTATTCGCCAGGGGCGAATTCGCGGCAAATTCCCGCGATTCGCCGCTGGCGAATAAATTCGCGAAACTACCAAAAAAATTCGCACACAAAAAAATTCGGCGCGCAAAAACGAGTCGCGCGACATGCCGAAAATGACGCGACGCGCGCCGAAAATGACGCGACGCATCGGAAACGTCGCGACGCGTCAAAACCGACGCGACGCGCGTCAAAACCGACGCGACGCGCGTCAAAAATGACACGCGACTCGTTTCGCGAATTTTTCGGCGAAACGCAGCCGTTTCGCCCATCACTACTCAATGTCCCTACCTTATACTTAACTAGCAATAGGGTTTGACGAGTTTAAGGATGGTGGCACACGTAGTGTTCCGGGGAGATTAGTGTCCTAGTTGTCTCACGAGGAAACTCCTGGCGACTACAGAAAACTGAAGCGATCCAAGTGCCATCCTGCTGGCAATTCACATTCTAGCTGAAAAATCATATATATATACAAGAGGAAAGGAAAGAAATGACCTATATAACTGCACCATCCCATATATCATGTCCATGAATTATATAAAAGATAGTCCAGTAATAACATTAAATTAGATTAAAACCTGGGTAAAGGCAGGGGGCAGTACATACAGAAGGCAAGGTTTGCCTTGGATCTACTGTGTAGGTCCAGAGTCCTGTTAGTACAGTCACACCACAAATGCCCACCCCTGCATGCACTGAGAGTGCTCCCCTTACCCACAATGTGGCTGAGGTCACTCAATAGCGAATGGTATGAGCTTAATATCTGTACTGGATTGCAGGTCCGTCTGACCGTGCTTCAGGCACTGATATAGGTCAGCTGTTTGAATACTGTCTAGATTGTGCCTCAGGCACCAGTGCTATCTAGTTATCTAGAAACTGCTTTGTGCCTCAGACACCGATGTGAGCCGACTATCTAAGCGCTACACTATCTAGACTGTGCCTCAGGCAGCAGTATTATCTAACTGTATAGCAGCTGCCTCGTGCCTCAAGACTAATATGAACCGGTTGTCCAAATGCCACACTGTCTAGATTGTGCCTCAGGCACCGTGCGCTGAAATCCATTTCTCAAAAGAGCAAACAGATTTTTTTTATATTCAGTCTTGAAATCTGACATGGGGAAAGCCATTTTGCCAATTTCCCAGCTGCCCCTGGCCATGTGACTTGTGCCAGCACTTTACGAGGAAACTGCTTTCTGGTAGGCTTCCCATTGTTCTGTTGTTAGGCTGCTGGGGGAGAAAGGGAGGAGGTGATATCACTCTAACTTGCAGTACAGCAGTAAAGAGTGATTGAAGTTTATCAGAGCACAAGTCGAATGACTTGGGGCAGCTGGGAAATTGACAATATGTCTAGCCCCATGTCAGATTTCAAAATGAAATATAAAAAAATCTGTTTGCTCTTTTGAGAAATGGATTTCAGTGCAGAATTCTTCTGGAACAGCACTATTAACTGATGAATTTTAAATGTTTTTTTTCCCATGACAGGATCCCTTTAAGCTCATACCATTCGCTATTGAGTGACCTCAGCCACGTTGTGGGTAAGGGGAGCATCTCTCAGTGTGTGCAGGGGTGGGCATTTGCGGTGTGACTGTACTAACGGGACTCTGGATCTACACAGTAGATCCAAGGCCAACCTTGCCTTCTGTAAGTACGGTCCCCTGCCTTTACCCTAATGTTATTACTGGACTATCTTTTATCTAATTCTTTAAAAGTTACATTTTAATGCTATATACACATAGGGTTTCCACCTTTTCTTGAAAAAAATACCAGCCTTCCTATATATTAATCTTTTTTCCTATTAATAACATTTGGATCAACCATCAAAAATACCGGCCAGGCCGGTAAAATACCGGCCAGGTGGCAACCATATACACACATCACTATTGGGCCGTGGACATGATAGATGGGATGGTGCAGTTATATAGGTCATTTCCTTCCTTTCCTCTTGTGTATATATATAATTTATCAGATTGACCTTGCACACCATCTTTATATGCCTTTTCATTGACGGGAGGTGCTCCCTTTTTTTCATTTGCTCACATTCTAGCTGTTGGGAAGGCATTTCGGGGAGATTAGTCACCCTAAGAATAGGAGATCTGTTGCTGGGCGACTAATCTCTCCAGAATGATATGTGTGCCACCACCCTTAAAGATGCCTCTCCCTGCAGAGTGTAGGTTTAGGGTTACTTCCCCATGGTGTACGGAAAAGGGGCATCAAAAGCATGACCCTGCATTTTGTTTTATTAACCTCACACCTTGCCTCAAAGTGATTGCGTATTGAAAAGGATTAGTCATTTCTTTCAAAAATGCATTAAAAATGAACTTGCACTTTTCATATGCAGATGCCCATTGTGCAAGTGCAGAAAGAGAGTGTTTTGTTCACACAGAATACCCCCTTTCTTCCACCTAACCTTCATATGTAATAAAAGGCACTATGTTTGCCCAGTAGCAGTAACCAACAGCAATCAATAAGATGATTGTTTTTAAAAAGTTCACCAGTAAATTCTACCTGCTGATTGGTTGCTATTGGTTCCTGCACCTGGGAAAACTTAGTGCCTTTTATTACATAACCCCATAAGTCTTATTTCTGGCTTCTTTTCCCATCAAAGATTGTTAACGGAAAGAAATGCTTCCTCTAACAGCTACTTTCATATTAGGAAATGTTCTCTCTTGAAATTAGTTTGACATTTAAAAAATGATCATCCTCACTATAATTCTGCACTTATTCCAGGTTCTTGTTTTTATCAGTGGCAATGACAAAACATTTAATGCACCGTCGGTGTCTAAAGTAGAATCATTAGCTGAATAACAAGCCAGACATTTTATGAAGTCTACCTAGTCGGAAGGGTGCATATGCGAACATATTATTTGTTTGTTAGAGATCTACGTATTTATGTTTCATTTATTAGGCAAGACTTTATTAAAAATGCGGTATATACTATTCAGTTGTAGTATATATATATATAACTTTGTCATTCCAGCTGTTACAAAACTTCTGGGGGTAAACAAAATAATTCAATCACCAAACGAAAAGGGACTCATATTTTAAATTACCTAAATCTGTATTAATATTTGGGAGAAGTGATATATTTTTATGGAAACCTACTCCTACTAAGGGACTTAGAGGCAATCTGGGAACAACCCAGGCCTTGGAAGTATTCTTTGTATATTTGTATATTATGACAACAGGCAGCTTTTCAACTCTGTCTTCTGCAAACTGAAACACATCCTATTCCCCGTCCATCTTCAATATTACCTGAATGGTAAAACACACATGGTTCTATTGTTCAATCTTGCATACACAGTGCTAGACTAATTCATGATTTTCATGGATCATATCTAATTATATAGTTATATAGTTCTTTAGTTAATATTGATCTAGATATCTAGATTAAAAAGTAATTTTTTTCAATCTGAAATCTGAAATATCAAAATCCCTTACATGCTTTGACAGTGGTAAATATTGATGGAACATGATTGAACTGAACAAATCAATAGGCAATTTACAATATGATTAAAATCAATGATTGAATATTTCTGAAGCGATGCCAAACATTCACTACAAAATAACTTTCACTATTTTCACGTTACTTAAGTATAAAGATATTATATTGTGTCAAGAATGTTTTCCTGCCTACTTCTTGCAAGCTTGGTATTGTTAATTTTACTTGACATACATGCATCCTATGATAAACTAGGACAGGGCTGCCAAAATAGAGGCCCGTGGGCCAGATGTGGCCATCCAAAGAATTTTTCTGCTCCCAGCATGCTGAAAAGCTCCAGAGACTTCAATGTATGACATCATGAGGAAACTTCGGGCGAATTCGGGAAACCGAAGATATCCGATTGCCCTCCCACCGGAGATTCACAATCTAGCCAGCGGGAAGACATTTCCAGCAGATTAGTTGCCTGAAAAAGAGGAGATATGTCGCTGGACACCTAATATCCCCAGAATACTATGTGTGCCACTGCCATAAAGGGTTTCAAAACAGCTTTGTCTATAGCTGGCCATAGACGTAAAGATTTTTGAAAGATCCAATTGTTATCGTGAGACCACGATTGTCTCAAAACGATCGTTTAAATGCCTGATGTCTCCATCAACTAAAAAGACCATTTCAGGCGATATTGCCAGCAAAACTGAAGGATCACAGCCTGCTTGGCCCTGGAAACATAGGTAGATTGCATGGGGACTGATAAAGATTTTCTAACCTGGCTGATCAATCATCAGACCAATGTCGGACGAAAAATCGTAAGATGAAGGATCGTTTGTATCCCACTAACCGCACGATAATTTGACAGATTGGTCGGACTTCCCTAAGATCGGTCGTTCGGCAGGGAAAGATCGTTGCATCTATGGGGAGCTTATGACTCATTGTCCTTCTTTATTTCCCTCTATTATTCACTGCTATGCACATTGAGACTTTCTCCCTCTCGACACTGTCTGTCCTAGGTTTTTGCTTTGATCTGCTGCAGTTTCTGCTCTGTTGACCTCTATACATTTCTGACAATAAACATGACATGTATCTAGCTAGTAGTGGAACTGGACATTGTTTTCTGAAGGCTAGAACAAGTCAGAATTTGCTGTTTCTGCTCTGTTGTTGTCCATGCATTGATAACATTATCTGGTACATAATCTGACTTTGTAGAGCCCTACTCTTTCATTCCTTTCACCCTTCCACTAGGCATGCAAAGACAGATGCTTCTTCTCTGCCCTGATAACATCCATTTCTTACAGATTGCCATGTCACTCAGTGCTTACCTACCCCTCCCCACCAAACAGTCTATGTTGCTTCACATTTTACTGCTAATTTAATGTCTGCTGTGTCATAGTCTGGTTTATAATGACTATCTTGCGCACATTTTTCAATTTCTAAACCTGTTTTTAGTGTTGCCCTCTCTTATCATTTAACAGCTCTCTGTTAAATTCTCAAAGTTCTTATACAATTACTGTGACATAGTTTACCCATGCAGACCTTCAGTTTTTTACTATGTGCCTCCTATGTAGGGTTTCCACCTGGCTGGTATTTTACCGACCTGGCCGGTATTTTTGATGGTTGATCCAAATGTTCTTAATAGAAAATAAAGATAAATATATAGGAAGGTCGGTATTTTTTTCAAGAAAAGGTGGCAACCCTACTCCATCTGTTCACTGCAGAACTACATAGATTACTTGGCTTATAGTAACATAAATAATAAATGAGAATGAGAAAAAAACACACAGGGGCACATTTTCCATTTTAGCCTATGGGGGACCTCATAGAACCTGTCCTGAAAAATTTAAGTTCCAAGGTTTCAAAGGATTTTGCGGAGAATCGTTCGAATCGAATCAACAATTTCAACGTTTCGAACGTTTTTTTATACGATCGAAAATGGACTTATTCAATCTAAATAGGTCCATATTCAATCGAATAAGTCCTTTGAAAGTACTTTGTGGGTCGAATTTCGAAGTTTTTTCACTTCGAAAATTCGTCCCTTAGTAAATCTGTGCCCCAAAATACCTTTGCGTTGTGATGAATTTAAATTGCAGAATGCAAAGCAGTTCTCTCTTCTAAACTGTAGTATAAAGCATTTGGAGTGATTATGCAATGATTTTACATGCAGCAATTTACATTCATCCTGGTGCAAAAGTATTTTCAGATGCATTATTACAGGCCAGGGAGCCCAGTTTCCCATTGAAGAAAAAATGCCCAATGTACCACCTCCCTCTGATGAAGTCTCCTTTCTTCTTGGATCATAATGGATACCCTTGTATCTGCTTGAAGGTAGGTTCTATTGGTCAATGTTCACCTTGTAAATTTATACATTTAACATATCTTCTCTTAAACATCACTTCTCCAACGTAAACAGCCCAAATATGGGTTCATAACTGAGATATTCTATACACTATGCACTTATATCTTCTTAAGACTTTATTTCAATAATATCCCTTTGAGAGCTGGAGACCAAAATAACAATGCACATTCTAAATAGGGTAATACTAATGCTTTTCCCTTCATTAAGCCTTACGGCTGACTACTTCTAAAGTCATTATCCAGAACATAATCTTCAATGTATTCCCATAGCAAACTTGCAAGTAACTTGCTCACTGCAGAAGTCAAATTTACAGGCCTACAGGCCTGTGGCATCTGTCCATGTATGAGAATAGACTCAATTTGGTATGAATGATTAGTAAGTGAAATGGGTCTAGTTAATGACAGCCTTTCATTAAGAAAATGTTAATTTTCTTGTCTATTGATGTATGAAGTTATAAATGCAAATATAATCTAGTTCCAGGTCTATTTCTTCTCAGTTCATTTGCATTCCTGTACTATTTGAACTGGACGTAGCTAATCCCCCAATGTATAGTTAGCTACAATTTCTCTTATTCAAGCTCAGCTAACAACTGCACTTTAGTATCATCTGATGTGAAGCAAGTTCAAACTGCATAATAAAAACTATATAAAATCAAAACAAAATATGTAGTGATGTCGCATGTTTACTTTCACTATATACAAATATGCATCTTAATTAAATTGGTTAGGAAATGATAGATGCTCATTTTGATTTACAGAAATGTCTTATGCAATTTTGTGTATTCTAGCAGCCATATAGGACATTTGCACTTGTAAACTACCTGATAATTGGCTCAACATGGAATGAAAAATGGATCATACGGGCACACATGGACAAACTTCAGGCATGTCAAACCTGAATGACATAGTAGGTCAAAATCTGTAATCTTTGCATTTAGAACTAGAAGCTAGAACTGTACCTCAGCTGATAAATAACAAAAATTGTTTTGTACTAAAGATTTTATAACAGTTGAGACCACATTCAATTGCAATATTAAAGTGTATTGGGCTGCAAAGTAGGTCAGAAAAGGCTATATATCTCTGGCCTACCCAGTCAGCTAGCCCCCAGACTAAATGATTAATTCACATCAGGGCCACTATTAGAAATCACAGGGTCCCGCACAACAAAATTTTCAGGACCTCCTGGGCCACGACCATCCAGGCCCCACCCACCCTGGCACCCAAGTCCCACCCCTGATCCCACCCACTCCACATCAAAGTTAAAAGACCACACAGACATCAGCGCTAAAAAAGTAAACCCTGCCACACACATATTGATGGTCAGGGCTCCCTTATAAGTTAAAAAAATTGCGGCCCCCAAAAATATTTTTTTAAAAAACATTGGCGCCAGAGCCCCCCCATACAAGTTAAAAAAAAATTGGGGCCCCAAAAATTGTTTAAAAAAATAAATAAACATTGGCGCCAGGGCCCCCTTGCAAGTTAAAAAAAATTGGGGCCCCAAAAATAATTAAAAAAAAAAGTGGTGGCAGGGGCCTATAGAGCATTAAAATAAAACATTGGTAGCCAGGGGATTTTAAAAAGAAAACCCACATTGGTGTCAATAGAATTGAACTCGTGGCTTCAGGACTTCAGTGTCAGCGCCTTTCAAGACATTGGGTATTTTCACTGCTTCAGGACTTCAGTGTTGGCTCCTTTGGGACTTTGGGTCTTTCTGCCGCTCCAGGACTTCGACTGTTCGCACTTCCACATTCTTCTGGGACAAAATGCAGCACTCCCTCAGCACTCATAAGGGGGGCCCGGCCCAGGACGCTTGTCCCCCCTGTCCCACCTTAATGGCGGCCCTGATTCACATGATTCCTGGGAAGGTATTACTACTACAACTTTCTGTTGGATGACATTT
>CM044433.1:117741293-117766247 GCA_024363595.1 Xenopus borealis | reverse complement strand
TTCAATGCAGAATTCTACTGGAACAGCACTATTAACTGATGCATTTTGAAAAAAAAAATTCCCCCATGACAGGATCCCTTTAATGATATCTTTTTATACAATACAGTAGATGAGTTTCACATTTTCCAGCCTGAAGCATCTTATTATATGGCCCTCATTTAATGATGGGGTCAGACATGCAAAGAAATTGCCTGCCAATTTCTTTAAAAAAAATTTGACTGAGCATTGAACCACGTATGAGAAATTTTAATGATCTCCCAAAAAAAGCACTCACAAAAGGTGAGGTTTCCTTGTTTATGGAACACACTGCACAGCTCAAAGTAAGCTAATAACAGTATAACAATATAGCTAAGAACTGAGATTTCCCCATCACTAAGTTATCTACTTTAGCAATTTTCAAAAAGGCTCATAATTACATATGGTCATTTTCTAGCCTTGTCCTAATGAAGCTTTGCTCATTTGTAAAGGTGGCCATACACGGGCAGATAAAAGCTGCTGACAGACTGTGTCGGCAGCTTTTCTGCCCGTGTGGGGGGCCCTCCGACGGGCTTTCCCGATCGATATCTGGCCGAAAGTCGGCCAGATGTCGATCGGGCAGGATTAAAAATCCCGTCGGATCGCGCCCGCATCTGTTTGGTTGATGCGGTCCCGCGATCCGACCGCCCGTACTGATCCGAACGTTGGGCCCTAGGTGGGCATATCGGGGAGAGATCCGCTCGTTTGGCAACATCGTCAAACGAGCGGATCTCTTCGTGTATGGCCACCTTAGGAGCAGCAGCTTATTGTGTTTTAATAAAACCTCTTGTAAACGTAATAAAGATATGGAGGAGGGTGAAGAAAACCTGAAAGAACTTTGGACAGCAGGGAGTATCTTCTAGGCCAGGTCCCTGCAGGATGCACCTAACTAAACAGTGTGTCAGAGCTGTCACATGTATTAACTTCTAGTCCATTAACCCCCCAATAGGCTAGCCTAGCTTTAACTAATGAAGCAGCATATCACCTCTGCTTGGCCTTTTCTGTCTTTCACATATAAGAATAGCATACAAAAGTTCACAGAAGAATCATATGGGGAAGGTGGGGTTGTTTCTTTAAAGTCACAGTCTTTTTGCTTTCATAATAAACTACTTGTTTGCTTGTTACATTTTAACAGTTTCTTTTATAATGACTTGCTTTCATCAAAGACTAATTAAAAAATTGTGTTTTTCTTGAATGTGTATTATAATGATATGCATTTTGTGGTGTTTTTTTTCAAATGGCCTAAGGGTGTTACTGTGCACAGGACTTGTACTGTGCATACACAGGACTTTCTGTACAGTTTGAAAGTGAAAGTAAGAAGTTACTGTTGTTGCGTAAGGCCTGTATGAGCCTGTTAATAAAGCACTGTTATATTCTCCTTATCCTCGGCTACCAAACATAACACATTTAATATTAGATCCATGGGAGAGAGAGAACTAATGCAGTAAATGTGTTAATGCACAATGCTAGAACACTTAAATTAATTGAACATAGTATTGAATATAGCTAAAACTATTTTATTTTGTGGTTTTAGATACCATTTTAAAAGAGGCTATTGACCAATACCGATTTTGAAATTCTTGCCTGGTTAAGGCAATCTGGCCTAGATTTATCAAACAGTTGGAAGCTCTACAGTGACTACATCATTCAATAAAGATTAGTTGTCAAAATATCTAAAAGTCTCTTGTATGTTCCAAAGACTCATGGGGGTCACATATGTTTAAATATCCTGTACGCCTCCACTAAATTCTTTCATTGATGGAGAATCTTTAATACCTGAGGATTTTATGTATAGATCCTTGGGGATAGCATCTGCTGCTATGAAGGTTTTCACAGTGGGACCTTAGTTTGGAAATGCATACTCTTGGCAGGGTGTCTTACATAATTTCAAACTGTCAACATACAACTGTGTCCTTCAGAATGTGGCTTAATAAAGAATGACTTCATAAAAATATTTTCTGTTTACATTGTAGGTAAAGTACTTACATGTTACATTTTGATAGAAATATTTACAGTCCAGTGATCTTTCTTTTCAGGTTACTTTCCAAAAGAAATGTTTAGTCATCTAATAAATAGAAAGCTGAAAAAAGAGAGGTCCAGTAACACTTATAGAGTTGCATTCTCATAGAAACAGAAGAATATTTATAAATGTACACTATTTTTGACATGTTGTTCAAGTTATTTAAAGGACAAGGAAGGTTAAACTAAAGAAGTAGCTAGAAATGTTGTACATTATGTTTTGTGTTTCTGTACCAACCCAAAGCAACCATAGCCCTTTAGCAGGGAAGATATGTGTCTCCAAAGATGTTCCAGTAGCTCCCCATCTTCTTTTCTGCTGATTCACTGCCTATGCTCTGTGCTGCTGTCACTTACTGAGCTTAGAGACTGACCCAAATTATACAGCATATTTATAGAATATAAATTTCCCAATATAAGGCTGATTAGTAATAAATATGGATAATTGCTAAGTGGCAGCACAGAAACCAGTGCATCAGAATTTAATAATCAGCCCTGTAGCCTTAACTTATACTACATATCAGCTTCATTTTCTGCTTTTGATCATTTGTGGCAACCCCTAAGTTTAGCTTCTGAACAGCTGCTCAGAGCCCACTGAGCGTTGCAGAGACTTTCCAAGATGGTGATCCCCTGTGACAAGTTTGAAGACCTATATCACTGCTGCTTTTGAGAAACTGAAACTGGTGCAATAAGTTCAATGTGTAAAACATGGTATTTTTAAGTTCTCCTTTAAAGGAGTTATTCACAATTGAATTAACTTTAAGTACGATGTAGAGAGTTATATGCTCAGACAATTTGCAGAATTAATTTTTTTGTTGTTTCTTTTAAGTTTTTCTTAAGTCACAGTCTTCATAATAAAAAATTTTTCTGCTTGTTAATTTCTGTCAGTTTGCAATTTCAGCAAGCTGGTTGCTTGGGTCCAAATTACTATAGCAACCCTGCACTGATTTGAAAAAGAGGGTAGGATATGTATAGGAGAGGACTTGAATAAAAAGTGATAAAAGGTAGCAATAGCAATATATGTGTAGCTTTACAGAGCAGTTGTTATTTAGATGGGGTCAGTGAAAGCTGGAAACAGAAGAAAAAACTATAAAAAATAAATAATAAAGACCAACTGAAAATTGGCCATTCTATAACATACTAAAAGCTACCTGAAAATTGAACCACCCCTTTAAACTTGCAAGGAGTTTCTTATTTCAGGTACTCATATATTTTAATAAACTTCACCAGAGCACAGGATTATGTTAGCCACTTTACAATGCAAGAAAGCTTTCCATAATATACAGATTTTCTAATTTAATTTGAAGTTAGACCTTCAAGCCTCCCATAGAACAACTAAATAACACACAGGTAGAACTGTTATACCTAAAGCAAACATTACTGAAGGCTAATTTCAGTTACTTTAGTTCCCACTGCTTCAAGTATCCCCAGGATCATGACAATATGAATATGAATCATGCAAAAACAAGAATAAATTGGTTTAGATTATAATACTGCAACAGTTGGGTTCTTCTGTAAATTCTGAGTATCTGCAACTCAACACAATGTTTTGGCCTATACAGAAGTGCTGCCCCATACAAAATTATTGACTTTCATTTCTCATGAAATAAGAAATATAAAGATAAATATCCTTCCTATGGTTAAAAACATTATGGGGCAGATTTATCAAAACCAGTCACAATCCAGCTTTCCGATTGTAGAGGGTGGTAGTTTGTTATTTTGCTGTAAGGCTTAATGGTGACGCAGACTATAGATGTGAAACACTCCTTTTCAAAACAAGAAAAAAAGAGTAAATTATTTTAAAGCGTTTCCTTCTTTCAAAACACTGTTTTTTTTATTGTTGGTTTAGTAATATGTTTTCACTCTTGAGATGTTATCTTTACTCATACATCAATAATTTCATCTTTCAGCAAACATTCGTTCAGTGTGAATGCAAGATAACTGCCTGATATACTTGTTACCCTTCAGCCATTGCTGTTCTTGCCATCTGTTAATGGACAATTAGCATGAAAATCAGAGCTGCGTTAAACTAAACTATCAGTTTTAGCCAATGAAATGGTTGCTTCATCACAGAACCACTTCTAATCTGGGATGGCAAACATTTTGGTCAATAATAAGAGGGTAAAAGGAGAAGTGCAATATAAAAGAAGCCAACATGATCCTTCACATTTGCTTTTGACTTCTCAATAACCATAATCAATATCTGCCATACTTTTACATATTAAACATGAAACGATGCAAGATTCTGTATGCAACTCAATGTGGTGCTTACATATTAAGATAGTAAGATAGCCCAAAATAAACTATTCAGGAAGGTAAACAAAGTAAGGCAAGCAGCCAGTTTGTCATCAGCAAGCAAATTAATCCTTCACAGTTCCAAAATGGCAGTCTGATTGCTCCCTGAGTCACATAATGATAGTTATTTGTCTGTTATAATAAGATGTAACATATATACCTTAACAGTACTTGGTGATGTCACTTATATCCTATTACTCACTGATAGAAGTACATTTTAAGAAATTACTAAAGTGACCCTTATAGAGGAACCCTGTTTTGAAACTGATTAAACCTATTACAGATACTGGTATGAGACTTGTTATTCAGAATGCATAGGACCTGGTGCTTTCTGGATAAGGAGTCTTTCCAAAATTAAACATTATTTAAACTCAATATGATTGTTTTGCCTCTAATAAAGATTAATTGCATCTTTGGATCTTTCTGGAAAATGGGTTTCCGTATAACAGGTACCATACCTGTACTTGAAACTGAAAAGAGACATTTAGGGGTACATTTACTAAAACTCTAATTAAGCAAAATTTTTATGAGAAACAATCCAACCAAACTCCCATGATTTGAACTCGTTTCTCAATATTTTTTTGGAAAAAATCGGAGTGAAAAAAAATCACTACAAAATCGTATCATACGAAAAGACTCAATGAAATTGAACTAAAACTAAAATGGTAGGTATTTTTCAGATATAACATGCAAATTGCTGCATTTTTTGTGTTATCATCTGAAAACCCCGATTATTTTGGATTATCGGATGAAACCCAGAGCATGATATCTTCAAATTGTAAAAAGGACATCTACCGTTGACTTCATGACCTTGGCAGGCTTGAGATGGCAGATTTTTGGATTCAGATTTTAAGCACTTTTGGGTTTTAATAAATTTTAAAAAAATTGAGTTTTTGCTGAAAAACAAAACAACGAGGTTTAGTAAATAACTTTATTTTCCCATAAATACTAGTATAACTTGGTATAGGTAGATATGCATAATGAACACTTTTGTTGGCACATATTCTTCTCAGAATGATCTGCCACCCTTTTACTTTGAAATAGCTTGTCAGGAATGCATCCAATCCTCTTCCGGGTATACCGCTATCCCACCATCAACTAATTAGTTTACAAATGAGCCACCGCATTACCTGATAGAGGAACCAGTTATTACTCCATAATCTATAGTTTAACAGCAGTCTCTGAAGCCCAAATTGGTGTCTTATATTGTAAAACTCTATCTAAGCTTTCCCAAGCTACTTTTTTTAATAGACTACCTTATAGCCATTATTTTACTCTACAAGAAACTCTATAAAGAATTGTATTCCTTTCAAAAGGCATAACTGACTGCTTTATTATTTTTGACTTGTCTTGCTTTGGTAGTTGTGTGTGTATTCCATATAGTTTGGTTTAGTAATATCAAAAAATGCTTTCCAGATTAATGTAAGTGGTATTAAGAGAGCATTGTTCTGAAGGTATCCAGGAGTACTGCATGAAACTCTCTCACGAGGGCTGCTTGCATTCACCAGATGTCTCATCCTTCGCCAAACCTTTAAAAGAGCTGTGCTCAATCAAGCAAAATGCATTCAGCAGTAAGTCAAAGGCCAGGGACCCCCTGCAGGACACTCCACAAGGCAAACCTTAACAATAAAAAAAAGCTACATACACCAACCATGTGAAAGCAATATAGGAAAAATAATGGTACAGCAAAATAATTTAGATAACATATGAGGTATATACATATCAATAGTATAATACATACAAATTCATGAACATTCCATAGTAGAAGCAGGAATATACTAGAAAGGAATGTGGTACAGGAAAACTATTTCTATCTAGGGCAACACTGTCCCATGAACTACAGCTGGAATATGTAGTATGTCATTGACATATGTGTGTAACGGGTACACAATGGCATGTTAATTTCTTAAAATGCATATTATTCGACAATGAGTAACCAGAAAATTTATTGCATTTCTTAATATTTATAGATAAATAGATAGTTAGACAGATAGATACAGTAGATAGATGATAGATAGAATCAAGTTTATTTCTAGTGAATTATTTCTATTGAGTTAGTTGTATTTATCTAGTTCCAAAATGTTCTCCTACTATCTCATTATCTCACTGACGTAGCTCAACAACCGCATCTAAAATGTTTTGGCATCTCTCTGATGTTACTGGAACTAAATGAAAGATTATATAATAATTTTTGTCAACTGTGTAATGACACTGAACTCTGTTGCTGCTGGGGCGCCTAAGTCCAATTACCCTGTCTGCTCTTTTAAGCCTTCAAAAGTCAATATTGGTGTATTAGAGACAGGGCAAACCCCAAATCCCATTCTGCCACAATTTTATTTACATAAAAACTGACAAATTTGAGTTATATTTTCAAAAACTCAAATGTTCTGGTATTTATAAAGCAAAGAAAACTCAAAAAACTTGAACCTAAAACTTCAGCATTAAAATGATTTTGAGTTCATGTAGAAATCAATGGCAGCTGTCCTAGGTAAAATTAAAACCATCTTTTTATTTTAAGATTTTCAAGGATTTTGAGCTTATAAACTCACAAATTCGAGTTTTTGAACTTATAAACTCATAAATTTGAGGTATTTCATGTTTGTACTGAATAGATTTTTTTCTATTCAGATTTTTTAATAAAGTTTTTTCAATTGTGAGTTTATTCAAGATAGAAAATTTTATAATAAGCCCATCAATGTATATATTGTGTTCCTTAATTAACACCAGCTCCATCGTTTATAGGGAAACCGATCATTTTTCCCCAATAATATTGTGGGACTTATCTACTTTAACTGTTAACTACTTATAAATGCAATTTCTACACTAAGGTGCATCTAAATGTTTTTTCTTTAATGTATGGGGTAAAAGTAGTAGTAAGTACTGACTCATTATTGTATGTCATTTTTAGGAACAGGCAGTGCAGAAAAGATTGTATCTGATCAAAACAAGACCTCAAACAAGGAATGTAGTTTAGGTCTCACTCTTGGGCCACTGGTTCTCAATAAGAGAAATCGTCTTTGTAAACAGTGTCTTTCATTAAGCATGGTGGATTTAAAATTGCAAGTTTTGAGTTAAAATCTAGTTGAAAGCCTCTTCTGTCCAGATTAACCCAGTTGTATACCTTGCAGAAGATGGATTAAACCCTGAGAAACTCCCCATTGTTCCTCTTCATTACATTTATCCCTCTGTCTCCTATTATCTTTCCCTTTCAGTGGACAAAATGGTACAAAGTTTAATCCTTGATTAGCTCTTGAACTGGGGGGCTGTGTTTGGCCTTCACTATGGGAGTTGATTCTGATTTTAAAACAAACAAGCTGTCGGAATAAATAACTTTCCAAACCCTTCCAACCAAAAGCGCAAATAGTCTGGCTTTGTAGTCTCACAGCACAGAAAAGTAATATGACATCACCAAAATGAGTCAATCCATTTTTTTTTAACTGAAAATTTTCAAGTGACTTCACCCCTTCTTCCTTCCATTACAAACACAGTACAGCTTGATAATTACAAGTCCAAAATAAATCTGTATTTTTCTGATAATTACATGAATATTGAATGTTTTGCCAAAGTCTACATGAACAGGAAACACTAGCAGTTAAATAAATCAGCAGAGATGTGACACAGAAACCATGTTGCTTGGCCAGCAGGGGCCCAATTGACATCATTCAATCTTTAAGAAACATAAATAATATTGTGTGTGTATATATATATATATATATATAATTATATGTACATATATACTCAGTATATAAAAAAGCCACAAACAGAGCTTTAACTCTGTGCATTTTAAAAAGCATTTATATATTACCTATATTGCACTTTTAAAGGCAATCACTGCCCAAAAACTGTTTATTTTCATAATAAAGGAATATGTAATTCAAAGCAACCGTTCAACATACATTTATTTTAAATAATTTGTAATTATTATTGAATTGACAGCTATTCCTGTTTCTATTCACTGTTAGTTTTGACTCTTGAAACAGAGTAGCAGTAGCCATCTGATCAACAGAAAGGGATGAATAAATACAGCTTTCATTATAATAGCAAAATACCTGTACTTTTCTTACTATATTATTATATTGCTCCCTATGTATTTAAACTGAATAAACCATTTTTAAATTGGGTATGATATAAAAATGATGTTTATGCAATAGGAAACACAAACCTGTGCTTTAAACCAGTTGCCATCTAATTTCCAGAGAGACAAAATGCTGAAGATTGTGAAATTGCATGTCATTTTACACTTGTACACCATTACCCCCCCCCAGCTACCCTAAAGTAAAGTATGACACTTAACCTTTATAATTTAAATTAAATATGAGATTTTCTTACATTAGGCTTCAGAAGCATTGTGTTATACTGCTTAGAGAAAACTTCATGGTCCAGGAGCTTGTTTTAAAGAGGGGCCTGTTTGACAGCCTGAAGAAAATCACCCCATTTAGACACTGTAGAATCACATATTCACAGGTTTTCAAAAAAATACAAAAGCACTGGAAGTCTGCATATAAGTTTGCTTATTTATTGGCTGTGTGGAAAATACATTCAATCAAAGAGCTAGCGGCAGCACTGAAAGGGTTAATCATTTTCCTGTTTTACCAGTAGTAAAAAAACAGAGTTAAATGTTTCTCATATATAAACAATGATTTAGGTTGCTGCTGCCTGCTGGAGTGCCTAGGTTGACTTTAGTAATAACTGCTCTGAGGTAATTTATTTTCAGTTATACAGAGTATGTAAAAACATTTGCAATAATATTTTATGTATGTGTCTGTATCTGTGTTGTTTAATTTAACAAAATATAATTGTCTCAGGAAATGTGACTCAAATGAGTACACAATACTATATTTTTCAGTTCCGAGGAGTACAATTGCACAGATATAAATTAGGCTGTCTCCAAAGTGAAATCCACTCTCAAAATGAATTGCTCATTGCCAAAGAAGCTTATCAAGAGGAAAGGCATTAATACAATTTAAAAGAAGTCTGACACAACTGCAGGCTAAACCTGTCCCTTAATAGGAAGGAAGGAGAAAAACAGCATGAGAACAAAACTTCAGCAATGTGAAGTAAATAGAAAAACATGCACAGAGGGACAATTTTACACTAAACAGTTTGTGTTGAGTTGTGCTTTGTACATTTTGGTGTAGTCTTATGAGACCCCTTGGTACAAGTTCTAAGAAAAACATTGGTTGTTTCTGGTAACTGCAGTCAAGAAGGTACAGAAAAGCCGACAGATCATTGAAAGAGGCCATGTCATATAAACAACCATATTCAATTCAGGGAGAAAAAGGTTTATCACAGGAAAAGTGAGTTGTAATTTGAGATCCAATTCAATTCAGTGAAACTGATGTCACTGTTTTAATAAGTGAAACCTCTATTAAAGTCTATGGGAAAAAGCTCAATTAGAAGAAAAGTTTTTTCTACCCAAATTGAATCTCATCCATGAGTTTTCATGTGATAAACCACAAGATAACTTTTTCTCTCTGAATTGAATCTGGCCCCAAACAAAAAGAAGTGGATATGGTCTTTCTCACCCAAGTATAATATTTGAATTCTTTAATGTACTCATTCAGAACTATTTTGAGAACCATTTTGAAAATCATTTTCACCTGTGAGCAAAGTGAAACAGTCTGGCTAAGGGATACACAAAGAATTATTTTAGGACAACATTATTGTATTGTGATCCTGGTGTATAAATAGAAGGATAACATTGGAGAGTACTGTATTAGGAAACTGATATGAATATGTAATACTATCTACACAATGGGTGACGTCAACAAATCTCAACATATTTGCCCAAACATGTCCATTTTGAGAAACATAGAGAATAATATTTATCTGTGAGCAAAGTGAAACACAGCCTGGCAAAGGAATCCACTAACATCTTTGTAGCAAATAATTATTTTATTGTAATTCTGGTGTACAAATAGAAGGGTGTTCCTCTGAAAGGATAAAGGGTATCCTCTAAAAGGATAAAGTTGGAAAGTGCTGTACTAGGGAAAAGATGAATATGTACATAAACTGGTTCTAATGTGGGCTCTAAATGTCTGTCTGTTCAGTATTGAATTGGTTTTTCTCAGGCATATTTAGAAAATATTGTCTTGGTTAATCTATGCAATAATTGGCTGAACAGTCTGTGTAGTAATCATGTCTTGAAGACAAAGTGACCATAGATCTAGTAATTTTAGTAAAAGGGCCAAACCATATTATGCAGATTTTTGTGGAACCTGGAAACACAATAAGTTGTTATATTGTCATAGGGAAGGTTGCAGCAGGTAAATGTGGTGAATTCTTTATAGATTGCATTTTTTGACCAATGAAAAGACTTTCCCTTGATACTAAGCACAAATTATGAGTCCCTCTATTGAGTCCTAAAGTTAACTTTAAGGGTAGGGACAGAAAGGGAGTTTCAGGGATATTTTGTCGCCTGGCGTTTTTAGCAGGCGACAAAATCTCCCCGAATCTCCCTATCTGTCACTACCCTAAAGAAAGAGTTGACATAAATGCATCAGAGATTAGTTAAATATAGAGAGGTTACATATTAACTTGCAGTGAAGTGCCTACAAGAGATTTCAGAGAACATATTAGTGATCACAAACTTCAGAGACAAAGAGATAGCAGTACAAAATAAAGGTCAAATAAATGTCCTCAGCAGAAGGTAGCAACGAGACACATACTTTATACACATGATGAATTCTCAGAGATAATATGAGGACATGAAATCCAAAAGTAAACAAGCCATTGAATGCCATGTTAGGATCTTTGACACAATCAAAGATGAAAGAAGTAAAAACTACCAGTGTCTATGTATGCAGCATCACAATGACTAGCTGCTCCGTTGTGCATACTAAAACCCTGGGCTATATAATATAGCACCTTACAAAGCATTTGCAAGTTTCTGTATTATAGAAAAGTCTTTAGAGAACTATTAGCAAAATCTGGGGGGAACTTAATCACAATTATTTTGATGAAGAAAGTTCTACCATGTGATCTTGCAGTAATGCGTAAGATTATGTGGATCATTATGTATATCTAGGGCCTGCTGTCCCATTTCCTAACATAAAAGATATCCATTGATATACATTAGTCAGGAGGCACTTCTGCAGCTCCATTGTAGTGTTTTCTTATTGATGTGATATGTAGAGTAGGGCTGTCCAGCTGGAGAGCCCTGGCCTGGATGTGGAGATTTTATGGTCCCAGCATGCCAAGGATCTCCATAACCTTAACCATTTTACAATATTAAGCCTCCAAACAGTTTGAAAAGCTTGGCTTTAACTGAAGAATGGCTTGAAGTCATAGAATATAATTATTTCGGCCATAGCGGGCAGTGGTTTGGTTCTTCCATTTGGTCTCTATATTTAAGCGAGTAGCTGTCAAGACTTGATTAGCCAAAGCTTGCCCGCTTTTGCTTAGTTTAGGTATTGCCTACCTGATAAGAGAGTGTGGGATTCATTAACTCTGGACATGATATCAGTTGATTCGACAGGAACTGAATTTGTTGCCAGTCCCAGAAAATATGTGGCAGGGTGCCTTGGGCTCCACAATTCCTACATCATAAAGAGGGATGGTTTTGGAACAGTTTGTGCAATCCCGGCCTGAACTGACAATCTGTGGATTCTGGCAAATGCCAGTAGGGGCTGTTATAAGATCCCATAGAAAGTCAGTATTTAGTGGGCTGGTGGGGACTGTTTGGGCCTCTATGTGGGCTGATTGGGCCTCTGTGTACCTGAAATGCCAGGGCCTATTTTAATTCTCAGTCCGGACCTGGTGCAATCTGGGGTGTAATACCAGAAGGTTACAATTTTGTAAATATGTTCTCTTTTCTGCACACAGGCGATCATATGGGTAGCATGTTCCCAAATTAGGGACCAGTCTCTAGCAGACACTGGTTGTGGAAGAGCATTGTCCATATATTTGTTAGTAGGTTGTAAGATGTTTAACCTGTAGCCCTCTATATTAAACAATAGGTGGGACGCAGGACTTATTCTTCATGCAAGCTCCAGCATTCTTTCCAGGGGTATAATTCTTAAACATTTTCACTGGTCATATAAACAACTTGGAGTCCAGTAGACCTTACTAGGTTATCAAAATGTGGGGCCATAATAAAAAGATGAAGCAGTGGTTTGCATTTTTATTTGTTCTTCTTGCACGTCTCCCCTTACCCCTAGTAAGAATACTCTTCCTTATTCAAGCACTATAGCTTCAAAATATAATTGATGATTGTATTGTTTGTATAAAGTCTTTTGGAATTTGAAATTACCTCTTTAGAGAGTTCTAAGATGGCAGCCAACTTGTCTATCAACTTTAATTGAATTATGTCAAACCAAAGGCTTCCAATCATACCACCCTTTATTACCTTGTTAATGACTCTGTATTCTGATTTGTTGTAACTTGTTTTAAACTTGCTATGGGATGTAGCAACATTTAGCCTATGAGTAAGTATCCTGATGATATGAAATGTGTAAGGCTGTGTCCTTGTGCACTGAAATAAACTACTTAGATGATTTGACTAAGCCTGCCTACCTGGAAGATTGGTCTTTGCAAGTGTCTGCCTTTTCTCTATACTATGATATACCCCCCCCCAAAAAAAACAATGCTACTTATGTATATGTATAAAATATATATATATATATATACACACACACACATAGTTTTCTTAAAAGGTATATTTGCATTTTGCAGTGAAGCAGATATAACATCTGTGTTTCCATATGCATCTTTTCAATTCACTGTGGGAAAAAGTAAAGCTGGCTATAGACGCACCGATAATATTGTACGAAACAAATTTCCATACAATATTCGGTGTGTGTATGGTGGGAAATTAACTAACCGATGTCGGTGGAAGTATCAGTCAGGTCATCGATCTGGCTGGACAGAAAATTTTGATTGGGTGCCTTTGAAGGACTCCTGAACATTGCCCACTGTTTAGAGCTGAATTGTCGGATACAGGTGGAATTTTAATGTTTCGACCCGTATATGCAACGATTCAGCTCTATGCGCGTGTATTGTAATGAACAATCTTTCTTGGAAAGATCTTTTCCAAGAATGATTGTAATTGTTAAGTCTATGGCCAGTTTAAGGGCTCACCTGACGAAGGGATGATGCCCCCGAAGTGTTGTGACGCATTAAACACACCAGGGGTAGGACCTGGTTTGAATCGCATTGTCTGCTGGCCTGTATGTTTGTATCCTTTGAACAAGTTTGGGAGCGCCGTCTCCCTTAAGGCTTAGCACCTAGCGGGACCACTAAGAAGGGCTGGAGTGTGCACATGATTTCTATTTGTAGTTCCAGTTTAAGGGCTCAGCCACACCTGGCGATTCTGGGAGATTAGTCTCCTGGCAATGAATTGCCTCATAAGGTAACTTCGGAAAAACAAAGTGGCGCGTGTGTCATCCTGCAGGTGACTTTTCATTATAGCCAGCGCAAGGCAGGGGGACCGGTTCGGGGAGATTAGTCGCCCCAAAGAAGAGGCGATAAGTCGCCAGATGATAAATAACCCCGAATCTGCTCGTGTGGCCTGACCCTTAGGGTCAGATATACCATTGGTCGAATTTCAAATAAAAAAAAAAAAAAATTCGGCCACTGAATTTGCCGTTTTTGATTGACTTAAAATTGTTCGAACCGAATTATCACATCGTTCAAATCGAACGATTCAAACAGTTTAAAAAAATTAAAATCGATTTTCCAGGACTTAGAAAAAACTTCCAGGAGGTCCTCCATAGGCTACAATGGCAATTCGGCAGCTTTAAAATACAAATTTTATTTAAAAATTCACTTCAATCCTTAGGGGCAGATTTACTATTGGTCAGATTTCAAATAAAAAAAAATTCAACCATGGGAATAGTATGTGAAGTAAAATCCTTCGAATTCGAATATCGAATTCAAAGGATTTTACCGCAATTCGATTGATCGAATCATCGAATAGGAAAAATTTGAACGATTTTTTCGATAGATCGAATTTTTTTTTATTCAATCAAAAATAATGATACCCAGGCTTTGATCTGGCGAACTAGGTAGTCGAGTAAAAATTTAAAGGGGAAGTACTTCGACTTGAATAGTAGAATATTCGAATAAAATTTAATTCGAATTTGCCTAATTTGCATATTCGCATTTGAATCTTCTTCGAATTCTTCGTGTGAATTTTGTAAATCTGCCCCTTAGTATTGGTAAATCAACAATACAAATTTCAGACAGAAATAGATAAAGGCTTGTAGCAACATTAGTATTATCAAATAAAGTTAAAAAAGCATAAAACAATTACTGTATACTAGAAACAAATCTTGCCATGTTATTGTCTAAAAATCTTGCATTTCATAGAGTGTGTAAGCACTGACATATTGATTGTCTGGCATATCAAAATGGATTTTAGAAAATTACACGCTACTACTGCCATAGTAACTGCATGAACAAAAACAAAACAAAGATTTAAATGCACATATAAAAATATGGGTCAGGAAAAGACTGGAAGCAGGGCACTACATTCACACATAAGTCAAAATGACGCAGCTTTTTGGGGTGGTTATAGATTTAATTAATGAGAACTTCTTTCCAAGAGCTCATTAGTTCTGCTTGTGAACATACAGTATTACTAATGGACACTTCAATTCTACATGAAAACATGGAATTTGAAACCCAATAAATCAGCACTGGGACTCTTGGATTTAATTAATGATAAATTATTAAATCTAAAATCTTCCAACTGCAATTAATTCTAAAACATTTTCATGTCAGTAAGACCTCCTTTTAAGGTGGCATCATACTGCACCCCTTATGAAGAGCGATTATGAACCTGACTATGTACCTCTATAGCCAATGACAAGGGAAGGTCTCCTATTTAATGCAATTTAAAAGCACTTTTAGCTAAACTGTCTCCAAAGGGTCTTCTTTTTAATTCAAAGCATACAGGTCAGTTTTTATTTCATCTTTTCAATTGCAAAAGTATTTTTTTTATACAGGCGTCAACGTAAGGTCCTTAACTCTAGAATATAAAGGGTCAAGTTACATACCCCCTTTGCTCTATCTGGCACATAAAGAGTAAGGGTTAATAGGTTATGGGGTACAATATTACTTGAAAGTTATGTACTATAGAAAAGGAAATAACTATTATAACTAATAATTACTACATTTTGGTATATTGGTATATATCTTGACAGGTCCTGTATTTCTTTCAGGGTTCTTAATATGTTGTGCTTTTCCAGTTAAATGTAACAGCATTGTAATGTATTTCCTAAAATCCCTTGATATACAAAATACAAAAAGAATCCAGAATATCTGAAGAACTGTATTTGTGTTATCAAATGCTAGTAGTGCTTTATAGTCTATGACTCATTTTACCAAACCTATTGATAAGACATTTTCTGCTAAGTGTCTACTCTATCTGAGACACACTCTTTCTATTAACAGGGTTGCTGTTAGTTTCTGAGTTAACAGAATGTCCTAGTTAATTGATTATTTAATGTTAACTGCACTGTAGTACTCCTCAATGTATTCTTTGGGAACTACTACATAGTTGTGTTTTGAATAGTTTTACTCAGTTAAATGTATTTCTGATGGCAGTACAACCTGGGGTCCTGAAAACAGTTCTGAGGACTGTTCAGTAATTCACATGGGGACCATTATATCCTGCTTGTACAGACTATCTGAAGGCTAAATTGTTTTCTCATGGGACAGCTCTGGAGGATTAAGTAAAAGGTTAATTGTGCATACGGTAATTTCAGGTATTTGTGCCATGTTTTTAGGTAGCTGCAAAATGTGCATGCAACTACCCCATTGACTTGCATGTAAATTGACTGAAAATCTTTCTTAGGGAAAGTTTCCATGAAAAGCAGACTTGCATTTTTACTCATCCAGTTAAAACAACATATAGATTCCATTATACGTTCTTGCAATCCATGGGGGGGGTAAATTTCTCATGTCTGTCCTCTGATTATTTTGTCTGTGCTATGTTGTAATTTGCATGTATGCAGCTGACATAATAATTATTGTGCATTCGATGAAAGACTAAGTGGAAGGAATGTATTCTGATCATGTATGTGTTTTACAAGTTACTACGTATAAATCCAATCTAATGAAAGTGTCCCTGAGGTTATTATACTTTGGTGTGCACATTTTCTGATATTCATATACAGCACAGCTAATTGTATACAAATTTATTCACAGTTTCTCTGTCACTGTTTTTGGCATTTTGTGGGCTCAGGTAACTTTAATCATTTTGTAGATTTTTTTTCTTTTTTTGGCCGTCAGGGTAAGGTTTTTATAACAAAATTGTCACCTATAAAAAAAACCTTGACTCCCTCCAGGTATTATATTAATTCTATGTGGCCTATATATACTCTGTTATAAAATTAAAGTTTAAAGGGGACTTCTTCAACCACTGGACCAATTTTATCTTTCCTCTTGGGCAACAGTTCATTATTAGGTAACAAATTGCCCTAGGTTACCTGGCCTTGCCATGTTACAATTTAAGCTGATTTCCATTTCATAAATGTGTTGAAGATCTGGTGACAAACATATTACCATGCATTTTCAGCCTGGAGGAGAATTTTAAAAAGAGAGAAAATAGCCGAGTATATTTACAAGTATATCTCCCAATAGGAGGTCACTTGTCTGTTTATCTACTGACAGCAACTTATCCAATACAACTCCTAATCCTGTGCCAAACATCATCAACCAGTTAGAATTATCAACATGTCTATATCTAAGTTTGATCCAGACACACAGGCTGGTTGAAAATTGGCCAAAGAGGCTGAGTTCATCTGCTCATGTGTACTCATGTGCTTAAGCTGGAATGTATGTGCTCAGAGAGCTAATCAGATTATAACATTGTTTACATTATTGACTTACTTGGCCAAATATGTGAAACATCCACCTTGATACTGCATCGTAACGCCTGGATGCTACCTCAGTTTCCGTTTTCTTCTCTAACAGCTACAGAAAATAAAAAACATTTGTTAGAATTTTCCTTATAGCCATTCTTTTGTCATCACAAGACATAGTAATGAAATGGTGAATTAGAGTTTCCTTCGATTTTGTTACTGTAAAAAATGTTTTTCATGAACACTCTTTTTTCCCAGCTAAGTATTTCTCCTGGGTCTTTTGACAATGATGAGGCAGCCACAGAAAATTGTGGAATGCAATAAAAGTGCTCATCTAGCAATATGTGTCTATCGTTTTCTGTGATTTGCTTTGTATAATTTAGTGTTTAATAGGTATTTTAAGGGAGACAGCTTTGTCTCCATTATCAAAACGCATATTATATTCATCATTGAGGCTTACAGGTTGCCCATATCACATATGCAGCATTTCATTACAGCCTCTCTAAAAATGGATATAACAGTTTAAATGTGTTTAAATGTTTCTCTTGATTAAATGCAATCAGAATTAATCTGTTGGGTTTTCTTCAATATAATCATAGCAAAAAAAAAAAGGCTGCCCTACACCCATATACCCTTCTGTGCCTCTTCTTATTGACAGGCTTTTACATACTGAAAACTCTATATCTAGCTGTAACAAGTGGTATTCGTTCATGTCAATGATAGGAAACAAGGAAACACATGTTATGTGTGTTATATGTGAATCATATACCCCTATATAATTAAATGCAATAGGTTTGTGTAGATACAGTAGCCCATAGTGACCAATAAGATCTTTGCTTTTAAAATGATGTAACAGAAAATGGTACCTATTGGACCTGTATAAACTCTGCACCTTTTATTACTGTATTTCTAGAAGCTGTGCTTGTCCAAACTCAGAAACTCCAGATTGTGTTGAGCTAAAACTACTAAATTCTCCCAACAGTCTTGTCGGCTGTTGCTAAAAGAACTGTATCTGAAAAGCACAGCTTGGCCAAACCCTGCTATGAGAGATAAAAAACTAAATTCTGGAACAGCTGTTCTGTAGCCATAATGTTTTTCATACTATGGATGTGTAGACAGCCATGAAATGACATTTGACCCCACAATCCTCATCTCTTCACCACGCCTGTAGAGAATCAATTGTATTATAACTGGATTATCTTTTATTTGCTAGGCAAAGTGAGCCTAAAGCCATGTAAGACTGCCGCTACAAGTTTGGATCTTTTCAAAAAAGTACATAATGTATAAAAGTAAATAAATAAATTAAAGTACATAATAGTTACAGGGATCTCAATGTCAGTCATATATTATGGCCTTGTGCTACTATGAAAAGTATCATGAACAAGCAAGATAATCTTTGATTGATTGATTCCTATACTGAAGATAAGTTTAGGCAGGGCTGAACTAGGTCCTCTTCATTTTTTTGTCCACCGGCAGTTGCTGAGTCTGCTTCCCCAATGTGTGTGTGTGTGTGTTTTACTGACAAAAAACTCAAAATATGTTTTAATGTGACAAAAAAGTCAAAATATTCAAAGTGCCAACCTAAATTTAGGGGGTTATTAATTAAACTCTGGTCAGACAATTTGGGTCAAAACCCAAATATATTAGTTTTTTTATAACTGGAATTTTTCAAGATTTATTAATGCCTGGTGCATCAAAAAGCCAGAATCCAGATCTGCTGAGGTTGTGTCAATGGCAGAGGTTCCTATCTTATTTTTAAGTTTCTCTGGTCTGTGCTGGACTAATGGTGGCCATACACATAGAGATTCGCTAGTTTGACGATGTTGCAAAATGAGAGGATCTCTCTCTCCGATATGCCCACCTTGAGGTGGGTGATTATTGGGCTAATTATAATGGACGCCATATGGGTGGTCAGTCACGGGACCGAATCAATGAATAGGGATTTTTAGTCCCGCCCGATCGACATCTGGACAACTTTTGGCTGACTTGGTCTGTCGGCAGCTTTTGACGATAAATAGCTTTTCACCCAAACCGATTAAAGCAAGGTTGTTTAATAATAATCAGTATGGGAGTTTGGTCGTGGTTTTTGTTTTTAATAAATTAGATTTTAGTAAATAACCATCATAATAATGACACATTTGAGTGTGGCAAACTGGACCAAAGACCAATCATTCAGATTGCTATGCAGAGGTACATACCCATCACATACTTGAGAGTGCAGCTGAGTTTTATCAGACAAATAGTTTGTTATGCATATTGTGTAAAAATGACCAGTTTGAATGAACCTGTCTAAGTGTAGCATATTTGTTATCCATATCTGCATATTTATATATCTAAATGATGGTACATTACTTGCCTTGGCAACAGGACTGGGGAAGCCTTGACAAAGGAATGTAATGTGGCAGCATCAGTTTGTCTAAAGAGGACACAGTACAAAGAGGATAAATGTTCTGTGTGCAGAGTGTGTTGGGCCCTCATACTTTTACTTAGTGATTACTGAACTGTGTGTCTGGGCCCCCTATCAGTAAGTGGAACAGCAACAAAGTGTGCCCAACCTAAAGGAGGGTAGTTAGTGTGGGATTTGGTATATACACTTATTTGCTTTCAGAAATATACTTGGTTAAATGACTAATACAGTAATATTTACCCATACCCGGAACCTTATTACAAGCTAAAGAGGTTGCGACCTGGTGGACCTCTAAAGGGGCTTGAATGAAAAAAAGTCATAAAAACCATTACAATAATACTGACACAAGGTAATATTAAAGGAGGACCTTACTCACAAGTAGAAACAAGTTTTTGTTTTTATGTCCCATATGAGATCATTAACAACATTCACAATCATGTTTAAATATGAATCAACATTTAATTGATTTATGTTTATCATCATGGATAGGCTGAAAAAAAATATATATACAGATATCACCTCTGACACACTATCTTCATTCCTTGTCTTCTCTCCTTTCTAGTTGTTCCAGTTGCAATCTCTAACCATAAATTATGGGTCTATATTCACTCTCACCTCCTTTTTAGCAGCAGATATTAAGATGATGGACAGTGCCAGTATGTGCACTTAAACCCCCACCTCCTTCTTGCTAGCTAGCTATTATTTGTATGTTATAAATATTGCATGATTGTTGTTCTGCCACTTCAATTACATTATAAATTCTCTGTTATCTAATTTTCTATTTTTATTAAAGAGAAAAAAAAAAGAAACAAGCATTCACTGGTATATTTTAAAACAAATTTGGCTATGTCTGTAATGAACTTATCAGCCCCACTGAACAGATAATGGGAAAACAAAAAAAGGACCATAAAGAATTATATCTGCACACCCAAAAGCACAATTAACGCTAATGTTTTAGAAATGTAATGAGTATATAACGTGTCAACTTTCATGTATTTAATGCCAGGTAGCAATGTGTATGGGCACAATCCTCTGGTGCATCGAAACTGATGGATATTCTCTTATAAAGACAGGATTGTATTGTAAACCGAAATTCTGCAGGGCAATTTTAGAGACACACAGCTATGGAAAACAAAATCCTCTATTATGAATTACATACATATGGAGTTACATACAATCACAATCAATACAGATAAAAAGGTGAGGAAGCTTACAATCTAAAGGTAAGGGAATTAAGGGGGTGAGAAATGTGGTACTGTATGTAGTGTTGCATTTGGTAGTGAAGAGTGAGGGTAGGCTTCTCAAAAGAAGTGCGTTTCTTACATTGTAAGAGCTTGAAAGCTCTTTGTCAGACAGTAGGTTACAAATTCTGACTACTTCTCTGTTGGTGGAAATGACCCAAAAGAGAATAGTTCCCATGTTGCAAAGTCCTAAGTCATCATATTAAAATTTAGGGATTATCTACCGAAGCCTCCAAAAAAATCTAGTTTTTTTTAATTATATCTGTAGAAATAAGGCAAATTAATTGGACTTGTTTTTCTCCTTGAAGACTTATCACCAATCATCCAACTGTCTTTCTCAAATATCATATCTGCTGCTAAAAAGGAGGTGAGAGTGAATATAGACCCATAATTTATGGTTAGAAATTGCAACTGGGAAAACTGGAAAAGCGAGAAGACAAGGAATGAAAATAGTGTGTTGGAGGTGATATTAGTATATATATTTTTTCAACCTATCCTTGATGATAAACATAATAAATCAATGAAATGGTGATTCATATTAAAGGTGAATTGTGAATGTTGTTAATGATTTCATATGGGACATAAAAACTACCACTTGTAGGTAGGGTCCTAATATTACCTTGTATTAGTGTTATTATAGTGGTTTTATGGCTTTTTTCATGCATGCACTTTTAGAGGTCCTACAGGTCACAACCTTATTAGCGTGTAATAAGGTTCCAGGTATTGGAAAATATATATTAGTCATTTATCCAAGTATATTTGTGAAATCAAATAAGTATCTACACCAAATCCCACACTAACTACCTGCATTTAGGCTGGACACACTTAGGGTTGCCACCTGGCCTTTTTTTACTGGCCTGACCGGTATTTTTGATGGCTGAGCCCAATGTTATTAATAGGAAAAAAAAGGTAAATATAAAGGAAGGTCGGTATTTTTTTTAAGAAAAGGTGGCAACCCTAGGTAAACTTTGTTGCTGTTCTATGCACTCATGAATTCTGTTGCTAATAATATTTTTTATTGTTACAGCTACAGCTGATCATATGCTTTACAACAATATTCCTAAAAGAATGTGCAGGCATTTTTAACACTAATTTCTATGGGGCAAGTGACAAGAACATCAGTCATCCTTGCCTCTTGACCCTTATGTGTACATGATTTTTCTCAGCTATAAAGTCACCTTCAGCTAAAAAGCAGTTTCAGCCAGATACCTGTTATAATTGTATTGACCCAGCAGAATGAAGTCTGTGCACCACATGATCCACTGGATAATATCCAAGCTTTTGGCTGCTTAATACTCATCTGCAGTCTTTGGACTTCCTAAATGTTCGCAAAGGACACATTTTTCATATAGACTGACAGTGAATGGCTCATCAAAATAAGTGGTTTTGGCAAATAATGCATTAAGCAAAAAGAGAGCATTTTTACTAAACTAGATATCCCTCTGGCGTTGGTCCAGAAGTAAGATTTTTTTTAGGTTATGTTTCAAATAATAAATATTTACAGTATACTGGTAAAAATGAAAATCAAAATTATAAACACATATCAAAAGGGGCAACTTAAAAAAGGTCCAATAGGAACAGCGCAGCTCCCATTGTCTGCTATGGGACCACAACTGCTTTGACTTAGTTTTGTATTAGAGTTTCTTTGTGGTTTTTACACATAAATCTCAAACTTTTACAGTTTTAGAAAAATAAAAAAACATACATTTTTAGAGATGAATTAAAACTGTCCTTTTGTGATTGTAGAAACCTTTAGGACAAGGTAAATGAATTTTAATTTGGATTAATGGCAGTTGCCGCATGTAAAACACATGATAATCAAGTTTAAGTGCAAGATTCCTTCTTCCACATTAGATAACCACATATAAAGTGTTTTACATGCCTAATTATCAAACAGACTGATATCCATAGTACTCAAATATTGGTTGGACTCAATGACACTGTTCATATACAAATTATTTTGTATGAAATTATAGGTACTAGTGATGTGCGAATTTATTCGCCAGGGGCGAATTCCCGTGATTCGCCGCTGCCGAATAAACTCGCGAAACGCCAGCGAAAATTCGGCAAAAAAAAAATTTGCTGAAAAAAAGAGTCGTGTGCCGTTTTTGACGCGACCAAGACGACGCGACCAAAACGATGCAATGCGCATCAAAAATGTGCCGCGACTCGTTTCACTAATTTTTCGCCAATTCGCGAATTTCGCTGGAAATTCGCAAATTTTTCAGCGAAGTGAAAAGGGGTAGATACGCCCTTCACTAATAGGTATGTGTATGGCCATCTTAAATATTGTCTAACTTATCTGTAGCTTGGCTATGACACTTATATAACACAATATAGTTTAGCACTATTCATTAACACGCTGCATTGATTGTTGATTTACTAGAACATTTTCTCTTTTGTGTGACTGCATGTAGTTCTTATCGATGCATTGTTTAAGCATACAATGGGACATTGCACTGGAGCCTTAAAGCCTATGCTAAAACAATACAGTTCTGAAAAAGAAGCACAAAAGTTTCCATTTGACTTATTTAACATCATTGATCTGATTTAAAAAGACAGTAACACAAAAAAAGTATTTGTATCTATTTGGCAGATAACACTAATGCCTTTACTTTTAAATCAGGTTTTGAAATAGCTGAGGGATGGGGAAAGTGAAATGTAAATGTAAAATAAGTTATTACTGTGGATAACTGTGGATAATTTTATTGAAATATTATATTAGTATCAAGGAGCCCTGGACAAGAAGTCTTTTCCAAGTGGTCTTGGATAAGGGACTTAAGCTGCATGTACAGACCCAGATTTTGTTAAGCAGTTTACTCCATTTTGACAATACTTTTGTTGTCTGGGGCACGTGCATGCCTTGTGGGGGTTGGGAGGGAACAAAGCACTAAAATGAAAGTAAAATGCAGTGTGCATTAATGTTATTCAGAAACTTGAGTTCTTACATGCTCCTTTGCAATAATATATCCCTTCAGCCTGCTATGAATGCATTGATCCAAGGAAACTCTGGACCTCGCCATAATCCAGCACAGCATTGAAAAAGATGATTTATTTTTGAAAATGGTGCCCTGGTTGTGGAAATCAGTTAGGCAAGGGACAGAATACTCAACAATGACCCTCCATTAATTTAAAAGAAAATTGCCTGAAAGTGATTCCTATCCAAATGGATAGAATACCAGCCTATCAGGATTCAAACTATTTGGAACATATAATCCTCTGCCCAACAAAATATAAAGAAAATGTCAGCGTGCCAAACCTCTATTGTTCCTTTAATGTCTGATTGCCGGTACATTCAGGCCCGGACTGGCCATTTGTGGGTTAGGGCAAATGCCAGATGGGCTGCTATAAGGTGCCATAGAAAGTCACTATTTAGTGGGCTGGTGGGGGCTGTTTGGGCCTCTATGTGGGCTAATTGGGCCTCTGTGTACCTGAAATGCCAGGGCCTATTTTGATTCTCAGTCCAGTCCTGGGTACATTTATTTGCTTATTTCAATTATTTTGCCATTTGTTTATATTGAATGTTAAAGGGCTGCATTTAACTTTCTTTTTTGATGAATTATTGAGTCTGGATTATTGCTGCCCTTATTGTGGTTGATCTATTAAGGCTAGTTTGTTCTAAACCTCTTAAGGAGCCACCAAGTATTTTGTGATTGTTAGTGATGAGGGACTGGCCCTTTCTGACGATGACCTCTGCATTTTGCTACCACTTAATGGGAGTAAAAAAAAATCAACATGATGGTTTTCTGAAAGCCTCACCTCAGGCTGCTACCTTTTCTGTAACATTTCTGTAATGGAGAAAGGTTTATAGTTTTTTTCATTGTTTGTTGTTTTAAGATATGTTTTCATAGGAAGACCTGTTTCTGAACTCTTTTAGAATTACTTGTTTTGAGGTAAATTTAGAAATGAGTGATGCCTGATGTTTGCCAGAAATAACATGCTAATTTTTCTCAATAATTTAAAATACTGACAGGCAGCTGTATTTTTCTCATTTCAAACAGTCTTGCTGACTCTACGAGTTCACTTGCCTATTTCCATATGACACTTTGGGGCAAATTTACTATTCTTCCCGGAAATTAGCTTGACCAAATTCGCAATTCGATAAGCATTGAGAAGAATGCTTATCGAATTGTTTTAGGCTATCATTTTGCTCGATATCCGATTTCTCGATGAA
>CM044433.1:117719465-117737389 GCA_024363595.1 Xenopus borealis | reverse complement strand
TTCTTTGAAAAATCCTTAGAATTTTTGGAAATTTTCAGGACAGGTTCTAGGAGGTCCCCCATAGGTTAAAAAGGCAATTCAGCAGCTTTAAGCTGGAGGATAGTCGAAGTCGAAGGAATTTCTTCAATTCAAATCAAATTTCGTGCTATTCAATAGTTGAAGTAGCCCAAAATTACTTCGAAATTCGAATTTTATTCACAGTTTCACTTTGAACTTTAGTAAATGTGCTCCTATATGTTGATTTGCCCTTGTAACCTTATCTATATAGGTGAAACTTTTCAAAAAATTAAAGACAGGTTTTCACAACATAGATCCACAGTCAACATTCGAAATACAGTATTACCAGTATCCAAACACTGTTTGGAAAAAGGACATACTGCAGAGGATTTGAGATTTAGAGTTATACAACATAGTCCACAACCTTGCAGAGGAGGTGATCGTATTATGATTTTAAAAAAGACAGAAGTACAATTGATACATAGACTTAGGTCCTTGAGCCCAACGGGACTCAACAGGGACTTTGATTTGCATTTATTTCTAGAGTGATGGCATAATTTAAAAATATTAATGTACCATTTAATGTAGCATAAGATTATTAAAAAAAAACTTTACAAAACTTGTGTATGGGCACATGTAACTTGTAATTAATTTATTTGCCAACTAACAAAATGGTGTTTGTTGTGTGCAGGATGTGGGAGTCTCCACGTCACTGACGCCTAGGATGGAGTGGCGTAAGTTGCGAGACTCTGTCAGAGTCCTTGTTGGCGTCAACATGGTCTTATCTAGACTTGCAATGAAGAAAAACTTTGAATCTTTGACCTGTAATGAGGACACACTTGAAAAGGGAGCGGTAAGCCCCCGAAACGATGTGATATTACCTCTGTACAGATGAGGACATCAAAGTCCAGACAACTTGGTTTCATGACAAGAAAGATTTAACCAACCGGTAAGTATCATGCAATACATGCAGCGTTTCAAAGCTCCCACTTCTTTATCAAGCATAGATGAAAACAATGATATCTCACCCTATTTAAGGGCATAAATGGTGGACACAGACCACAACTCCAAAAGAGGGAGAAGTACTGGATACACACATTGCAAACAATGTATCCGAAGGGACTCAATAAGGAGTACAATCTGTATGCCTTTACTTAGTAATAATTCCCTGAATTAATTTAGGGTAGAAATTAGGACCACAAAGATGTATATCTTTATACTGTTATATTGTTACGATGTACAACCCCCTTGTATACCAAATGTTTTCTTGCACAAATATGCTGTGTGAATCTTATGCTAAGTAGTTTATGTGACACATTATATGGTGAAACTATTACACTGAATGATGTCAAAGTGGGACTAATTTGTATGTTAATAAGGTGGGGGGGGTGTCCACCATTTATGCCCTTAAATATGGTGAGATGTCATTGTATTCATCTATGCTTGATAAAGAAGCGGATGCTTTGAAACATTGCAAGTATTGCATGATACTATATTATATATATAATATATATTTTATATTTATATAAAATCACTTGCTGATAGCCGCACACTGATCCGGATTTTTCAAGATGTGGGTGCTGGTTCAAATACTGTATACAATTTTCACATAGAGCCACACTCCATTTTTCAAGTGAATTAAACTGGGTTTATTTGCATAAAGGACAGAAATGTTTATGCAAATAAACAACATTTAATTCACTTGAAAAATGGAGTGTGGCTCTATGTGAAAATTATATATATATATATATATATACCTCCATCGACCGGGACCCTATTTTGTGGATATATATATATATATTTATCTTTTCATGAAAATAAATTTGGATAATAATATCAATTTAAGCCTATACATGTCCAATACATTATTCATGGGCATATATATATACAGTATATAGGAATTATTAGAAGCAGAGTTTAAAATCATCTGCTATGAACGTTCTAACCAGAGGGTAAAAGCTATCTATAGTTTTCTGTCAGGAAATATTTACACCTTAAGTTTTAATGGAATCTCCTCAGGCAAAGAAGGCTGGGGAAGGTTCATTTTTTCAGGTAGTTTAATACTGAACACAAACAATTTTAGTACTGATACTTTTCACAACCCTAAATAGTCTTTAGAAAATTGAATCTTTTGAATTAAATTTTTTTTTTTATAAATGATACGTTATTGGGATAAGTACAGTATCCCAGCTATTGTATCTATAATAAGGATCACAGTACCTTGAGACCATTAATATATTTAATTAAAAAATAGGATAGTTTTGCCATCAACATTAATTTATGCTACCATTGTTGAGCACAGGTTGTTGTATTCAAGCAATCACTCACTTATTTTTTTAAATAGAACACTATGGCAAATGACATTGCTATATTTTGCAATGTATATATACTGTATATATATATATTATATATTATTATATATATTATTATATATATAATATATATAGTTTTAATTTGAGTCTGTTCACTTCCTACCACAGGCCAGTGTTTCTTTTCTTCAAAAAAATTAGCTTGACTTACTTCTAACCACCATGCAGCCATATTATTCTGGAATGTCAGGCATCCCATGCATCTACTAAAGCTGAGCGAATACAAAACAAATTGATGAAGATCATTGACTAACCACATTTTCTATTTTGAATAATCAGTTTGTTGCACCATTGTGCATTTGTATATAATACTAATTCAGGGTGCTCACATGTGGATTGGTGGCCAAAGTACATGGATGATCCATGAAAGGCAAAATAACATTGTCATGCACAGGGCCTGACCAATGTGAGTGTGGTTGGGCAGAATGCCGCCCCCTAAAATCCTGCCACCCTAGGCCCGGGCCTAGGTGGCCTTTCCACAAATCCGTGCCTGGTCATGCATTATTTGTATTTATCTAAGTGCCACTTGCATATTGAGCAGAGAGTGTTCATCACTCACATCAATCTCTTATCCAGTGCAACTTACAACTACCCCCTGTCACACAAGCAAACACCCTCTGTCAGATTCATCAGTAGACAATTAACCCGCTTTTATGTTTTTGGAGTGTAAAAGGAAACTCAACACAAGAATAGAGATAAAAAAAACCCTCCAGGCACAGTCTCTTGGGCAGAGAGCCATGCACAGCAGCAACAATAGGCACAAAATAACAAATGCTAACAACCAAACAATTGAAATCATAAACGCGGGGAGTTCTGTGATGCTGTAGTATATGAAGAATGTGACCCTCAAAAACATTATTATGGCCCATAAATACCATTTATCTCTTTTTATGGAATATTACATTTTATGTCATTTGACCCCCCCCCAAAGCAATTCTAACTGTGTGTAGTTTTGAATGGTTATATTAATGAACCAAATTAGCAGGCAACTCTGTGATACTAGAATAGATATTTAGCGAGTCACCAAAAGATGTTTCTTGTTTTAAGGAGGTGCACAGATATATGCAAAACAGCATTTTTTTCCCTACAATGCACTATTTTTGTCAGCCTTCTTTAGTAACAGTGAGGGGCCGATTTACTATATTCATGTGAAGGATTTGAATTTCGATCGAATTCGAAAGAATTACGAACGTAGGATTTATTCGTTTGGTCGAAAATGTGAATTTTGGCATATTCGATCATCGAATAGGGAATGGTTGAACGATCTAACACATTCGAATAGAGTCGAATGGACGAATATTTGATCATTCGATCAGCGAAGGATTTAAATTTTTTAAGTTTATTCGATTACCTACTTGGCAGATTGGACCTACCAAATTGCAATAGAAGCCTATGGGAGCACTCCCATAGGCTTCTGAGACTAAGTCCTGATCGAAAATTATTCCTACGATCGAAGTAGTCGATCGTTTGAATCGTACAAATCATTCGAACAATCGAATGATTGATTCGTTCAGTCGAATGATTTATGCGACTGATCGAATAAATTTGTATTTGATTGTCGAATGATCGAATATCAAATAAAATGTAGCCTAGAACTATTCGATTAACATTCGAAAATTGAATGCTAATCAAATATCGAATAGAAACAAATTATTTTTGGGGAATAATAGTAAATTTGCCCCTGAATGTCAAGCTGGTGGGTGCCATTTGCTTCTATCATGTAAGGGCTAGCATAACTTTGGCATCCCTTTCATGCCATTCCAAAGATGGAATTTGGAGTGCCTATGGTAGCAAGCCACATTTTGAGTGCTGCATGCTAAGTTTTGCATTTGATTCATTTATCTAAGCAAGGGTGCATTGCAGGGAGTGCAGATAACTGAAACACAGCTTGTATGGAAACAAGTTTTGCAATCATTAACACACCTGTACATAACAGATGTAAATAAGCCATTTAGACGTGTACATCTTTTTGCTACTAAATGCTGTATCCATGAGACCTCCAGAGACAATTTAAAACCAAAAATGTTATGTACTTCTGTTCTCCAAACTGCAATCTAATGTCAGATTAGTAAAGGTGATGTAATTTCCATGTTCTCTTGTAAAAGACAGAACTGATATTTCAGTTACCAATTCAAAAGTCTTTTATTAGATAGCTATAAACGTACCACATGCTATTTTGTCACCGTACTGTACCATTAGACAGAACTGGAAAAGCTACAAGGTGTAGATGTAGCACAAAGCATAATACAGTAGGCCTCTAGCAGACACCAGGCTATAACAAAGCAATATGTTTGATTTTATTACTTTTTTATCCCTCTTGGGATATTTTAAAAGACGCAAAGCCCAAAGACTTCCTGGAGGCTAATCCCTTTCTGGGTCACATGGTTCCTTTGAGATTTCATCAGAAAAGCATTTTCAAATAACAATAGATTCTGCTGTCTGTGAACTGGAGTAAATCCTCTGCATTAGAGCTAACAATGAGTGGAATTTCGGTGCAAGCATGGCTGTTTGCTTAACACAATGGAAGTTGGTACAGGCTGGACTTGGAAGTGTCAAAGAGTCATTGTGGGAAAATGTTTATTACTGCAACTGAGTCAACAAACAGAAGGAATTGTGGTCTCATTTCAATGTTTTATAATAATACATTTCTGTACTGAGATTATAGATTTATATGTATAGACAAAGATTTTTATTTATGTTTGCTACATGCCAAGGACTGGAACACTATTGAGGTAATTTACATTTAAAAACACAGCATGCAAAGTGCAAAAAATAGCCACAATCTAAAAAATGGTGTTGTGCCTGTGCAGAACGGCTTCAGGCTGAGATTTAAATTCAATACTGCCTGTGTTAGGCAATGCTTTCTTCAAGGGGGCTCCATTACTTGCACTTGAATTCCTCTTTATGAGGGACAGTGGAGAGTGGCCTGTTTCAAATTAAAAGCTACTGTATGCACAGAATTTACACAGTAATTTGTTATGGCCATGACATGGGACAGAATTCCCATAATGACTGAGCAAACACTGGGAAGGATAGCTAGAACATAAAATCAGACATACAAGTATGGGTTTACCATATAAGGGATCTTTCCATACTTTGCATCAGAATAACTTAAATTTACTATAAAAATATTTTAAATATGAATTAATCCCGATAGGATTGTTTTACCTCTAGCAAGGATTAATTATATATTAGTTGGGATCAAGTACAATGAACTGTTTTAGTGCTACAGAGAAGATGGAACCACATGTAAAAAATTGAATTATTTTGTTATAACGGAGTCTACGTGAGATGACCTTCCTGTAATTTGGAGCTTTCTGGATAATGGGTTCACGGATAATGGATCCCATACTAGTACTTACTGTATGTGGTTTGAAATTAACGTGTTATAGCCTTGGAACATACACAATGAATGTCTGTAGCTGTATTCCATTGATGTCATTTGTATCTTTATTTTTCAACATTTTTTTTTTCGAAAACGACGCAGCGTGTGTCGAAAACGCAAATTTTTTGCCAATTCGCTAATTTCGCTAGAAATTCGCTAATTTTTCGGAGAAGAAAATCTGCATGGATTCGCCCATCACTATTCAACTTCTGAGGGAGAATGTGGATGTGCCCCTTTTCTATTGAAAGGCAGCCCATTCATATTTAAGCACAAACTGTGTACTAATATATAATCCAAAATCTGTTATTATAAGTAGAACATCAGTGCTATATAATACATTGAGGCACAATACAAAAAGTCCAGTAAAGAATGTATAAGAATAAGTTAAATATAATATAACATGTATACTAGTCAATTAAATGAATTTAAATGATAGTTTATTAAGGGAAATACACCTCTAATAATCCACATTTCAACTGTGAATCAGTTTTCTCCCCATCCAGTAAAAAGCAGATCAACAATCATACTGAGAAAGTACATATTTTGTAGAAAATAAGAGTTTCAAATGAGTCACAGAGTTTTATTTCTTGTGACACAAATCATAAGAAATCCATTTGTACACAATGCACTGAAACTAAATGCATTTTTCTAGCTCTGGGTTTATACCTGAGATCAGATTTTATCTGAGTTTGAGATAGGGCAGTCTTTTAAGTACACACAGCCTATAAGATGTGAAGTGGTCTTAAGTGAAATGACTGCCATTTTCAGCACACAGAAAATGTCTTTTCTAGAACACAATGTACATACAAAAAACAATGAGGCTCCTCTGTATAACCTAATACTGTTCCATTACAGAAACACAGACTCATGTTAAAATGTACAATTAATCCAGTTTGAAATTATATATGACAATTTTACTTTATTAAAGAAAAGTCCAAAATAATATGATATTTGGGCTAATTCCAACACAGACCACAGAAAATTCCAAATACGATAAGGACCTCTCCTATTGACTTTTATACAACTTTAGTAGGTCTGAGATGCTGGGTTTTCAGCTTCTGACTTTTTCTATCCTCTGGATATATGAATCTCATATAATGAATCTCAAAAATTTTTAATTTTTTTTCCACACTAAAAAGCTGTATTTTATAGTAAAAAAACTAAAATGTGAGTCCCTCCAAAAATCAGTCAAAATAGTAGAAGTACAAAATATTTATTAGGACACATTATACAATGCCCTAACACATTTCGTGCCTGTTGGGGCATACCCCTATACACCTCTTATATAGGGGTATGGTAATAAATATTTTGTATTTTTACCATTTTTGACTGATTTTTGGAAGTACTCAACTTCTCCAACTTTAGGTATGTATTTTGTCTGTACAAAGACAATTTTGTGTGCATAAAGACTTCTGAACAAATCTAGGTGTATTATGGAGATCCATGGATGGGACAACACAAATCCCTATAAGCCCATACTTGGACAAATGCAAGTGAACCCAGAATCCTTGCATTAAACCCCAAATTTTCCAATTATATATATATAGATATATATATATATCAAAAAAAGAAAAAAACAGCACATGGGTCTTTTTTGTTGAAAAAATAATATATTATAACATGGTATGCCCAACCGACGTTTAGGTCCCCATCGGGTCCCAATGGGGATCGAAACGTCGTTTGGGCATACCATGTTATAATATATTATTTTTTCAACAAAAAAGACCCATGGTGCTGTTTTTTTCTTTTTTTGATGTATGTATCATTGATTATGTGCACATGGGCAGCTATGAAGTAGCTAACTGGGATATATATATATATATATATATATATATGAATAAGATTAGCATCATACTGTTACACAACATGAATATAACATATTGTATATTTGTATTTTTTGTTGAATAAATTAAATCAACTATTGCACTTTAGCTTGATCTATAATGAGATAAGCATTCAGTGTAAAAGAGGTGAGAAATAATTTTAGAAGCAAGAAATACTGATATCTTGCTCTTAGTAGGGTTATGTCAATGGTTTCCATATAGAATGAGAGAGATTCTGTTGCAAAAGTAAATGGTTGTATTTTGTTTGTCATCTGATTTTCACCCAACTTCAATATTCTACACTTTTGTGCCAATTAAATGTGTGTTGATAAGGTTCTGTCAGCATGTTTGTACCCTAAGGACCCATTAAGTTGCATGGAAGTAGAGGGTGCTATGAAAGGTGTGTAGAGTGGGGGGCCATCCACATTCTTGTGTAATCTGAAAGCAGCTCTTTCTCTAAGATGAAATCTTAGACAGATAGGAAGAGTAGGTCCAAAATCTACTCACCAGGGAGAGCTGAAATAAATGAGGAAAGGCAGCTGCTACCAAACAATACAGGGTAACAATGCTAGGATTTTACTAGTTTCAGTGTATAAGGAACAAAAATATGGAGAAAGAAAGACAATCTTCCAATAATTCTAAATTACAACAAACTCACAAATATGATTACTGTTTGAGTGGGAAATTCCATTTTTTTAACAAATGAATGGTGTGGGACTAATGAATGGCTATTTGGTTGCTATAGTTTATTTCACTGGTGAAAATTTTAATTGCAGTATTAGTAAATGAACCTCTTTTTGCCTTGATGTACGGCTATGGCATGTGGAGTTTCGCATATCACTGGGCCCCCTCATGTAGCATAGTTGAGGTCTAGTCAAGGACCAAACTATATGAAATAATAATGTCTTTAAAAGAAGTGTATAGACTTTGAGCCTCCAGTTGAACAGTCCTGATGTAATGCCAGAGTCCTGAAGAAGCAGAGGAGCCCTGTACTCACCTCCTACCTAGGGCAGATGTTAAAGTGGACCCATCACCCAGACACAAAAATCTGTATAATAAAATTCAAATTAAACATGAAATGCAATTTAAAATTTTTGTTAAAGCATTCATAGCTGTTTAAAGCTCATTTAAAAATCTCAGCTGTCAATAAATATTGTCTGCCACTCCTCTATGCCTTAGGCATAGAGGTGGGGCAGATAATTACTTTCACTTTCCATTCAACACTTCCTAGATGCCACTGCTCCCCACACATTCCCCCAGTTCTCTTAACCATTTAATTGTGTAGCCAGGACATGGGGATAGACATCGGGTCCCCCATTCTGGTGCACAAACAAGATTCTGAGATGATACAAGGCTTGCCTTAATAACAGTGTCCACAAAATGGCTCCTGCCTGCTTGCTATAATTATGAATTCCCAGACTGAAGAAAACAAGATAAAAATAATTCATATAGTGTAATTAATGTTCATTTTGCTTGACTAATGTGATAACATAGGATTTTGAATATTTTTTTGGGGTGACAGGTCCACTTTAAGCAGCTTCTATTCACTTCTTCATCTGCCAAATCCCCAAGCACTGGCAGACAGATTTTCAAGTTTACCTGCCCAGTTCTTAAACAAACCAATGCCCATATATGTGGATTATCTAAAAAAGCATACCCAACAGAGAGGGGGCAGGGGGACAAGGAGGCCTGGATCTTGGGGATTGCTTTATCGTAGCTGTTCCTCCTCTGCACTTTACTGCCTGTCCACTTCTTTGATGTAGGCAAACGGTGGCTGTCAGCAAGCAGGCAGTAATGGGGTCCTGAGCATGTGCTGGGCCCCCTGTGGATTTTTTTGCATGCCGAGTGCATTCAAGGTATACAACTGGTGCATGAATTGGTAGGCCATAATGCACATACTAATAAGCATAAGAAAATGTATTTCCTACAATATTATTGAAAAGTTTATTGCCAGCCTAAAGAGTTTGCACCAATGTATATTAAAATTCATAGATTGTAAACTCTTCAGAGTATGGATTTCATTCCTACTGTGTATCAAAGTACCTATCACTAATATACACATATACATTTATTCTCACTGTCTAATTTATAATAACTGTACCCCCGTTTGTGCTTCTGCCTTGAAAACCACTACATACTCTGTTCCAAGAATTCATCCAAATTAAACAAAAAAGTATTCTTCTGGGATTCTGAAAAATAATCTCCCATAAACCCCTATTAATAAGGTATTTTTATTGAAAGCAATATGTGTTCAGACTAATGAACTGTGGCACACAAATGAATATAGTTAGATTTCTCTAGCCTGCATATTACACCTTGCTATAAACATACTCTCTGAATGCAACAGAGGTAAAAGCACTCAGTTTGTGGGTTTCTGCATACGGCAAAGCTGGCTTTCAGCCTGTTCCCATTTACAGCAGTATGTGAAAGTAACAATCATCAGAGCAGATTACCATGGAAACTGTGTCTCAATAATACAAAATGAACATTTGACTACACTCTCGAAATCATTGGTTTGGGCAAGTCTTACTGTAAGTAACTGAAAAAAAAGATGCAGCAACAGTACATATAATGGAGTGAGAAATATATTTATAATTATTATTTTTTATTTATATAGTGCTTACTGGTGCTGCAGTGCTTTACAGAGCTTATGCATTATTCACATCAGTCCCTGCCCCAGTGGAGCTTACAATTTAATGTCCCTGTCACAATCACACACACTCCAGTTAATTTTATCAGGAGACAATTCACTTTCCTTTATTAGATGTTTACCATTTTTAGATGCTGCTATTGCCCAAACACAATCCTAGGAAAAGTGTTACATAAAACATAATGGGCTGCTTCTGACTGCAAAGAGAGTAGCTGTAATTTGTTCTTGGCCCATAATTATTGCCTAAAAAGCCTTTGTTTCTACGTATAACTAAGTGAGACAGATTACGTTTATCTACCTGCCAGTTTTTATTACTCAAAGTGTCTGCAAAGATACCACTGCAATGTGCAGCAGGCATCTACATTAATTTCTGTCTAGCTATGCATCATATTGTCTACACAAATGAGGAACCAGTTAATGTCTACACAAATGAGGAACCAGTTAATGTCTACACAAATGTGGAACCAGTTAATAGCCTACAAAAAACGAGGAACCAGTTAATGAAGATTTTGCTCTTAATAGTACCAATTATAGTACTACAACTAATGATACATGGTTCACACATAACAAAATTCAAAAGAGACTAGAACATATTAATGTAAACAAAGGTCCGGGATGGTACTCAACCCAGGGCACTGAGTGAGCTTAGCTCTGTGATTGACAAACCTCTTTACTTCTTTGTACTTCTTTTTCAGGATTTATTGAGGTCTGGCATGGTGCAGAGAGAATGGTGAATTGCTAATGTGGTGCCATTATTCAAAAAGGGATTCTGTACTCAGCCTCAAAACTATAGTCCGGTTAGTCTGACATCAGTGGTGAGAAAGCTTTTGAAGGGTTAATAAAGGATAAGATACTGGACGTCATAATAGATCATAAAACTATGAGTTTGTGCCAGCATGGATTTATGCATCATAGATCTTGCCAGACTAACTTAATTAATTTTTATGAGAAGGTGAACAGGGACCTTGATTCTGGGATAGCAGTGGATGTGATTTATTTAGACTTTGCTAAAGCATTTGATACAGTGCCACACAGAAGGATAAATTCGCAAAGCGCCAGCGAAAATTCTCCAAAAAAAAGAGTTTCGCATTGTTTTTGACGCGACGCGCCCAAATTTTTCGTCGAAGCGAAACTGGGTAGATTCGCCCATCACTATTATTGAGATTTTAAGTTACTGGCAACGCTATTTTTCAGCACATCAACCATATCAAAAGTGCCCTTATTCATGCAAAGACCCATCTCGTTTGCGAGTCATTTCCGAAAATGTATTCACTATGCGAATTTGCAAAAACCGGAAAGACGGGCACAGCAGTGAAATATTTTAGCGTTCCAGAAAAAGCGTGTGCAAGGCAACCATTTCCAAACAATTATGGGCTGCATAAACATTATAAACGACCTCCAGTATTTGCACCTGGATAGAAAACTGGCTAAAAGACAGATTACAAAGCACCGGGGTAAAAAACATTTTCTAATTGGACCAGTGTTGTTAGTGGAGTACCGTAGGGCTCTGTACTTGATCCTTTGCTTTTCAACTTGTTTATTAATCCTGTAGGAGAGCATTGAAAGTACTTTTTCTATTTTTGCTGATGATACAAAATTGAGCAGAATATAGGTTCTATACAGCATGCTGCAGAGTAATCTGATTAAATTGGAAAACTGGGCAGCAAATTGTAAAATTAGGTTCAATTTTGATAAATGCAAGCTTATGCACTATAAAATTAAAGTACACTAAATGGTAGTATGTTGGGAGTTTCCTAGGTTTTTTTGTAGACAAGTTGTCTTGTGGGCAGTGTCATTCTGTGGCCACTAAAGCAAAAAAAGTACTTTCTTTCATAAAAAAGGGCATAAACTCAAGGGATGAAAACATAATTTTGTTTCTTTATGGGTTCCTGGTAAGGGTAAAAAATTGACCCTTGATTAATCTGCAACTAAAAGTTACCTATAGGTCATGTTGATTGTTTTTCATTGATAGTTCTGCTTTTGTAAGTAATTGTTACTTGAAGTTCCTAAACCTGACTGTTTTGCCAACCTGACTGTTTCTTCTCAGTCAGGTAGAGTTTCTAATGTTAATGGACTCCTGCTGCACAAATATGGCAGCCCCCTCCTAGAGGAACATGGTTGTGAGAAAGGTAATGTAAAAGCATCTGGAAAATACTTTTATAGCAAAATTATAAATAGTATGCAAAGACAATAGTATGATAGATAAAAAAAAGTTTATTTTCTGGTGTCAGTATCACTTTAAGATGGATATAAATGAGCTGGAGACAGTGCAAAGATGTGAAACCAAGCTGGTTAGAGTGGTGGAGACGAATTATGAGGGCAGGCTGTCAAGGGGACATAATTAAACTTTAGAAGAACATTAGAGGACATTATAGACAAATAACAGGGGACCAGTTTACCTATAAAAAGGATCACCGCACCAAAGGCCAGACTAGTAGAACTTTCATTTGAAGCAGTGTAGGTGGTTCTTCACAGTCAGGACAGTGAGGTTGTGGAATGCACTGCTGTATAATGCTGTGAGGGCTGATTCTGTTACATAGTTACATAATTAAATTAGGTTGAATCAAGTTCAACCCCTCCAAATGAAAACCCAGCATCCATACACACACAACCCTCCTTCACATAAATATATATGCCCATAAACTAACTATAAAGTTTAGTATCACAAGAGCCTTTGATATTATGTCTGTCCAATAAATCATCCAAGCCCCTCTTAAAATCATTAACAGAATCAGCTATCACAACATCATCTGGCAGTGCATTCCACAACCTCACTGTGAAGAACCACCTATGCTGCTTCAAATGAAAGTCCTTTTCTTCTAGTCTGAAGGGGTGACCTCTGGTGCGTTAATTTTATTTGGGTAAAAAGGTCCCCTAATATTTGTCTATAATGTTCTCTAATGTATTTGTAAAGTGTAATCATGTCCCCCCACAAGCGCCTTTTTTCCAGAGAAAACAACCCAAACCTGAACACTCTACTCTCATAATTTGTCTTCCATCCCTCTAACCAGTTTAGTTCCACGTCTCTGCACTCTCTCCAGCTCGTTTATATCCCTCTTAAGGACTGGAGTCGAAAACTGCACTGCATACTCCAGATGAGGCCTTACTAGGGATCTATAAATAGGCATAATTACGTTTTCATCCCTTGAGTTTATGCCATTTTTTATGCAAGACAGACCTTTATTTGCTTTAGTAGCTACAGAATGACACTGCCCAGAATAAGACAACTTTTATTTATAAAAACCCCAAGATCCTTCTCATTTAAAGAAACTCCCAACACATTGCCATTTAGTGTATAACTTGCATTTATAATATTTTTGCCAAAGTGCATAACTTTACATTTATCAACATTAAACCTCATTTTCCAGCTTGCTGCCAGTTTCCCAACTTAGACAAATCACTCTGCAGAGTGGCAGCATCCTGCATGGAACCTATAGTTCTGCAAAATTTAGTATAATCTGCAAAAGTAGAAACAGTACTTTCAATGCCCACCTCCAGTTTATTAATAAACAAGTTGAAAAGCAAGGGACCCAGTACAGAGCCCTGCGGTGCCCCACTAACAACACTGGTCCAATTAGAAAATTTTCAATTTACCACTGCTCTTTTTAGTCTATCTTTTAGACAGTACACATACTATGTTCCAGTCCAACATTTCCTTAATTTAACCAGTAACCTTCTGTGTGGCACTATATCAAATCAAATGCTTTAGCAAAGTCTAAGTAAATCCCATCCACTGCCATCCCAGAATCCCTGTTTACCTTCTCATAAAAAGAAATTAAGTTAGTGTGGCAAGATCTATTATGCATAAAACCATGCTGCCACAGCCTCATAGTATTGTTATTTGGTATGAAGTCCGGTGTCTTATCCTTTATTAACCCATTGAAAAGCCTTCCTATCACCGATGTCAGACTAACTGGCCTATAGTTTTGAGGCTGAGAATGGGATCCCTTTTTGAATAGCAGCACCACATTAGCAATTCACCAGTCTCGCTGCACCATGTCAGACCTCAATGAATCCTGAGACATTGAGTAAAGAGGTTTGGCAATCACAGAGCTAAGCTCGCTACATACCCTGGGATGAATACCATCTGGCCCCTGACCTTTGTTTATCTTAACATGTTCTAGTCTCTTTTGAATTTTATCATGTGTGAACCATGCATCATTAGATGTATTACTAGAATCGGAACTATTAACAAGGAAACCTTCATTAGCTGGTTCCTCATTTGTGCATGCAGACGAAACATATGCATTTAAAATCGGAGCATTTTGTTTGTTCTCATCAACCAACTGACCCCCTTCTGATATTAAAGGTCCCACCCCTTCCTGCTTAATTTTTTGTACTATTAACATATTTAAAAAAAAAACTTTGGATTCTTTTTACTGCTTACTGCAATATCCTTTTCCATATCTATTTTAGCTTGCCTGATTTGCTTTTTTTGCATGATTTATTGGCCTCCTTGTACCTTATAAATGATTTGGCTGTCCCAGCTAACGTGAAAGCCTTAAAAACATGTCTTTTCTTACCCACCTCAACACCAACACTTCGATTGAACCAAAAGGGTTTTGCTTTTGCAACGATGGTCCTTACTTACAAGGGGAATATATTGACATGTATATTTATTAAGCAGCATTTTAAAGACTTCCCAATTTTGTTCTGTGTTTAACCCGGTGAAAAGCATTTCCCACTTAAAGGAACAGTAACACAAAAAAATTAAAGTGTTTTCAAGTAATGAAAATGTCGTGTAGTGTTGCCCTGCACTGTTAAAACTGATCTGTTTGCTTCAGAAACACTACTATAATTCATATAAACAAGCTGCTTGGTATCAATGGTGGGAATTGAAAAACGGCTATATGGCACAGGATAAGTAATGGATAACAGATAACATTATGTTCTACAGAGCTTATCTGCTATCTGCTGTGTAACTTGAGCCTTTTCTCCTTTGAATGGCTGCTCCCATGGTTACAACAGCTTATTTATATAAACAATAGTATTGCTTCTGAAGCAAACACTGCAGTTTTAACAGTGCAGGGCAACACTGCATTATATTTTTGTTACATTAAAACAATTAAATTTTTTGATGTTACTGTTCATTTAATATGTTGCAAAGATGCCCTTGTATTTCAAAGTTTGTACACCTGAAATTTAGTGTTTTAGTTACTAGCCTATTATAATTGCCTCTGCAACAGAATCTCCAAGGAGACCATATTAGGATCACTATACCCTAAATGCTCACCCACACAAATGCTAGAGCTGAGATCAGTATTATTAGTTATTACAAGATCCAAAAGATAGTTATTCCTAGTAGGTTCTGGAACAAGCTGAAATAAGTTGTCATTTAGCATATTTACAAACCTACTAGCTTTTTCCCCGTTACCCCAGTCAATATCGGGATAATTGAAGTCACCTATAGTAATAACTTGACCTAGTTGTGAAGCCGCTTCTATTTTAAGAGTAGCTGGGCTTCATACAAGTCACTTATACAAGGTGGTTTATAGCATACACCAATGATAATTTTCTTTGTAACCTTTTGCCCAGTCAAAATCTCTACCCAGAGGGATTCCACACCCTCACCAGTGCCAGCAATGGTTATTTCTTTAGTGTATGGCTTTAATTCAGGCTTTACATACAAACACATGCCTCCACCTTTTTTAACCCCTCTGTCCCTCTTAAAATGGTTGCAACCATTTAAATTCAGTCCAGTGACATGTTTCATCCCACCAGGTCTCAATGATACCAATTATATCATAATTTTTAGAGCATGCAATTAATTCTAGGTCTCCCATTTTACCTAACAAACACCGTGCATTTGCCAGCATACAGCAGAGGTTACTAAATTTACTTTTTAAATTTTCATTACTTAGTAGTGAATTATATGTTAAGTTAGTATTATCCTGTTTTCCTTTTAACAGAGGTAAGCTGGTAAACTGTATGCCCCCCATGAACCCTTACTAACATCACTACCCCATCTACCCTAGCTTCCCCATAATTCGTTATCTCACCCACCCCCCACTTGCCTAGTTAAACACTCCTCCAACCTCTTGGCCATTCTTTCCCCTAGCCCAGTGGACCCCCTTCCATTGAGGTGCAATCTGTCTCGACTGTATAGATTGTACCCCAAGGAAAAATCAGCCAGTGCTCTAGGAACCCAAACCCTTGCATACCTCAACCCTGAATTTAACTCCCTGAGATCCTGCTATCTACCTAAACTTGTACGTGGCACAGGCAAAATTTCTGAAAAAATTACATTGTAAGACCTTCCCTTAATCTTAGAGCCTAGATCCCTGAATTCGGTTTTCCATCTACCATTTATCTTGTCATTAGTACCGATATGTACTAAGACAGTTGGGTCATGCCCAGCCCCACCCAATAATTTGTCTACCTGATCAACCCCATGCCAAACCCTGACACCAGGTAGACAGCAAACTGTTTGGTTGTAGCGATCCGGATGACAGATTACCCTATCCACTTTCCTAATAATTGAATCCCCTACAACCACAATCTTCTTAGGCCTGACTCTGCTCTCCTCCCCACCATTACTAGAGAAACTGGTCTCCCGGCTGTTAGAGAGGTCAGCCCCATCTAAAATTACTAGTGATGGGCGAATTTATTCGCCAGGGCCGAATTCGCGGCGAATTCCCGCGATTCGCCGCTGGCGAATAAATTCGCGAATCACCAGCGAAATTTCACCAAAAAACGAGTCGCGTGTCGTTTTTGACGCGACGCGTCGAAAACGACGTGACGCGCGCCGAAAACAACGCGACGCGACACGCGGCGTAAACGACGCGACACGCGTCAAAGTTGACGCGCGTCAAAAGCGTCCAGCGACTCGTTTCGTGAATTTTTCGCCGATTCGCGAATTTCTCTAGAAGCGAATCGCGGGAGATTCGCCCATCACTAAAAATTACTAATCCAGAGTTCACACTCCCATCTTCTTCACACAATCTGGTGTATCAGTTGGGATGTATAAACCCAGGATCAGCCTCCATTTTTCTTTTTGCCCACCTTAGATTTTTCTAACTGTCACCCAGCTAGCTGCCTCAACATCCTGCTGCTGTTCTGTTCCCCCAATCTACCTGATCCCGCTAGGTCCTGTTCAGTGAGTAAGAGACTCCTTTCAAGATTGTCAATCGACCGCAGTGTTGCAATTTGTTCCTCTAGTGCTCTAACTCAAGCCTCCAATGTAGCAATCTGCTCACATCCAAGCAGTTTGGATCTGTTGTTCCAAATCTACATATATATGGAAGATTGTGCACTGGTTTAGACCTTCAATCTTGCTAGCACTAATCATCCAAGTTACAGATCAAAACAGGAATAAAAAAAATTAGGGTTTAGAACAAACTTTTGACCTAGGTTGAACCTCCTTTGGTAAGAAACTCCTGTGTTTGCAATTACACTTATAGATCCCCTACTAACAGTGGCATAACTACCAGGGGAGCAGGGGGTGCAATTGCACCAGGGCCCGCTCCCTCTCAGGGCCCACCGGTGCAATTCATAGGGGGAGAGCCCAATAGGGGGGCCCGGGTGCCAATCCTGCACCAGGGCCCACCAGCGAGTAGTTACGCCACTGCCCACTAACTCCAGTGTGTGTAACTCCACTTACAGAACTCCCACTTAAAAAGCAAACACTTGAGAGCAGCTATACACTAGAGCAAGCTCCACTGGAGTTCCAGGGGTTCTATTTATACAGTCTGTTCAGGTGC
>CM044433.1:117619881-117716972 GCA_024363595.1 Xenopus borealis | reverse complement strand
ATATGTATCCTTTTCAGTTGATTTGTTTGCTTTTAGTTTCTGTTTCCAGTCAGCAGCCTGAAATGCTTTTGATGATTTCTTGGACAAGCATAATATCCAAGGCTATTTTGATACTAATATCTATAATTATAAATAGTATGAAAAGACAATAGTATGTTAGATATAAAAAAGATTATTTTCTGGTGTCAGTATATCTTTAAGAGGGATATAAATGAACTGGTGATAGTGCAGAGATGGGAAACCAAACTGGTTAGAGGGATGGAGGGTAGACTGTCAAGGCTGGAGTTGTAAGGGGACATAATTACACTGTACAAGAACATTAGTGGACAATATAGGCAGGGTCGGACTGGGACCCTCTGGACCCCCTGGCCCCCATCACGGAGATGCGCACGTGTGCACAGGGGGCGCACGGCGTCACACATTAATGCACGGCGTGCATGCGCATAGGAGCCGCACATTGGTGGCTGCGCTGCAAATTGTTCTTTTAATGCGTCCAGGAGATCGGGAGACGGGGCTCCGGCCCGGCAGGGGCCCTTGAAGGCTGGGACCCACCGGGTTTTTTCCTGGTGTCCCGCCAGGCCACCCATAAAAAGGATCACCGCACCAGAGGCACCCCTTTCTGAACTTTCATTTGAAGCAGTGTAGGTGGTTCTTCACAGTGAGAACAGTAAGGTTGTATAATGCATTGCTGTATATTGTTGTGATGGCTGATTCTGTTGCTTGTAAGAGTGGCTTGGATGATTTCTTGGACAAGAACAATATACAAGGTTATTTTGATGCTAAAATCTATAGTTAGTATAGCTCTGAGTATTTATAATTAGTGACTCGAATTCGCTCGATTTGCCGCCGGTGAATAAATTTGCGAAACGCCTGTGAAAATTCACCTTGTGAAATTCACCAGCATTGTTTCAACGCTGGTGCCCACATCCAAAATGAGACACAGGTGGCGTTTTGCAAATTTTTTACCATTTCACGAATTTCATGAGAAATTCGGCGAAGCGAAAAGCCACAGATTCGCCCATCACTATTTATAATTTATGTGAGTATATCGAGGGGTCAGTGTCAGTATGTTTAAGAATAGATACTGGGTTTCCTTTGGATGGGTTGAACTTGATGGACTTTGGTCTTTTTTTAACCTGATTTAACTACTGTATATAACTAGTGATGGGCGAATCTCCCGCGATTCGCTTCGTCGAAAAATTAACGTTTACGACGCGTCGCGTCATTTTCGGCACGCGTCGCGTCGTTTTCGACGCGCGACTCGTTTTTTTGGCGAGATTTCGCTTGCCGAAATTTCTCTGGTGATTCGCAAATTTATTCGCCAGCGGCGAATCGCGGGAATTCGCCGCGAATTCGGCCCTGGCGAATAAATTCGCCCATCACTATTTATAACTATTATGTAACTATGTCATATAAAAGATACAGGTATGAAATCTGTTATCTGGAATGCTCGGTACCTGGGGTTTTTCCAGATTAGGGGTCTTTCTGTACTCTGCAGCACTGTTATACTAAAGGCTAATGAGATGGAAATTCAAATTCAATTTTTTAGGTCCCTACTACCAGTGAATAAACTCACTATGTTTAATATGCTGATCAAGCACAGAACAAATAAAAACATTTAAAGTAAGTGCTTTTGTACCTACTTTCCTTCTATGCCCGGTAAAATAAATTAGAAAAATGTATATGTAGGTACATTTCAATATCAGAGTAGAATGGCAGTTGTTAGGACAGGGCAGAGTGGACTAGAATGCACCAAGCATCAGAGTGAAACTACTAAATTTTATATCATTGTACGGAATGATGCCTATTCTATATAGCTGATTTTGATGTCCATGATAATAATTCATTCGGTTCCATTTTTCCTAAAGCAAAGTAAATATAATATATGCTCAGGATATGTGAAAGAAATTGCCTAGCAATGGCTTACTGCCAAGCTAAGAGTCCTTCACTGAAGAGGTGACATATCCTTAGTATATTCCAACTTGCCATCTGTAAAGCATCTCTGAGAAAAAAATCTCATGACTCCAGAACAAATGTAGTGCAGAAACATAGCTCTATGTAGAGTAATGTATTGCCTTTGTACTTCAGAAAAGCTTTAAAGGTCAATCGATAAATGCTTTAAACAACATGTATTTTTTTGTATACTCTCAACCTACATTTTTGCTAGTGCAACTTATTATTTGAACCCAAGTCATAGTCCCACTGACTGCTGTAATAAGGCAGAGATATTAGGTTGGCAGATCAGGAATAGTTCAGTCATTCTTGAAAAAAATTCTAAAGAAGGTTTCTTGACTTGGTTAAATATTCAGGAAATTCTTCAGATCTGTATTAAATGCTTAAGAATAATCGTGCAGTTCTGCTGGTCGGCAGCTAGGAAAGACAGGGTATCACGCCACTTAACAGAATATATTTATACACTAGCTGGAGAGTACTGTATATTCAGGAGAGCCATTTTACACATGAAATGCAAGTTCACGCTTGTTGGAGTATGAAGCCTTGTTCAGCCTGCATTAGAGAACATGCATTTTATGTCCTTTTTTATATAAATATTGTAAATTACCAATAAGACTGCAGATTAATGCTGTTTTCAAATACAACACTTTGTATGTATGTATGTATTTAATTTATATGTCGCTACTTATGTACAAAGCTCTGGGGGGGGGTTCTTCCTTCTTATTTTCATTCTGGTTCCGGCAGCCCTTGCATGCTGTGGAGCCCCATGCTCTGACAGCCCAACCATGCTGTGGAGACCCAAGCTCTAGCAGTCCTTCCACGATGTGGAGCCATGCTCTCCTGCAGCCCTTCCATGCTGTGGAGTCCTGCACTCTGGAAGCCCTTCCACACTGTGAAGCTCCTCGCTCTGACATCCCAACCGCACTGGGGAGCACACACTCGGGCAGCCCTTCCACATTGTGGAGCTCCGACATCCCAACCACGCTGTGGAGAACGTGCTCCGGCAGCCCTTCTACACTGTGGAACTACTTTCTGCCCAGGCAATCAAAACTAGGCTCTATGAAAATAAAGGCTAGCATTGTGCCTGGGGAGTTAAGTGATCAGCTTAAGTATAGTAAACCTACCTCTCTCCCCGGCTCACAAGGGAAGCTGCAATAGCAGACCCATATGATATACAATAGGGGCTGTTAATGCTAAATACTTGCCCAGATACAGTGAAATTGTTATGCTAGCTGAGTGGCGTGAAACTTCAAGCGACTTTGTGCTAAGTGTGTTATTATAAGGTATTATTATTTTGGGGTTTTTTTGCAGGCGCTGTAGATTTTATGTAAACCTAAAGCATGAAGTTAAATGACACTTTTCCCAGAAATAATGCTTGCCAATAATCAAGCACCATCCACCTTCCTGGACTACCTGACGTGCCAGCCACCCAACCGCTAGAGGTCAGGTGGGCAAGTGTAACCACAGAACACAATGAGTTCAATTAGTGCAGGTGCTCAGCCGGATACATAAGGAGACGTATCTTGCTTCTTGAAGTGCGTGGCTTTATTTAACGCAAACAGTGAATTAATGTGGCAAACAAAAGTTCTATCCACCTAAATGTTCCTAGCTGGCGCATGTAAGTGTTGAACACAGGTGGGGTGCAGCATGTTGCAATTCACCTGTGTTCAGCGCTTACATGCACCTTTGAGTACAGCCCCCTTGACAGTAATGGCGTGCATTTACTCCTGCGCTCCTCTGAGGCTGGACACATGAAACCGGAACACAGTGGACCACAGCTCAAAACTCCGGTGTGTAAGGGCCCTAATGCCTTTTCACAATTTTTCCCCAGTCATGGCTCTGTGAACATAGATCACAGCTCACGATTACTTAAGAGTTAACACAGGTGGTTCAGATGCTTGGAACTCAGAGGAGCTACCCATGTGCTTAAATCTGGCCACACACAGGCTGGTTTATACTATTTGGTCATGTGTGGCCCTCTTTAAAAAAAGCAATGTTGCTTCTTAAACTCTTGTTCAAACTAGGATGATCTATAACCCTTACAGACACATGTATTGGATCACATGCAAACTCAACTTCAACTCTATTTCAGTAGAACCAAATCAATATCAGCTGATTGGAATTGACTTAAACATTTAATTATGGCTAATTTGTACAGCTCTATCTTGAATCATGAAACGGCATTACTAAACTGTTCCCATACTGCACTATCATCTCTGAAAAACTTTAGATGTGCACGATTTAGCTAAGTGAATGTTAATTTTCACCTCCTTTTTATGTATTTGGTGCAGTGCTCACAATAGACTACAAGCTCTACAGGGCAGGGACTTCCTCCTGGTGTGTACTTTTTATATATGGTAACATTGTACAGCACTGCATTTCATTACAGTGCTTTATAAAAAATAGAATAGAATGATGGCAAATGCGTTATACTATACTATGCTATACAGTAACTGTATTACAGTGGAATTCTGAGAAACAGCTGCATTGTGGATGAAAACGTGGCAATATTTTATACCCAGCACTTTTAGAAAATAAAACTTGCAACTATCCAAATATCAAGGTTTGCTACTTGCTTGGTTCCCCTTATTCAAGGACAGCAGAACCAATTACATTTAGGCATAAAAACAGTAAGTATCAATGGAAAAAGAAAAACATAATATTAAACAACACAGCTGACCCTGTATTGGTACCACACATATTAGTAATAAATAATAATCAGAATTATAACATATATAAGACACAAATACTACTGCTGGTTGGTCTCTATGAGACACTCCTGCACTAGCTCCTAGTTTTGCATAAAAGAGCCCGGTAGTCTGTTGTACTGACAACAATGGGGCAGTTGATCTATAGTATGTTTTCATAAAGTGAAGGCCTAAAAAAAGTCATGAAATGGATGGAGTCCTTCTCTTTATTGTACTTAATTTAATACGCAGGTATACTGTATATTTTTTTACTTTTAATTTTCTCCTGCAAACTGAAAAAAATTAAAAAGAAAATTGTCTATTTTGTTGATTTATGTTTCACTGCAATGGACACAGATGGGATTCGTTTTGACCAGTGAAAATGTCTTAGTAATTACACTTACAGAAAACAAGTGTCATTATTATTTAAGAATACAAGACATACTGTGTATGCATCCTTTATCTCTTGCATGAGGTTAAAAGACAATCTGTGCAGAAGCTCAGTGTATTTGTTAATGTAGAGCAGGTTTGCTGTTAAGTAGACATCATCTGACAAAGACTGAGCTACAGGTACCATTGTCATACATCTGTGACTTTCTTCTATTAAGTGATGGATCATGTCCCCGAGGTCTGGAATACATTCATCATGCTGTCAGCCAGGTACTCACAAAGACACAATTACTACAGTACAGTGTGCTATAATTGCAACTGTCTGTGGCACAGATGACTCTTGTTAGGTTTTTAAAGAACAATTCTTGGTGTCCAGTGCTATTTGACAGTTTTATTAAATGTGATAAAAACAAATTTCATTAAAATACTAAATTAAAATGTCCAAACTTTCATTTAGGGGTTGGCAAAGAGAAGAACCATTACAAGCTTAGGTGTAGTACAAGATACATGTCATTGAAACTGCTGAATATAAGATGCAATGTTGTAAACTTGCAATGTATTATGTTTGTATTTAACCAGTCTAGAATTTTGAATGCCTGTGTGAATATTTATGTGTTTAAGGTAAGTTGCACACAAGAGGGATCATTTACAAAATGCCGTGGACTAAATTGCAAGAGCATCTCTTAGTGTTCAGTTACTCAGCATTTGGGAAATAGGTGTGCTCTGCAACTCACTCTGACATAGGCATACAGTAAGGACAGGGCTCCTTTAAACCAGGTGCACAGGGCTGTGCCACGTCACTGGAGTGCCCAAGGCAGAGCACTCATGTGCTTCAGGGGAAGGCAGGAGTGCCATGCAGCCGAGCCCTTCAGGAACTAGGGGCAGCCAGGGAGTAGAGGTACCTGCTTGATGCCCCATCACCTTTGCATCCTATACACATGCCTCTTCTGCCTACCCCTAGTTGTGGCAATGCATGTGCCTTCTGTTTAACCCTAACTTGACTATCTGAATGATGTGCAAGTTAAAGGGGTAGAATGGGAAATACTAATATTCCTTCCAGCTGTTATGATCTTTGGGAAAGCACACTTCCTTAATCTCCATATGGAGCACAAGGACCTATGCCTGTGGTGTTCATGGCAGGGACAGAGTGGAAAGTTCAAAATACATGGCGACATGAGACCTTGTGACCACTACAACACTCTCAGTAAGAATTGCAAGAAGCAAAACACCCATCTCCACTTGCATCTTCTTTCCATTCATATGAATGCAGAATGAAGATTTTGGTACTATCAGAGGATGATTTCTTTCAGATGCAGCACGTGGCGAATTTATATGAACGGGAAATGGCTACAAGCAGAGATAGTCATCCCTGTGACAGACAGACAGACAGACAGATAGATAGATCGATAGATAGATAATAGATTAGATAGTTAGATAAATGATAGATAGATAGATAGATAGATAGATAGATATATGATAGATAGATAGATAGATAGATAGATAGATAGATGATAGATAGATAGATAGATAGATAGATAGATAGACAATAGAATATTTGATAATTTTGACCAATTTTTATTGCAATGCAACTCCACTACTGCAAGAAACTATGCATAAATAACTCAATGACTGACTAGTGTTAAAGTTCAAGACAATATACAGACTACAAATAACAGAAATGAATGTACAACTTGGATAACGTCTGGCATAATCTGGATAGAATAGACAGAACCCAACAGATCTATATTCAGACAATTGACTACCAACATGACAGGTCAAAATGTACTGAGACATATGTTAGTGGGTTAAAATGTGAAGTATAAAATAAGCTTACAAAAGGATGCACAGGTGCCCAGATAGCTAAGAATATGGATAGAACTCCCAGCAAGTAGTTCTAAAAATAAACCTACATCTTTTTTTTTTCTTCTATGAGTAATGGATCTTATGGTTACAGAATGTAATGTTTGAATGATGAGAAATGAGGCTAAATGGCACCCAATCAATTTCAAATTTATTTATGTTAATGTTAAATATAGAGAAAAGGGAAATTAATCTCTGAGCATTTAATTCGGCCATTCTATCTGGCTGTCTCAATATTGTCATAAATATGTACAGTCTGGCAATTGCTTTTTGGGCGTTTAAATTACTGTGCTCCTCTTAAGGTGGCCATAGACATTTAAGTTAGTGAAGTTAGTGGGCACTGAACAATTGTGCATCTAAAAATTTTTGTCCGACATTGGTCAGAAAATCAATCGTTTCAGTTGGAAATGTTCATTGATCACTGTAAAAAATGTCAGCCCAAACTAGAATCCCAGAGTTGAACTTATTTATTATTAAAAAAAGCTCTATTTAATTGGTTTGGGTAAAAACTCAATAAAATTGAATGAAAACCAAATCGTACATTTTTTTTTAGTTTTTTCCCAAATCGCTTAATTTTTTGGTGTTTTTACAGAAAAGCCTGAATTTTTGGGATTTTTAGGATAAGGACCTCTGCCATTGACTTATACACAACCTTGGCAGGTCTGAGATTCAGGCTTTTTTCTGCATCAGGCTTTAATAAATCTAAAAAAAAATTGAGCTTTGCCCACAAATGACAGACTGGAGTTTAGTAAATAACCCCATAAAACGATTGTTTCAGGTCCTGGAAAAACTAAAAGATCTTTTAAAAATCTATGGCCACCTTTAGGAAGAGCAAACTTCATATGGAACGTTTCCTGCACGAAAAAGACTATCTAGTGATATACTTCTACCTATTCTGTGTGAGTATTTCACCCATAACAGTGCAGTTTCTTAGACTCTGTTTATTTGTGTATTATCCTTTAATTCTACTTCAACATTGTACTATTTACCTCCTAACTTCCTCCTCTACAGTCTGCCAGAATCCTTCTCTGGCTCCTGCACTATTGAAATCCTTATCATAGCTCCTCATCAGACAAACAATGACAATACAAAATCCTCTTCCCTCTCGCTACATCTCTTCAGTGGTCTACATATATTCCTGAATGCCTCCTCCATTCCATATAGAGCCATTGTGTTCTCACCACTTTCATTGTCATCTCCCAACCTAATCCTTTCTGTCTTGTTGCTTCTTATCCTTTGGAAATCCATCCATTAATTCCTGCAAAAAAAACAAAACTGATTAAATCCAAGCACTACCACTGTGATGACTGTACAAATAAACCCCCTCATCTGTAGCAATCTCTTTTCTATTGTGACATCCACAATCTGATGAATTACAGTTCATCTATGTAAAATCTCCAATTGTATTGATTATAACTGTGTCTCGCTTTTGTAAATGATCACCAATAAAACAAAACATTTGTTACTACTCCCTTGATACAGGATATAACCTCCTAGAAAATAAATAAGAACTGGGCTGTTTAAAGGACAAGGAAAGTCGAAAATAGAATAAGGCTAGAAATGCTGATCTTTTTGTATGTTAAACATAAACATGAACTAACTGCACCACAAACCTCATCAAACAAATGATTTATACTTTCAAAGTTCACAGGGGGATGTCATCTTGTAATTTTGTTAAACATCTTTGCAAGACCAAGACTGCTCACATGCTCTGTTTGTTCTGAGCTGCTGAGCGATCATCATAAATGATCAAAACAGCAAAAGTCAAATAATATCTGCCAGAAGCCTATACAGCAAGATGGATTAATAATCAGAATATACAGACTGCGCTGGGTCCTGTGTTGTCGTGTCATCTGATGTGGATTTTATCATTTTTGTGGTGATGGTCGAATTCACAGCAAATTCCCGAATTCGCGAAATGCCAGTAAAAATTTGCCTGGCAAAAATTTGCCGGTGTCTCATTTTGGACACGGGTGTCCGTTTTTTTCAACGACGGCAATGTGCGCCATTGTCCAAAAACGGATGCCCGCATTAAAAACAAATTTCTCCAGAAAGTGAAGTGAAATGCCGCAGATCCGCCAATCACTACATTTTTGTATTGTTAAACACAAACTTTCTCCAACTCTGCAGAACCAGTGACTACAGCAAAAGATTACTCCAAACTCTGTAATAATAACAATAACAATAATAAATCTTGCTATTTATAGAATGTAAGCTAAGGGGTCTTCTGTTTTAATAGAAAAACCCCTTAAAATAGACTCCATGCCTTTTTTTCTAAGCCATTTTGTACAACATATAGGGACAGATTTATAATATCTTTATCATGATAGATAGTAGGAGCAGACAAGCACAAAGTGCACCCATCACTCAGGACCCCATGCCTAAGGAGTCCACTGAATACCATCAACACACTTGTGCTTTTCTCCCCTGGGAATATACCACTAACACCATACCAAGCATTCCTACCATCGTGACCATATGGACACCAAAACATAGGAGGGTGGGTGGCAAAACTTTACATGGCTAGCTTACTAATGGCAATGCTCTTTTATCTTCCCCTTTCAAAACTTCCCTTTGACTCACAGCTTTCAATACTAACTGCCTGCACCTTCTTTTGCCTTCACATTCCAAAACCTTATCACTTCCCCCAAATGATCTGACCCCATTATGTGCTGCTCCTTCAGTACCGAGTCAAACCTCCTTCATTTATCCCTGTTAGTCAGAGCACCATTAGCAAAAATTAATGAAACCATACATTTAAAAAGCCCTTATCCCTGTGATGATTCATTACAATACAGAGAAGGGCTTTTCTGCATCATTAACCTCCCCCCATTGATTTGCATTGCCTTAATTTTAATGCACCTCTTGTTAAGTTTCAGAGCTTAAAAATTCAATAGGGTGCTAGAGCTCAGCAACAGGCCAGAATGGACCAATAATAGCAGTTGAACACATTTTGATGAACTGACACATTGATGACAACGGTAAATATTCATTTGAAAAAACAAGTTTAACTGCTCAATCCCTCTTCATTCCCCAATTCGATATTTAGTAAATCTGCCTCATAGTTAAATTTTATTTTAAGGTATCATTAACACTGGTACACTATGAAAAAGTATTTAAGACAACAGACAAGTGTAATTCCACAATATATACACACGTGTTAGACAAAAGGACATCAAAACACTACCTTGCAGCAACTGCTCTGGTGCTAAATTCAGCAGGAGTGCTTTAGAAATGTTATTACTGGTGTTAGTACATAAAAAAGGCATTCCACCAAATGAGCTGTCATTTGTTCTGTCTGCAATCTTGCTGACAAAATTTGTCAAGCCCATTGTGTTCATATGTCATCTTACAATAAGCTGCAGTATGAACAGTGAACAACAAATTGTGATAAAAGATTCGGAACACCTGCTAATAATATACAAAGTCAACATGCAGCTCATTTATTTTTCTGATTTCATTGCTCATTCCTCAGCTCTACGCTGTGCCTTTGATACAGCCATATTCAGCTTTTAATTGGGAAAAGAGAGACAATTTTACTTCAAGTGGCAAGCCCAAATGCCTTCATTTATTCAGTGACTTACAGTGTCAGTTCAAGGACTGGGGAACAGGAATAGTTTAAAGGGAAAGGTAGCACTAAATTATCAGTTACTATGAAATAAAATGGCATCTTTTAATATTACTGTCATGAACGGCTCTCTGGTCTCGGCTCTTGCTTTTTTTTTTTTTTTGCCTCTAACAGCCTCCTTTCACCTTGGATAGCGCCAGGTCTTATTAAGATAGGAGCCAAGTGAGGGTTCTGGAGGAGCAGAGGGCCACAATCGTTTAAACAAAGTTTTTTGGGCAGAAGGTCTCAGTTTAAGGAACAGACAAAAGCACAGTCAGACCAGGTTGGTGTGGGGAGAAGTCAAGCGAAGTCAGACAGGCTCAGAACCAGGAGATCAGTCAAGAGTGGTCAAACAGGCACAGGTTGGATTATCAAAATGGAGAATAGTCTGTTACCAGGCAGGGGTCAGGATCACAGAAATCGGAGTAGTCAAGACGGGCAGAAGTCACAACAGGAATCAGATAACAGGATAAAGCAAGGATAGCACCCAGGAACTCACAAAAGATGAACCTAACAATGGGCAACCATCACAGCAACAGAGCTCCTTTAAATACAGTTGAATTTTGTTCCATTGCGTGCTGATGTGATCATGCCAGAGCCAATAACAATCAGAAGTGCGCACCACGTGCACCCTAAGGCAGGCAAAGAGGCAGCACCATGCTGCAGGCATCCCCACAGAAGGCACAGCAGGCGTCCCCGCCAGCTCCCTGGACCACCAGGTTGAGGTCTCACAATTACTGTATATATAGAGTATATACATGGGGAGAGCTGGAAAATTATATTTCCCCTGTTATACTATATAAGGATATTAAAAGTGACCAATGAGATCAATGACCATATAAAACACAACAATTTGTTAGTCATGTGACATAGATGACATCATTAAGCACTGCACGTAATAGATGACATCAGCATTTATAAGGGTATATTTTGCAAAATGTTCATGGCTCTTGTCAACTATATATCCATTAGTATACAGAAGTAACATTAGCAAAGGTGGAGAAGCATTTCCTGTTTCAAAGCGTCATTTCCTTGAGAGGATGTAGAATTCCGCAAAGTAGAAGTAACACAAAAAGTGCATAATTAGGCATGCATTCTAGAAAATCCTACATGTGGTATTAAAGGAGATGTGCCCATGTGTAAGGCAATACAAATATTAAATAAAAGGAGGTTTCAGAAAATTACCATCCTAACAATCACTAATTATAGATTGATAGGCCATGCTAGAAAAAGGGTTGCTTTGTCTAACTACATTGGCAACATATACTGAATGTACATCTTTGTGTCAATACTATATACATCTCAATTCCAACTTACGTATGTGTAAAAATATTATGCTGGTATTGGAACTGTAGAAGACTTTGGCTCACTTTGAGTCATTAGGTAGTAATCTCATGTACAGCATATATTTGCAATGTATGTATATTGGTCTAATTAGTTATTTTATTTTTTAATAAATGATACACATGATATGTGCCTCATAAAGGTCGTTTTTAGTAATCCTGCAAGGAGATAGAAGATTTACAATCATAATTACAAAAACCTCTACATATTTAAGACATTTTACTTGTTCAGAATTTTACTTAAACGAGGCTTCTATGCATAACACATTCATCTGTTAGTAATTCTAGTGAGAGTCTGGCCTTGGTTTCACTGACTTAAGTGATGTTTAATTGATAGGTACCCTAGGATGTTGCTAAGTATAGCTCACATGACTCTAATTGTTATTGATAAGGAACTCATTGTACCATTATTTTAAGAACATAGCTTTCCATATCCATCTTACTCTTTTGTATTTTTCTCATCATCGTCGTGTCATGCTAATTATGGATTAGGCCATATATCATCTGCTTCCTTTCTTTTTGACATTCCCTAGCTCTAGGGATAACCCTCCTGTTCACTTTCCAAAAAGGTGAATGATCGATGATCAACATAAACATGTTCCCCTTAGCTCCTTCATTCAATTTCCTGATGGATAGTCTGTAAATAGAAACACCATGGGAGGTAAAGACCAGGAAGGTACTGTACACAGCTGGATGTATTTCAATTCCAAAGAAAGCGATGTGGGACACAAGGACAGAAGGAGTTTCTACATTTGAAAAGTCATTAGCAGTGGTCAAATTGCCAAAGTGGAAAATAACGGGGAAATGGTTATAGAATGGAATAGCAACTGTGATGTTTCTATTGATGTTTCAAAATTGTCATAATGGTTGGCAGTAAATTGCTATTCCGTTTTATATTATAAGTAATGTCTCATTCGGAAGTCTTGGGCCCACCAGGGCTGCTTCCTGTGGGCCCCCTACGCCAGTTGCAAACTCCAGTCAGCTCCTCCAAATGTTGCCACCCATACCCGCTTGATTGCATAGCGCTTACTGAATCCTTCCCATTTGATGCTGCGATTGGGGGTGACGAAGCTTGCAGTTCCAGCTGGAGTGAGTGGGCCTGGGTCGGCAAGGGCTGTGGGGTCCACGGGTGCTGGGAAACAATGTTTTTTCCTGGTGTCCCACTAGCCCTTGATTATAGGAAAAGGATTACTCTATTTATAAGCTGGTCTTTCATTAACATAATCAACATATAGCCATTCACTAGTCCCTCTCATAAGTTCATTTTTAGGTGGACCAACAGTGAAAAATGTCTGACTAATGTTACTTGTCAGAACAACCAGTTCACTTTACTCCATTTGGTACAGTGGAACATTGCCATCTGCTGGCCAGAGTATAATGCTAATGGAGTTAACGGAGCCTAGAAGTCTAGGCTTTATCAAGCATTTACTTTGAGCAAGCCACTAAGACACCTGAGACATCATAGGGCACATTTATAACCCTGGGGGCACAGGTGCAAGAGCACCGTGTCTCCTCTATCAGGAGACACAGTCGAGCCCGGTCCGTTCTGCCTGTCATTGAGCAAGTAGTCAGTACAGGGCCCCAACTGAGGTTGAGTCTCACGAGCTTCAAACATACACAGGATGTAGATTCATTCTCAATGCTTCCATCCCTAGTGAAGCTTTGTACTTCAGCCAAAGATAGTGTAAGAAATGGTCAAACGCAGATAAATGCTGCAAAATTTAGGGTGCTTTTAATGACATGTGACATGTGTGTGTCATTAAAAGCAGCCTGGATTTTGCAGCATTTATCTGCATTTGACCATTTCTTACAACTATCTTTGGCTAAGGCTGAATCTCCTTCCACTCCATAACATGTGCATGCAAACGATACACAAGTTAGGGGAAAGGTAGGATGCAGGAGTAAAGGGCACCTATGTGCCTTTTGAATCTAGGTTGGTTTAATACTAGAATACTAGATTGATACAGCAGTCCGCAAGTCCCTGTGCTCCAAAATGTAGCACAAAGGTTGGAGGCTATTCTCTTAAGGTCCCATGCAATGGCGAAATGCAAAATATGCATGAGTATGGCCATTTTTTTGCACTTTGCACACTGCTAGGGGCATTGTAAATAGGGTTGCCACCTGGCCAGTATATTTCCGGCCTGGCCGGTATTATTGATGGTTGATCCGAATGTTATTATTGGGAAAAAAAGCTAAATATATAGGAAGGCCGGTATTTTTTTCAAGAAATGGTGGCAACCCTAATTGTAAATTACCCTATTATATTTCCCATAAACAAATAACTGTATGCAAAATATAACCTTTCTGTAGAATGTCATCTCTTAAGTCACTTATGACCCTTCAACTATTTATTTAAAATATCTGCATGTGTGTGAGCTAAAGCGAAAGATTCATCAAAATGTTTTATAAGGTTACGTCATTTCAAATTTCAAGTAGTCTGTGTGGCTGAGGGGTCAAACTGGTGTGTATGTGGATACAACAAACAATGCAACTGTGCATACCCCATGGTTTAAACTGAGAAAATTCTAAAACATGCATTTACGAGCACAGGTACAATAAAAAAAAAACGGGTGCTATTTTGCATGTAGCTGAAGACTAATACCGGAGGTACTTACACTGCACAGACTCAAGGAACCCCTTGGATTAACACACTCCTTGAAAAGGATTCCCTTAGAATGTTGTTCCTAAATATGTAACTGACTTGCTGCAAGTGAATCATGCACTAATGGCATTACTGACACCAAACACATCATTGTACTATAAGTGACTTTGTAGTTGTGTTCTTTATGTGAAATTTCACTTCTCCATGTAAAGCACCAGTTAAATCATTGCATTATCCAGGCTGAAGAGGTCAGATCTGAATGGGATTAACTAGCTTTTCTCAGGTAAGTAGACACCAGCATGCCAAGGATGGATGTTTGGAACCTCAGTTAGCAATTTAAAGCATTTGAATATACAGTATTGACTCCGCATTCAGTATGCATAACTCCTAGTTGATTTGAAAGTTAGCCCTTAAGAATCCAGTTTATGTTTAATTCTGTAGGACAATTTTAATCCCTCCTATCATGTAAAATGTATTTCAACTTGCATAGATCTCCTCTGAAAGTGTGCTTTGTGTGGTCAAGGCCGACTATGTCACGTCATGCACGACTGAAAAGCTGACTGTTAGCAAATGAACCGTAAATATCCCTTTTATAACCTTACGGTAATGTCAGGAGTTATTTTACTGTTAAAGTATACTGCTTTGAAGTAATTGTGGGAAATGTTCTGTTGTTTCATTTTGAAAAGCATTCATTTGCAAATCAGTAGAAAGGCAGTAAAAACATAGAAAAATCTGCATCACAAAAACCTCCTCTAAAGAAATGTAAATCTGTGAGGGAGCCTGGTTTCACACCCTCAAGGCTACCCATGGGGCAGAGCTCAGATTTCAAGCATGGGACTCTGAAGCCAAGGAGACATATCATTTACTCTACACCTCCAATGTCTAAACACTGATGAAATTAAAGGTGTATTGTTACTGCAAGTAAATTAGACCATTAACCATTGATAGAGATAATGCAAAGGGCACTATCACTTTTATCAGAACAAAACTGAATAATTGTAACTGTAAAGCAAAAGGTGGTGGTCTGATAACTAATCACTTCCCTAAGGTTGCCATCCTATGGTACTGACAGCCACCACACTGCTCTTATAGGACAAATGTGGTGGTCAATGTGGTGGTCAAAACACTCTTTTGATTCAAAAGCATTCCAAAGAAACACTCTGAATATAACAGACCCTCATGAGTGCCACTCAGGATCGCTAGCTTGAGTGTGGAACATAGTGCATACTGTACCAGCTTACAACTAAAATACAGGGGCAAGAACTGCTTCCATGTTCCGCAAAGTAGTTCTCAGAAACCATCAATATTTTGGCCATGCAATGAAAAATGGCTTCATTTGAATAAAGTAAACTATCAAATAACTCTAAAAAAAGTTCCAGTAACATAAGTTGACTTAAATAAGGAACATTAAAATGTTATCATGGGGTTGGGGGACGAAGATAGTATCCAGTAGTAAAATTTGTGATGTTCAAGTCACAGCAACTTTAATTTCCTTAATATGGTAATTCCATTAGTTTACAGAGAGGATGATCTCTTATTTTGCACCTCACATTGTCTTTTCCATAGCAGAAGAAAGTGAGTGGCATCCCAAAGTAAGCTGTTTACTGTGCAGAGAGGGGATGAGTGATTCACAATGATACAGATGACATGGATCTCTACAGCCAAGGAGATAACTAATTTACTCTACAGCTCCAGTGTCTAAATGTTGCTGAAATTAAAGGTTTATTGTTACTGCAAGTTAATTAGACCATTGATAGAAATAATTAAAAGGGCACATCTCTTTTATCCGAACAAAACTGAATAATTCTAACTGTAAAGTACAAGGCGGTGGTCTGATTGCTAATCACTTCCCAAGGTCACCATCCTATGGTACTGACAGCCACACTGCTCTTATGGGACAAACATGGTGATCAAAACACCCTTTACAGCCTGTATCAGATTCAAAAGAATACACTCTGGATATAACAGATACTCATGGGTGCCGCTCAGGATCGCTAGCTTGAGTATGGGGCATTAAGCTTACTGTATCATCTTACAACTAAAATACAGGGGCAAGAAATGCTTCCATTTACCCCAGTTTGTTTTGCTAAGTAGTTCTAAGAAACTGTCATTATTTTGACCATGCAATGGATATGGCTTCATTTGAAAAGTCTATTTTCACATAATTCTGAAAAAAAGTTCAGTTGATTGATATAAGGAACATTAAAATGTTATCATGGGGGGGGGTGAAGATGGTATCCCTTACTAAAATTTGTGATGTTCAGGTCACAGCACATTTCATCTCCTTAATATGGCAATTTCATTAGTTTGCAGAGAGGGTGGTCTCTTATTTTGCACCTCACATGGTCTTTTTCCATAACAGAAGAAAGTGAGTGGAATCCCAAAGTAAGCTGTTTACTGTGCAGAGTAGGAATGAGTGATTCACAATGATACAGATGACAGATGCTAAGAATTAAGCCAGTAATGCTAAGAACACAAACACTGATCTGCCTCATCTCAATATTATTAAAGGTGTTTTTCTAAACATTCACTGTCTAAGAGCCAGGTGCTCTACTGGGCAAACATACTAAGATTTCAGCCATTGAAAGCCAACTGTGTTCTGCTCAAGTTACAAATAACATACCTCTGGTCTTAAGTGAGATCAAAAAGAATACCTGTTGGTAGCAATTCACACCAAACTAAACAACTTCATCTACATTTCTATTCATGCACCATAATGTAATACTGCTTGTTATTCTAAACATTCTGCCAACAAATCAGTATTTAAATTAATAGCCTTCTCCATGCTTACAATTGTCTAAGTTGTGGACTGGAAAAATCTATCTATATCATCTATCTATCTGTCTATCTATCGATAAAATGTTAATTCTTAATTCTAAATCTTCATTTTCCCCGAAATGAGGCAGAATGAGGAATTCATTTGTCTACGAAATTTTCTGCGAAATACGTTGGCGCTATAGAAATACACGTTAATAATCATGGTATCAATCATCACACATCTATATTTTACTTATACGTTTATTTACCATGAGACCAATAAGGACATGATTTTTTCTAGAGAAGAAAAAATTAAAAGCCTTTTTTGTTTTTGGCAAGTTTTTCACTATAAGTTGAGAGGAAAGGGATTCTACAAGTCAGCCTGTTCTGAAACGACTTAATCAACCTGTCATCCATCTGGACATGTTCACTTTGCCGACAAGAAAAATACGTATGTCAAATAGTGGCGACACCAACATGGAGCACTCTGGTGCAAAATACCAAGAAGGAAATGACATAAAGGTCAAAAGTCAGACATAAAATTACTTTCAGTTGAGATTTATATTGGCTGCTAGTTTTGACCAATTCAGTTTTACACATTGCACAGTTGCAGACTTCTTTCACTTAGAGCCATTATATGTACGAAAATATTTTTGTTTTACCAAATAAAGGCATATTATGTATACTGCATATGCTGTGTCAGTAGTGGTTTCAAACAAGTTTCAATTAAGCAAAAAGTGAAAAATTCTGTCAGCTGTGTGAATGCCTTTTTTCCCCAAAAGCAAGAGAAATGTCAGAAATAGTTGCTCTATTCGACTTCTGGTCAAATGCAGTAAAAGTAGGGTTTACACTATAAGTGATAAATATAATATAACTTCTCACATCGAAAGGTTAATGCAAAATCACCATTTTCATACTTAGCAGAGAACATTTAAGGTTCAGGAGAAGTGAATATGTTTCCAAAGACCTTTAGTAAGAGTTTGGGAAGGACAAGGAAAGTCTAAAATAGAATAAGGCTAGAAATGCTGTATTTTGTATACTAAACATAAACATGAACTTACTGCACCACAAGCCTAATCAAACAAATGATTTATCCTTTCAAAGTTGGCCACAGGGGGCTGTCATCTTGTAACTTTGTTCAACATCTTTGCAAGACCAAGACTGCGCACATGCTCAGTGTGGCCTGTTCTGCTTAGGGATCATCATAAAGTATCAAAACAACACAAGTCAAATACTATCTGCCAGAAGCCGATGCAGCAAGACTGATTAATAATCAGAATACAAACTTTCTCCAACTCTGCAGAACCAGTGGCTGCAGTAAAATAATCCTCCAAATAGAATCCCAGTTTATCTGTTTAAATATGGCTCCAAGATCTTTGTCCCTGCAGCTGGAGTTGGAAACAGTAAAGGGGATGTAAACGCAAAAATAAAATCCAATACAAATCTCCACCCAGTCACCAACTGCAAGCTGCTGGAGTTCTGAATAGCTGGGTGGGAAGTAAGGTGGGGGCGGGGCTTCCCCTGCTGTTCATAAGTATGATTGTTTCCCTGCACAGCAGTTAGGGACTGTCTGACAATTCCTATAAACAGCAGTAAATAAAGAGAGATATCACTGAATACAGCAAGGTTTTTTATAAAAATGGTACACATTTTTTAATTAAAGTATAATAGAGATAGATTTGTTTTTCATTAAAGAAAGTAAAAATGGGATTTCATTTTTTTCTTGTCCTTTAAATAAAACTCAATACTAATCCAGCAATTCATATAAATTTTATGATGAATAAACTTGCTTCCCCATTATCTTCACTATCACCACATTCTCAGGCCAATTTTTTAGGTGATAGCAGTTTCGGTGACTTTTGTAATTAACAGAGACTATCATTGCAGCAGGTGACAAGGTGAATGAATACCCTTTGTCACTGTAATGGGATTTGGGAGGCGGTTCATCTGGTCTAGTAAACAGAACAATATCAGTAACAATACACTCATGTTTCTTCATGTGTTTCCTTATTTACCCGCTGCAAAGAATTGGGTTTAGACTGAAAATGCTTGTTAACCAGCTCACTGTATACTTCACAAAAACTCCAAGGGTTACTGGTATTTTAAGTGCATAATTTGTGGATTTGTAGCTGTTACAATTGTAAATGGTGTCCATACTATATGTTCAGCTTTAGAAAGCAGTGGCAGTTTTAAATTAAAACTTCTACAGGAACTACTGTTTTTTATACGGTATAAGCAGTGCTTGGTCATATGCTGTCTGATACATGGGCACATTTGTTTTTCATCCATCATTTTGGATTCTTTCCTGTGAAAAGAGGAAACAGCAGAAAGATCAGACTTATATGGCACACTTTTCCCCAGGCTGTTGTTATAGAACCCCAATTGGGAAGCCCCAGGCACTTGATTATTTACAAAACAGTAAGAAGGCAAGGCTCTCAAAGATTTGAGCAGAGGTCACACAAATTGTAATTAGTGATGGGCGAATCTCCCCAGCTTCGCCTCGCCGAAAAATTAAACAAATCTGCGAAATCACGCTTTTTCGGGGCGTCGTTTTCGGTGTGCGTCGCGTCAAAAACGACGCGCGACTCTTTTTCTTGGCGAATTTTCGCCAGGCAAAATTTCGCTGGCGTTCTGCGAAGTTATTCGCCAGAGGCGAATCGCGGGAATCTGCCGCAAATTCGCCCCTGGCGAATAAATTCGCCCATCACTAATTGTAATCACAAAAATATAACTTTATTGAAACTGGGCATCCAGAGAACTAAATATAATATCAATTTCTTGGAAAAGTACTTTTTTCCTTTGTCACCATTTGTATTTTACCTGACAGAATGATGGACATTGATGTTCTGGAAGCAAGCAGTTATATATGGTTTATAATAATAAAATCATACAGTCTGTCAGTTCTTAATTGGGATACTCTAAAATAAAAGGCACAAGGTGGCATTTGGTTGGTTTAGCACCAATGATATGTATCAGTTCAGAAGATAGGCCCAAACTGACCAAATTCACCCACATTAACCTCAACAACAATAACCTACATAGATTTGTGTATGTGAATGTCAGGCAATTGTCACATATGGCATATGCAGATTGTTTGTCCCAAATCAAAATTCCCAGGAATGCAGTTGGTTCCTTCCCATAATTTGCAATGCAGAACTTATCTTGAGGTCATCACAGAAGATGTAACAGAAATCATGGCATGATAAATTATAGTTGGCCATTCTTCCATAATCAGCACAAATGCCCATGCAGTAAAAAGAAATGACTGAAAATGAAACAGACTGTTACATCATTGGCAGTTTAATAGAACAGTGTCAGTATAACTCTTTCTATGTGACAAATTGTTTACTACATTTCAAGGCTCACAGGGGAGATGAGACCTTCATTCATGCACCGAGTCTGCTGAATGTCTCCTGCCAGAAGATCAGATTCTCCTGCACCTTGAGGTCCCTAGTGTCTAAAGTTGGTCATAGATGTGCATATTATAGTCTATTGCCAATCCTCCAGCCTGCAACTAACCATTCAGATTAAAATAAAGTAGTGAAGAGAACAAATCACACAATGCTCAGGCCATTAATTGACAGGCAGCAATAGTATGAAAGTTATGTCTGACAAATATTAGTGACAATCTCCCATCGTTAGATATAAATACATGCAGATATATTATCTGCAATACTTGCAGAAATATTATCGGTAGGCGAAACAAATCTTTTAACCTTTCCTATCGACTGAACAATTGATCGCTGTGGTACTAAAAATGTCAGGACACCACGCACGCACACTCCAAAATTTGTCTGAAAATATTTTCTAGTTTTGGTTTTATGTTCAAAGTAATGTATAGATACAAGTACCTGAGACTCAAAAAAGAAAATAGCCTGGCATACTAGTGCCAACATAAAAGGCTAAATTGGTTTGATCACCATATGATTCACATGGGAGATTTCAGTTAGAAACATAAAAAATGTAAGTGTGTGTTTGAGACTTGAATCCATTTATCCTTCCTCTGTCCCCAGTAGCAGTGACTGCAGTGAGCGCCTTGCATCCTCCCTTCTAATGCCTTAATCTCGGGTGTGACAGTGAGTGGAAAACTCAGCAGTTAAATTTACTTCATGGTGGGAAGAAGTGACAGCTCTATCCTCCCCTGCCAGGTCCTGTGAAGAAAATGTCATCCAGTGTCTGCAATCTACATAGAAGAGTGAATATTCTCAGCTGTCAGATTCAGTATGATGCTGAGCAGGGTTGGAATAGATAGTGGCTTTACTTTGTAGCTGACGAATGCAAAAGGTGTACAGACTTGGTCTCACCTGACCTGTTACTGGTAGTTTGTCTTTAAGATGTTGGTATTAGCTCCCTGCTTTCCATTTGTGCTTTGAGCTGCTTTTATATATCTGCTTTGTTAAAAGCTTTTTCCATATATGGGACTACTGGGCTTATTCCACACACAATACACAATTTAGTAGACAGAGAGCCTCATTTCTTGAGCGTACTTGAGACACAGAGATATCAAGTGACTTGCCTAAGGATAACCAAACCAGCCAACAGTGCGCCACAGATCATCATCCAAGCCCACAAAAGCACTCCTTCACTACCACTGATTTTCATTGAGGAGAAAAATAGAAAATGATTATATTATGTGTTTCCTTTCTTGTCTCTTGGCTCAAGGAAAGAACTGGACCCTCCCAAGAGCCTGTGATTTTCTTCATAGGGTTATTACTGGAATTATTGATAGCAAAGTTTATTTTGAAGCACAGCACTGTACCACTGGGACTTAATCATTGCTAACAGAATGTTGTTTGTCTACAGGCAGACCTGAATGGCAGCTGGTAGCGAGGAGTTGGAATCTAGTTAACACTTTGCAAACTGGAAACACACTGATAATAATAAAACATCAACAACAGTTTTAATGTATTTAGTTTTTTTTTTTAAAAGGAATGATATACTATCCAATCATGGTTTGATTCAAAGCAGCAGATATTTTGTACTTTAAGATATGCTTATGCTATAGAGTAGATGGGGTGATTTCAGGCACTTCAGTGACCTTGATTTATACTAGCTTGAGCAGCACCATCAACTAATTTCCCATAAACACCAAACATGGCCTGTTATGGAATTTACCTGAAACTTCTCATGCACAGGCACTTGGAGTATTCAATTTGCAAGCAACCATGCAGATACTTGCACTAGCCTGCCCTCCCCTCCACTGCCCACCTTAGCAATTGCCTTAATGCTCTAGTGCTCTTAAAATTAGATAAATAAATCCAAAGCAGTAACACAATATGTATGACATGTATATCTGAACATTTATAATTTAAACTGGCATTATTTCAGTTCATTGTCATCCTCACAAAAAAATAGCTGTAATAGTGCAAGCTAGAGTGCTATTTATTCTGTAGAATGTTTTACCATACCTGAGTAAAAAGCTCTAGAAGTTTGTTTAGGATAGCAGCTGCAGTATTAGCTTGGTGTGACATCACTTCCTGCCTGAGTCTCTCCCTGTTCACTTATAGCTGTGGGCTAAGATTACAGCAGAAGGGGTGGGGGAAGAGGCGCAAACTGAGCATGCTCACGCCTGGGGCAAGGAGGTTTAAGCTGAAGGCAAGAAGTCTGATACAGAAGCTCATGTTTACGCAATAGAAGGAAAGACTCAGAGCGGCACTACGTTGAAGGTTTACTGGTATATTTAGATGGATCTTTCTGATATGGCTTACTTAATTTTAACCTTTCCTTCTCCTTTAACAAGTTCCTGTTTTAATGTTGTCAATCACTTTTTGTGTCCTTAAAAGTTCTTTTGTGAACCTAATCAGATAAATAAAAAAAGATAAATATGAATAGGCCACTCTCTCCATCTGACATGTCTGTATTCATGAGAGACAGGCTGGAGGGCTACACTGATTCACCCCATCCTGCCCCCTACTGACCCCCTAACTTGACTGTCATTCGAACACACGATTTAGTCAGGGAGTGCAGATGGGTGCATGGTGAGAAGGAATTCCTGCTCTGTACTTGCTCTAGAAGTGAGGAGCAGAGTGCAGCAATACCCCAGACAAAAGCAAACAATATTGTCTAGTGGCTGGGGCCACACCACACGGATCTCGGAATGTGAAGAAACAAAGGGCAATAATCCACTGCCCCGCTGCTCCTCTTCTGCTGTGCTGCCTGCACCCCGAATCATTACCTTCACTCAGGTACAGACAGGCACCGAAATTCTTTAGGTTTGTTGCAGACGAGAAGCCTGTGTTTCTCCAAGGCCAAGATCTGTATAGTGTGGTCCTAGCATTAGTGCTTGTATCTGAGGACAAATTTTGCATACATACCTCTCCCAAGGTAAAATCATGATTATCTGAATAATAATCACCAGCTACAACACCTATATTATATTGAAATTCTGTAAAAAAAATACATATGCATTTGTAGCACCATTTGTTCTCTTCATGTTTTTTCCTTCATATGCACTCCAATAAATACACAAATGGGTGTTTTTACCTATAGAATTGACACACAGTGCATGGAATTTTATATGTTCTCCCTGTGCGGGTTTTGTTTTGGTTACTCCATTTCTTCCTACACTCCAAAAGGCATGTTAATGGGCTTCTGATTAAATTGGCCATAATGAATGTGATAGCGATCTTAGATCTTAGATGTATAATGTCTGCAGAATACTTTGGCCTTATTTAAATAAAGCATAATAATATTAAAATACAGAATACAATTACTGCAAATGTTCCACTTTTCTTTATAAATGTAATTTACATTTACCTGATCATTTTACTAAGAACAAGCTTTCTTTTTAAGAGCTGAACATCATAAAAGACAAAGGACAAACACAAAAACATTGTCTTTGTAGGCTTTATTGACTCCTTTAAATAAAATTAACATCAATATAGTGTCATTGGTATCCTTACAGAGGGTCAAAGGCGTAAGCAATGCAAATGATTTAAGGCAGTAATTTGCAAGCCTGCTCTATTTACGTTCCTTGATATAATTGCCTGTGATATACTGCCACCTTCTGGATACCATGCACAGCAAGTAAACAAATCAGATATTTATAACAACCATATGCAGAAAAAAACTTTGCACTGTGTTAGATAAAGGGAATAGGTGGATACCCTTGTTTTAATGTAGATAGCAAAATATTTGTAAAATTAAAAGAGTAAATGCTTTAGTAAGTTTAACCTAAAAATAAAAAGACATACAGGCAATTGAGCAGCATGTAGGCACACACTTATTCAGCTCACTTACACTGAACAATTTCAACAAAGGTAGCCTGAAACTATCCAGTTTGCATTGTGTGATCAACTTCTTAGCCTATGGCAGAGGGTGGGTCACACTGTTCTTTCCTTAGTGATTAAGGGAAGGAGTATATGATTCATAATAGCAATAGATTTTCTTAACTGTATTCTCATTATAAAGAAATAGCATTACGCTATTTAAAGGGGTCGGTCACCTTTGGTTTCACTTTTAGTATGATGAAGCGAGTGATATTCGGAGTAAATTTTCGATTGAGTTTCATTTTTTAATTATTTATGGTTTATGAGTTATTTGGCTTTATATTGCAGAACTCCAGTTTGCAATGCTTAGCAGTCTGGTTGCTAGGTTCCAAATTTTCCTAGCAACTATTGATTTAAATAAAAGACTGGAATATGAATAGGAGGGGGCCTAAATAAAAAACAATAAGAAGTCAGAAGAAAAATTATTTAAAATTATTTTAAAAAACTATAAAAAAAATTAAGACCAATTAAATCGTTGCTTGGATCTGGTCATTCTGTAACAGGGGTCCCCAACCTTTTTTACCAGTGAGCCACATTCAATTGTAAAAAAAAAGTTGGAGAGCAATATATGAATGCCAAATATAGGCTGTGATTGGCTATTGGTAGCCCCTATATGGACCAGTAACCTAGATGAGGCTCTGTTTCGAAGTACACATTGTTATTATGCAACTAAAGATTTTCTTCAAACCAGGAATTGAAAAATAAGCTCCTGATTTGAGACTACTGGGAGCAACATCCAAGGGGTTTGAGAGCAACATGTTACTCACAAGCCACTGGTTGGGGATCACTGGTCTATAACATTCTTAAATTTATCCTATGGTTATAATGTATCTCTGCAAATAAGGCATGAGTTTAGTCCTTGTATAGTTATGAACATAGTTGTAGGTGGTTTAAACTAATGCTATTGGGCAGAAAACAACTGCATTCAAAAATCCACCTCTTACTCTCCGTATCAGGGCTCACTTACGAATGCAGTGCAAAAATTGTATGCAAAATGCCATGTTATTTAACTAGAAAATGCAGTGTTTTTTCCAGAATGCTAGTAGAATTGCACGTGCCCCTTAAAGGGATCAGTTAATAGCAGACTTCTGCACATCTTTCTCAAAAGATATTCCAGCTGTACTGCTGCAAGTTGGAGGGATATCACCCCCTCACTTCCCCCCTAGTAGCCTAACAACAGAACAATGGCAAAGTAAACAGATAGTAGTTCCTTCACACAAGATAACAGCTCCCTACTAGATCTAAGAACAGCACTCAATAATATAATCCAGGTCCCACTGAAGCGCATTCAGTTACATTGAGTAGGAGAAACAACAGCCTGCCAAAAAGCAGTTTCATCCTAAAGTGCTGGCTCTTTCTGAAAGCACATGACCAGGCAAAATGACATGAGATGGCTGCTACACACCAATAATATAAATAAAAAATAAATACACTTGCTGTTTCAGGAATTACATTTTATATGGTATTGTGAATTATTTACAGTGTAAACAGTATAATTTAAAAATAAAAACTGAACCTTAAAAATCATAACAGAATCCCTTTATATTGTTCCCATGCAATACAACAATAAGAAAATACGTTTGCATCTGTTTTGGTAAATAAATGCATACTTTTATCCCTTCTTGCCTTGAGTTACAATGGCATAATTTCTTATGTAGTAGGTCAGTGATCCCCAACCAATGGCTCATGAGCAACATGCTGCTTACCAACCCCTCAGATGTTGCTCCCAGTGGCCTCAAAATCGGTGCTTATTTTTTGAATTTGAGTCTTGGAGGCAAATTTTGGTTGCATAAAAACCACATGTACTGATAATCAAAGCCTCCTTAGGCTGCAATTCCACATAGGGGCTACCAAATAGACAATCACAGCCCATATTTGTCATTCCCAGGTACTTTTTTCATGCTTGTGTTGCTCCCCAAAAAAGTTTGGTAACTTGGTGCAAGTAAGTAGCGATTGCATACGACTAGAAGTGTTAGGTAAGCATGAAACATCAATGGGTACTAAATTATGTGTCCATTTTAGAGATTTCTATATGCATTAGTAAACAGGTCTACCAGAGCAGTGACAATTGGACACCCATGGAAAAATTCTCAAGATTATGAGAGGCTCATTGAATGCAGCAGGAGAAGCCGAGAAATGAAACAGCATGGCTGTAGATATTAAAATATTTTAGGGCTTATGCTGTCTCAAGAGGGGACAGTAAAGTAATGGGTTTCATTAGTCGCAGTGTTAAATGGTGACACATTATATTTATATCCTGGCTTGGCACAATCACATTCCTGATATATTCTTGTAATCTGCAGATTAAAGCATCAAGATATTAAAATCCTCTAAAATGTAAAGGAGAGAAAAGGGCAACAAGCCTCAAGAGAAAGGATCTTGGGAATAGTGCAATATAAGAATGCAGAAAATATTAAATAACAGAAAGATGTGATGCTTGTCATACAGATGCATGCTTCATTCAAAGCTTCAGATTGGATTCAGTCTACCATTTGTGTACATGTTCTCTGTGTGATGCTTGCTCTTTTTGGAATATATATATATATATATCTATATATAAGAAAATTAGAGGACTCACACTCCATTTTCTATTGAATCAACGTGTTATTTTATTCTTTGATATCAAAGAATGAAACAAGAAGTTGATTCACAAGAAAATGGAGTGCAAGTCCTCTAATTTTCTTATTTAAATAGTTTTGACAAATGCACCCGAATTTATCCAGAAATCTGGTAAGAATGCATACACTCCATGGAGTTTGTATATCTATTTGTATATCTATCTAACCCCCATTTTACGTTTTTCAGGGGACCAGAAAAAAATGGTGTAAAATCAGGGAAAACTTAAAATCAGGGAAATGTATTATGCATAATATATAGGTGGGACCACAAAACAACAATGTAAAATGGGGGAAAACTTAAAATCAGGAGATGTAAAATGGGGATTCTACTGTATATATTCCAGAGTTACACCTAATTTATCTGAGAAAGGAACAGGTGCTGATCTGATCTGATTTGCCTTACATAAGGATTATGAATTTGTGGAATTTTCATCTAGCACAATTTAGATCTTCTAAACTAAAGTATGCTTGAGACCTAAATCCTTCAAAACAATAACAGGCTACACTGGGAAATGTACTAGAACTGATTCTTTCTTATTTATAACAAAGTTTGCCAACATCCAAAGTCAGCAAAAAACAAATTTTTGTACTGTCTGGCAAATTCTTATAGGGTATCAAGTATGCTTTAAAAGCTGGTGTGCAATTAAAACCACTTGAACCCAGACTTTTATAATAGACAATATTGTTATTCACACAGAGTTCAGCCGACAAACAATCAGATGTGCATTTTCTTTCAGAAATCCACCCTGGTTCTAGTCTGCATCGGGGAGTTTTTCACTGAAGTTATTCCTCCAGGATTGAGTCCCACATTTTTTTTTCATGCACACCCTACAAAACCACCATTTAATGTGAACCCTATTGGCACTTTGCATTAAGCAGGTTAGTCTAGCTGAACAAGATGGAGGAAACTGGATGTCTAATTAGAATGCTAGCAGTTTAATATTACAAGAGGCACAATGTTTGCCCAGGTCTAGTAAACCACAGCAACTAATAAGATATTTGTTTCCATACAGTTGACCAGTAAATGCAGGTTGGGTGCTATAGGTTACTAGATCATTACACTCTCCACATTTTCTTACATTACTTGCAGAGTGTACTGCTCTTAGAAATAGTTAAATACTGAAATTGCACACAGTACATAGTATACATAGTATACATTTTAAACATTTTTGCAGGTTGCAAACAGAAGCAAAACTGCCATGTCTCTGTAGGACAAATGGCTGCATATAGAAACAATATCTAACTCTTTAATGGGACTCCCTGGGAGAGAAGTTTAGTTTTGTGTCAAGCATAGAAACAGTCCCATAAGAAACAGGAAACCCTGTATTCAAGACAAAAACTATCATGTTCACCCAGCTGCTCTCCAATTTTCACTGAACCATTTATCTCTTTGTATTCCACAAATGTGAATTGCAGTTCGGTATTATCTATTGGGCAACAAGTTACACAACTCGAATTTAAAAGGCTGAACACAAAACAACAATGACCAGCAATATGCTTTTAATTTAGAAATAAGTAAAAATAACTACCATGAACCAGCGAATCACTTATGTGCTGTAACAAAGTTCAATTTTGGTGAAACACTGCCTCTGGGTTCTGAGCTTCATTTTCAGCCACATCTGGTTTGTGAGCTCTGGAATCCTCTAGAGCTTTTATAAAATTCAATGATTTGTATCATGAAAAAGCCTGTAAATCAGCTCTGTATTAAGAATAAAACATTGCCTAATGTAAAAAGTGTTAAGTAGTCCCATGTATTTGAAAAGAAATGTGACCTGTCATAAATGGAGATTACTGAGCCCCAGAACAAAATCTTTTGAGGCACCCAGTCCCAAACCTCTAGGAAATGATTTTTGTACACATATATTGAAATTCCCTACTGACTCCTTTATGCTCCTGTGTCCCTCCAGCAGCCACTGAGTTTTCTCCTCTATTGTTATTCTCCTTTGTAATTTGATACAAAAAGGTGATAGTTTTACTAACAACAAACAGAGCCTACATACACAAAGAGATCCTGGTCCTCTTCACTTTTTTGGTCAGACTGATATAAATTACCCCAGTATCTCTTTCTAATTCACCTTTTCAGCTGTGCATCCACAATCACTAGTTGAGGCCTCACAAGGGATAGGTAGCCCCCAATCTGTGCAGGCAGAAATAACACATTTTTTAGAAGTGGCTCTTCAAGTGATATGGTAATACTATACATTTATGGGAGTTGACTTTCAAGTACCATCTGGGCTGTTGAGCCAACATTTAAATACCATATAGGCAACAAGGGATTTATAATACAGTGGCCAGGCTGTTGATGCTAATACATATGTTATTTCCAGATGTTGGAAAAACAGATGTAACCTTTTAAATATAAATAATCAATATTACATTTCTGCTGTTACTGGTCCTTTAAGCTTTCTCCTGTTTGAGAAAATTTACTGACGGCTTAGTTCCTCAACTGCAGACTTTTTGTGGTCTGCTTCTGTGAGGCGCCATTGAGCACAGCAAGGTCATTGTCTGTGCGCAGGCGCGTTCAGTATTCTGTGCATTCTCTGCACTTGTTGCCATCGTCTTGTTCTTGCTCATGTCCATTTATTCGGTCGTGCATGTGCGTAACGTCAGACGCACAGCATCATCACACTGCGCCCTGACGTTTGGCATGAAAATTGTCCCTTTAAATAAATGTCTTAGGAAGTAAACAGCACTTGGTTATTTTCCTGGCTTTGTGATACTGAACTGTGAACCAATTCCTGTTTTTGACTAGGTCTGCCTACAGATACTTCTGATCTCTACCTGCCTACCGACCTCGGCCTGTCCCTGACTACATCTAAGTCCTGCCTGCCTACCGACCTCTGACTCTGTCCTTGTTTACGCTGGTTATTTCCTCTGCCAATCCTTGCCTCCACTTCTGTGGCCATTGTCATTTGGACTCATTTACAGACTCCGCTGGTCCCGACAGCTTCATTATGATTTATTATTGTAGAGAACATTCATTTTCAGAGATATACTATTGGATACAATAGTTTTGTGGAAGGCCTTTTAGACTCATCCATCATATCTTCCCACTGTTTAAAACACTTGTTTTTGGCTGTACGTCACTTTGAAATAGCCCCTCTGGAGTGTTATCTCAGCAAGTTGTTAATCTATCATCGTTCCTGATAACATTTATATATGCACATTATCACTTTCATCTTCTCTTCTCCGCAGGCCTCTTTATATAGCTTGGCCATAATTCACTGCTCCTTCCTTATCCCCTGGTGCCTCAGTAAAAAAACAATCTGTTCTCTAAATCTTCAGGTCAGAGCTGGGTACAACTTTAGATTACAGTGTATAACCTCTGTGTTTAGATAACATCACTTTACTAAAAGTCCTCATCTATTGGAATAAGCTACTTAAATACGCAGGGAAAACATTTCAGAGATATTGCTGCACATATAACTATTTCAGTTCTAAAACAATCTAAGCTGAAACATCTATGTTATGGTTTCATGCTAAACATGTCATAAGCAAACATTATACAATGTCATACTGGCCACTACCATTTCTATATGCAAATGCCAAGCTTGTGGTTGAGAGGCCACATAATAATAATAATTACTTATAAGCATTTTATCTAATATTTTTTAGTGGAACATAAACCATATAGTAGGGTTGGTTTGGTTGGGCCTATATAATTCCCCTAAAAAAAAATTTCCTACAATTCAAAGAGGTAATTTTTGTATCCTGAAGCTGATTCTGCAACTTAAGTACCACAGCCATATATGATTTCTCCCTGCTAGCACTAATGTCATCCTACTCTTCCATGTTAATGACAGGCAGTCTATGGCCATATATGCCCTTAAACCAAAAGGTAGAAGGCCCTGTTTAAAATATTTTGGAAGTAAACATTTTTGACCACGCCCATGTGTGTGGCCAAACCCCCTAAATACCATGTTCATTTTACAAAATTTGGCAGGCTGTGAAAGTTTGAACCCTTTTAGCTGTGCGTCTAAATTCTCCAAAAAGACCTGTTTATGTTAAATTGTTACAATTACTTATTTGCTTATCTGATAATTGTTACAAATGTATCTTAGTGCACCTGGTGGCTGTTCTGGGCTCTCTGCCAAAAGCCACTTAAGTAAGAAATGTTGTACTGTATCTTTTTATGGCTGTTCAGCGCAGAGAAAGTTTGGACATTTCAGTACAAATGCGGGACTGCGGGTTAAACTGTCAAAAGTGGGACTGTCCCGCTCAAAACGATACAGTTGGGAGGTATGCGTACATGTTAATAAACCACATCACAGGAAATGTCATCATTGCCCCACCCATTGTGTTAGACCATAGTGTCCATCATTTTAGATACATGACAACAAAATGCTACACAGCTACATCCAGCAATGTTCAAAATATTGTGCCTCCTCTTTTCTATGGCTTCCTATGTGACAGCACAGCTCGGAGGCAGATTAAAGCAAATATATTGTTTCCCTTCAAATCTTATACTGCCACATCATTCAACAGGATTACAGGAAGAGAAACACTATTGGTTGCCCCATACTACCTCAGCCTACACTTTATTTGTATCTGCCTGTCACTTTGCATAAGCGGGTTCAGCCCAAAAATGAATCCTTGAGTGTTTTTGGGCCAAAATCTGCTCCATGTGCACAGTAAAAGGGGAATACAAGCAATGTGAACAGCAGGACATAGAGGCAGTATCTGGAAAGCATTTATATTTCTCCACTAGTGGAAAATGTCAGCAGAGGACCCAAAACTTGGTGTTCCACTGACTGAAGACTACTTCCTTGCCAAGTATCCTCTCCACCCATCTCTGCACAAAGCAACCAAATGCTACTCTCCACCCCAGTGAACTGTACCCCCAGCTGCTGTACACAACAAGTTCTTAATCTTTAATTTTTTAATCAGTCATTCATTTATGGTCACTGCCATTTTTCTGAGAAGGAATACAATGGCAGCTCCTGCTGTACAATAACCTATGCAAGTACTTTCTATAACAAATATAGAAAAGGAATCTAAACTAGATTGATATGTAGAGGATATATATATATATATTGGCTTTAATACCTATGTACAAAACACTGTTCATTATCAAGCTATTGCCCTGGGTCAGGAAACATAAACTGTGTATTTCTCATGCACTGGACTATTTTCTTTTCTTACTGCCTGCCTGGCACAGTCATTTGTTTCAGGCTTACACTATTGATTTCATGATCTCATGCTATTTTCCTGTTTATCATTTTTAATTGTCTCATTGTTGCCTTGAGTTTGCACTTGGTTGTTTTTCCCACGCAGTACACAGGAAGCTGTTCTATGGCGTTCAGCTTCCTTGGATTGATTCTCACAGAGACCAGGACCTGCCTACTCCTGTGCGCTTTGTAATCTATGAAAGGGTCCTCGTTTATCCAACCTCAAGAAACTTCCTTCCTAGGACCCAGTACAGACAGTAGCCTAATCATGTCTGTTCCCAATGAGAGTTCCCCACCTAATGCTGGTATTCTTATCTGGAGGCCTGTCCTGTCATTTTGATGAATATTTACTTGTCATTTTACCTTCACCCTCATAGAAAATGTCTACAAATGTTTAAATTACCATTAAAATTCATCAGTCTGCAAACCAAACAACAAACACTTTTTGTTCTAACTTTTAGCACAGCTCTATTGCTTTACAAATAAATATAACACATATGCCGGGGAAACAGAATGCATTGTAAGGTAAATGAAGATATATTGCACTCCCTGTGCTCATGTCATGTTTATGAGCTATAAACGAGAAGGGCTGCTCCGATAAAACAGATATAACAATCTCAGAGTCAGATTTAAAGGAGCTTTGTCTTGAAATGAAATGCTGTTAGTGGCATGCAAACATTTCTGTTTAACAATAAAGAGGACAATCCTTAATAGCTAATGGTTTTTTCCAGACACCTACCCACAAGGATTCATTTCAGGCATCCACATGATATACCTTCCCCGGCAACTGACCACTCTGTGTAGGCTCCCCTCTGAGAACTGAAATAAGTGAATGTGTAATATTGATGCTTATTATTGATGCTTATTCTGAATAAGAATGCTTTATATCACAGCAGGACTTGTATGCAGAACAGCAGTCGAGTGCAATGTCAATATGCTGGCACTGTCTAATAATTATATTCCTACAGTTCTGTTTTGATAAACCAAAACTGTTGTTTATTGTGTCATTTCTTTCTTACTGATATCTGTTCCTTGTTCTTATGTGTTTGTATTATCATGCAAAAAAAAAAAGAAATGAAAAACATAGAACTGTCCTTGAATAAATATACTGCATAGCTGTTGTTTAGATGGGATGATTAAACTCTTGTTTTGCATTGCTTAAGCCTACAAACATGATCCTCTAACCATATTCTGTGAGTAGCGAAGTGCTGTTTAGAATTATTTATTTCTGTTACAATAATTGTCTAAAGGTTAAAGGTTATGCCTCCAAAAAAAATATTCAGGTAGGGAACCTGAATGTCTAACATAACAGAACACAACTTCCTGCTTTGCAGCTCTCTAACTTTGAGTTAGTCAGTGACTTGAAAGGGGGCCACAAGGGACATAACTGTTCAGTGAGTTTGCAATTGATCCTCAGCATTCAGCTCAGATTCAAAAGCAAACAGCTATGACCCATGTGCCCCCATCAAGTCACTGATTGGTTATTGCCTGGTAACCAATCAGTGGAAACCAAGAGAGCTGCAGAGAAGCAAGTATTATTCTGTTAGAAATCCAATCACTCCAGCCTTTATACATTATATTTTTGGCTAACTATAGTAGAAACATTTTTTTACTTTGCACAGTCTATCTATTTACCCAGTTTTACACTGAACTATTCCCTTAAAACAAATGTCCAATGAGCCATAATAAAGACAGAAGAGATGCCCTAGACGTGAGACCACCCTTATATAAATGTGACATGTCCCTCAAATAATTAAAAAAAATTGTTCACACAAATCTTTAATATTTTTTAATTTTGAAGGCAATCCCATTTTAAAAAATTAAAATTGTCAGCGGTTTTAACAACTTTAATGCATTTCCGACATACAGGATATGATGTCACTGACATAAGATTGAGGAAGATGTAGCTTTGTTTTAGCTTCATCTTATCAGTTTATTAGGTCTAAGCTGGTGAAGGAAACTCTGGCGAAAGCGGCAACGTTCAGTAAAATTCGCACTTTAGTGAATTTGTGGAGTAACGACTGCTTGCCAGAGCAAAGAGGTCACCTGGCGATAGAGTGAGAACAAATGCTGGCGACAGTGTAGTTTTGTAGTGAATTGTCCTCTACAACAGTTAGTTAGCAATGTCCCTGCAGATGTGATTTCTGGTGAATTTTTGCTAGTTATGGTCACTTTGCCCTTTAGTGAATCTGCCCCCATGAGAATATCACATAGGACTACAGAAGCAGAGACAGGAGAGTCTAAAATGAGAACAATGCAAAAACAGATGTTTTTGTTTGAAAAAAAATTGATAAATTGCTAATGTTTTTCATTTAATATATTTGGTATTTTACTCATTATTAAAGCTTCATGTTTGAATAATAGTAATGAAATGTATATGTACAAGTAAGGTTAAATGAAAAAGTTTTCTTTCTTCACTTAATGCATAACTTTCACTGAAAGAAATACATATATTGTTATTTCAGCTCTTGCTAAATGTGATCCAGTGACATTTTTAGGATTCTATAATCATACAACATACTCCACTTGAAAGATATCAACGTTGTAGCTGCTATCTTATCAAGTGAAATCTGATATCTGACTCTACCCTGAAATTCCAACATGTGTGAACATGGCATTTCCTGATTCAAAATATAAATGATGTCAGTGAAAAGACTGATGTGCTGTCGTAGAGTACTTTGTGGTTTTTGCTTTTATAACCCTGACAATTGTCAGTGTACCTTTCTCATGCTTTTTATTCTCTTTGAATAATACTCTGTCGTGAGAAGGCTTGCTTGCAGTTTTCTGTGGACGTTTTATTGTCAAAATTTCCATAAATACATTTTTTAATCAATGCAGTAAGGATTTAGAAAGCATAATTAAGAGGTATTTGCAATATGGATTTTCCATTTGCCTACATTCCATTAGCCTTTAAAGGTATTAAAAAACAATAGCAAAAATTCTACATGCAGAATAGAGCTCCTCTAAAGTAGTGCGATGTAATGATGTAGGATGATGATTGTGGATCCCAGAAAAACGGAAGCCTGGAGTATTTAATTGACAAGCAAGGGAAAATCCATAAAACCTTTTACGGTAATGGAACACATAGGGGCCCATTTATTAAGCCTCCCATTTTCCTGGAGGAAAAACTCACATTTTTAGAGGACAAACAACATTTTTTTAGAGATTTATTATGGTCCAAAGATGCTAAAAATCAGAATCCAAAAATACTCCATCTCATACCTGTCGAGGTCATGTAGAAGTCATTGACAGATGTCCCTGAAGATGTTTCTTGACATAGTAATCCGCTCTGGATTCTGTCAATCTGATAAAGTTGAGTTTTTGTGGTGACAATGCAATAAAGTTGCGTTTTCAGAGCACCAGTCGTGTGATTCTAATTGACGCATAAATTTGTCGCAATGATTTTTTATACCTACTTTTTCAAGAAGAATTATTCAAATTTGTGGGAGTTAGGATGACTTTATTTTGATATGAAACTGCGATAAATGGGAGTTTTAGTAAATAATTCCCACAGCATTTGTACCACTTTCCATTGACATGAACGGAAACCACCAGTGAAATGTAATTTTGGCTGTAAGGGTGGTGGCAGACAGTGAGATTAGTTGCCCAGTAACAAATCTCCCCTACTTCAAGCGACTAATCTCCCCAAATGCCTTCCCACTGGCAAGAATCCAAATCCCCGGTGGTATGGCATTCAGAAGTCGCCCAAATTTGAGGAAACTTTGAGCGACTTTGGAAATCTAAGTCGATTCATATGCCATCCCACCGGCAATTCATATTCTTGCCACTGGGCGACTAATCTCCCCATCTGCCACTACCCTAAAAAGCACAAATAAGTAGCTCCTAACAGGCAGTTGGGAATGACAGGTATCACAGACATCATCAAGCTTTTTTTCCCTAGATAACATTACTCGTGCCATTAGTATTAAATGCTCAATAGCCAAGAGTTGTACTAAGATACTCTCTCAAGAAAACAGCCTCAACACAAAGCCAAAATGCCATAAGCGATCACTACTATGCTCTACCGTTTCTCACTGAACACTTGAGATCAGCACTGTGTCATTATATCCACCAATGAGTATTATGCTGTTTCTACCTACAGAGAAGGTGGTCCCAAAATCTGCTACCAGCAGGAGCTGCATCTCCCACCATGAGAGAAAATCAGCAGCCCTGCTGCCTGTCCTGAATCTGCAGTCTCGATGATAGGAAATCCATTCAGGCTGCCCCCTGGCACAAGCAGTAGTATCAGTCTACCCACCATGCAGTTACAGGAGAAAACTCCTCTGTTCTTCTTCTAAATTTACCAGTGCAGTACTCTGGCAAGGTCCTACCATCACAACTAGCCCAAATGGCAGGGCCATATTTGAAGATACCCACACACATAGGCCCCCCACCACTCACATTCCACCACCACTGCCGCATCCCCCTTTGCACCCAACACCCCTGTGCTTGCACTCTCCCCAACCTCCCTCTGCCACTCAAAACTCTGCCCACTGTTCGTCCCTCGACCCAGCTTTCCTCGATAGCACTTGCACTATGCGCACACTTCCCCACTCATATCCCCCCTCCAACCTGTCTCCCCTGCAATGGCACTGCTACTTTATGCAGACTGCACTGCACTGCTACTTTATGCAGACTGCACTGTTCCCCTGTATGGTTTATAGATGCTAGGTGCAGCCAGTGGTTGCCATACTGCCCCCCAATTTTTGCTGGCCTTTGTGTTCTGCCCAAAAATCTGGGCATTCCAACTGTAAACCGTAAACTGTTGGGTTTGTCCCCACCATAACTTTATAACTATTGCTTTTTAGTTAATAAAATATATTTAATTAAAATTACATATTCACAAAATTTGCAAAATATTTCCTTTGTATCACACATTCTGTACCACAAGATGGAATAAAAATTGGACATTAGCCTTATGGTATAATTGTTTTATTTTTAATATCATATGTAAGCAAAAAGAAATACCTTTAAATAATCTATGACCATGTAATTGCTGGCAATGGCATAGCCACCTACCCCCCGTGGATGTATATTTGCTGGAAAGGTTAAAGCAAGCAAACTTACCACTAGGTTGCCTGCTATTACTTAGAGAGAGCATATTATATACAGAGAACTTATTTGAGAATAGGGAAAAGCCTGAATACTTTAACTTACAGTATATACTGTATTCAGGCTTTTCTCTATTCCCAACTAAGCCCCACTGCCATATCTTTATACTCCAACCACAGTTCTCTGTATATTCTAATCTCTCTCTAATTAATTTTATAATTGATTTCAAGCGAAGGGGTTGTGTGTGTCTTACAATAATTTAATAAACAAGAATTACAAAGTAAAACTAGGATGAGTGGGGCCTAATTGCAAGAGCTTACAATCTAAAGTATCAAGGGGAGTTGGAGTAAATCAGTGGGACTAAAGCTTGTTGGAAATCCCTATTTTACAAAACCATACCTTATTTTAGTCATATACTTTGTCTACCATATAATAATACCAAAATAAAACTGAATATGCAATAGCCAAGTAAATCATGATTAGAGATGAAGCCAAGTGACCTCACTATAATGTTTTTTTCACATTTATGAGAAGCATGCTGCCTCTGCCTGTTATATATTAGTTATATCTATGATAACTATTAAAATGGCCAAAGCTAGATTACCCATCTTTCCATTGATAAATGGCATTACAAAACTTTGGTCCATTCTGTAAAGCTGATGACATGAACAGCATTTTATGGTTTATGTAGCACAAGTGTACTCATGTCATTTAATATTTCAGTTTTATGTCTCTCATAGTGTGCATTTTCTCCAGTTTGCACAAGAAAGTCAATCATCTTAAAATGACTCAAACGGTTTAATACCAATAATGCCATACCTTATTTCATGTACCAACTAGCTCTACCTACTTTTCAAAAACTGAGTTGTTGAAAGCGTTTTTAATCCAAACATCTGTTCTTATTATAAAAAGGTGTTTAAGTAAGGTATTACATGGGATTAGCATGGTTAATACTAATTCATCATGATATACTAAAATAGTTCCCGGGAGATTAAGTTATAAAAATGGTGTAACTCCATTTCATCACTTTTTTTGTAGACACCAAGGTACATTCTCAAAAGCAAAATATCAGTTTCATAGGGGAGATCTGATTGCAGATACACGGCTTGAATGCTTTAGCAATGCTCTGCGTTTATTCTTTGTGAATGATGAAATATTGGTGAACACCTGACAGGTTGTTTCAACAAGAGGGGTTGTTTTTTGTCTAACATCTGACTACTTCCTCTAGATAATATCACTTTTATGAGTCATGTTTCAATACCATTTACATTGAATTGTTTTTAAGAACAGATGTGCTCTTTTCAAAAGCAGGTATAAACAATAAACATATCTTTTAAATTGGGAGCTAAATGTATATCACTCAGTATAGATTCTTTTCATGTGAAACATTAGCCTCGGCTCTCTGTTTTGTGTAGGATTTCATGTTGGGTTCTTAAAGGAAAACTATACCCCCAAAATGAATACTTGAGCAACAGGTAGTTTATATCATATTAAGTGAAATTTTAAAGAATCTTACCAAACTGGAATGTATATTTAAGTAAATATTGCCCTTTTACATCTCTTGCCTTGAACCACCATTTCATGATGGTCTGTGTGCTGCCTCAGAGATCACCTGACAAGAAATATTTCAACTCTAACTGTAACAGGAAGAAGTGTGGAAGCAAAAGACACAACTCTATCTGTTAATTGGCTCATGTGACCTAACTTTATAGTTTGTTTGGTATGTTTGTGTGCACCGTTGAATCATATAATCCCAGGAGGCTGTCCTTATTTTTTAAAATAGCTATTTTCCATTTTGGACTACCCAATGGCACATGCTACTAAAAAGTATATTATTATGAAAATGGTTTATTTACATCAAGCAGGGTTTTACATACGACTAGTTTTATGCAATATCTTTTTATAGAGACCTACATTGTCTGGGGGGTATAGTTTTCATTTAAGAATCATGGCCTGGTCTTAAAATGGCCTGGTCTTATACCTGAGCTGAAATAACATTTAGATTTCATCATCAATGGAACATTACAGATGCACACATACACATAAACATCCACTAACACAACAGATGTCTTTATAAAAGAGCACAACAACATATTATTAAAGGGATTCTGTCATGATTTTTATGATGTAGTTTTTATTTCTAAATTACACTACAAATAATTCACTCTACAATATAACATTTAATTCCTGAACCACTAAGGGGCTGATTTACTAAATTTGTGTGAAGGATTCTAAATTCAATAGAATTAAATCGAATTCCAATTGTACGATTTGATCGAATTTTCAAATATGCAAATTTGGCCACTTTGATCATTGAATATTCAAAATTCGATCGTATCGACTAGATCTAATATATCGAATAGTCGAATTTTATTTGACTGCCTACTTCGCCAGATTGAACCTACCGAATTGCAATAAAGCCTATGGGAAACCCCCATTAGGCTTCTATTCTAAGTTTTATGTTCGAATAGCAATCGTACGAACGAACGATTCGATCGTTTGATTAGAATGATCGAACACTTCGATCGTTCGATTAGTACGATTTTTTCGAACAATCGAACGTCTTTTTGTGATTTCTTTTCCGTAAAATCATTTGATCATACGATTTTATCGAAATATCGAAAAGTGGCCAAAAACCTTAACATTTTTCTACGATTTTATTGAGTTTTCATTTGAAAATCGTAGAAGGGTCAAATTCGAGGGCAAATAGTAAATCTGCCCCCAAGTGTTTTTATTTTTAGTTATAATATTGGGCAGCCATCTCAGGTCATTTTGCCTGGTCATGTTCTTTCAAAAAGCATTTTAGAATGGAACTGCTTTCTGGCAGCTGTTTCTCCTACTCAATGTAACTGAATGTGTCTGTGGATTTTACTATTGAGTGCTATTCTTAGATCTACCAGGCAGCTGTTATCTTGAGTTATGGAGCTGCTATCTGGTTACCTTCCTATTATTCTGTTGTAAGGCTGCTGGGGGGGTGGGGCTAGGGGGTGGTATCACTCCAACTTGCAGTACAACAGTAAAGAGTGACTGACATTTATCAAAGCACAAGTCACATGACTGGGGGCAGCTGGGAAACTGACAAAATATCCAGCCCCAATTCAGATTTCAAAATTAACTATAAAAAAAATCAGTTTGCTCTTTTTAGAAATGGATTTCAGTGCAGAATTTTCCTGGAGCAGCACTATTAACTGATGCAAAAAAAAAACATTATTTCCCATGACAGCATTCCTTTAAATACACAAGCACAGACCCATGTATAAATAATTAGTGAACATCCTAAATGGTGTTTTTTCAATAGCGATAATCCATTTTAAATCTTTTTAGCGCACCTAACATAGTGGAATGAGTAATAAGGAAGAAAACCTATAAAAATATTTTTGTAAAGACTTACTATGCAATTTCTATAGGAGAGAAGACATGCATGCCATTATTTAGCATTTGTTCTAAAAACAGAGGCACCCTGGAGCTACTACCAAAATGAAGATGGTGATAGTTCCAGTTTTCACTTGTGCCTGAACAATAACACACTCATCAACACCAGAGAGTCTGCAGTTTGAGTGCAATTGCATCTGATTTGCTGCAAAATGGAAAAAATTCTATATTTCTGTTTAAATATTAGTGATGGGCGAATTTATACGCCAGGGGCGAATTCGCGGCGAATTCCCGCGTTTCACCGCTGGCGAATAAATTTGCGAATCACCAGCGTAATTTCGCTTGGCGAAAATTCTCCGGAAAAACGATGCGCGTCAAAAGCGTCCCGCGACTCGTTTCGCGAATTTTTCGCCAATTTTTCGGCGAAGCGAATCTCGGGAGATTCGCCCATCACTATTAAATATTAGATCACCCTTTTTTAACTTACACATATTTTTGTTTTAAACTTCCCTGTGTTGCTGGTGGGCATTCATTGGTTCAGCTTTTATCTGTAAAAACCAATTTATCTGTTTCATAAGTATTAAACAGCAGCTTGATATCAAAGTATTCAGTATAACTAATTAGAGGAATTAATTATAGATGCATTGGGCAAAAGATACCTTGTTGTTTAAAGTTCAAAGATTTTTCTAATGTTTTATTGTTTGATTTGTGCATGCTCGTCTATTCTTGTGTTTGGAAAGAATGTTCTGTGACTCTAAATCACAAGCTTCCCACGCTGCTTATTAAAAATTAGGAAGTCCCAGTCTGTAACAGTGATAGTGCTATTTATTACTTGTTTTTAATTTGTCCAGAGATTGGAAAGTAGCTGATCATAAGCAATTATTTTTTTTAATGCGATCATTAGGCAGTTGAGTGGGACCACCAAATAGTTTTGTGTCAGCTGTTGCCGTGTTTGGTGCATAATTTCGAATTGGGAATAATTTATTGTGAGGGGTAAATCAGAAATGTTCACACTATTTAATTTTAGGCACCTGTTTGTTGATCAATATTTTGCCCCACCACCTCATGCCAAGACAACAGATACATAAAGACATTATGATAAAAAATTTTCTGAAGCAGGATAAATTGGTGAAATGAAAGATCTCACCCCACACTTTGTTATTGTGATGGTATCCGATTATACGTGGAAACTTCTTGACAAACCCTTGGCACCATCATATATTCTTGGCTATTGTATGTTTTATACTTTTAATTTTCCCCCTTTGCTGTAATTAGAGTGTTCAGTTATTGTTTGATACATTAAATATTGCTGAGGGGGTGACATTTGATCCCATCGCGGTTCCACGCTGCTGTAAATAAAAACAATCTTTAAACGTAAAGTAATTACAACGTAATATAATATCTAACGTTGTAAAAAGAAAAAAGTCTGCTGTTCCATATGAACGGCTTAGGTCATTGGGTTCAGACATTGGTGGAGACGTATTACTGTCCACATTTGACGTGGCTAGTTTATATACGTCCATACCGCATACTGAGGGTATAGATGCATGTACATGGTTACTTGGAGAGAAGGCAGGTTATACAGAACAGCAGAATTTTTTCTTTTTACAAGCGTTGGATATTATATTACGTTGTAATTACTTTACGTTTAAAGATTGTTTTTATTTACAGCAGCGTGGAACCGCGATGGGATCAAATGTCGCCCCCTCATATGCCAATGCCTTTATGGCTAGGCTTGAAGATCAATACATTTATTGCGATGTGGAGTTCACCCGACACTGTGTAGCGTGGTGGCGCTATATCGACGATATCTTTGTGATATGGGGGGGGGCGACATGGACTCCTTATTACGGTTCCACAAAAATTTGGACAGCATTCATCCCTCAATCTCTTTTACTTTAACTGCAAGTGCAGAACGTATCCAGTTTTTGGATGTATTGGTATATAGAAATACTCTGGGGGACCTTGAGACTTCTATCTACACCAAACCCACAGATAGGAACCAAATTTTGCATTTTCAGAGTAATCACCCCAAACACATAAAAAAGGCGATACCCATTAGTCAACTGGCTAGGATAGGAAGAATAGTTAGTGACAAACAGGAGGGTGAACGTCAGATGGACTTGATGAGTCAGAAATTTTACAAACGGGGTTATCCTGAATATGTATTAAAACAAGCTAAGGATAGGATTAATAAAGGAGCAGGACCTAGACAAAGAAAAAAGAACCAAAGAATACCATTTGTATCACAGTTTAACAGCTGTAGCAATCAAATAGGGATGGTTTTACGACGGCATTGGTAAATCCTACATAGGGCATACCCTCATATTCAAGAGTTCATGTTACTTCCCCTGCAGTCTTACAGGAGAGGTAAGACTCTTGGAAGTATGGTCACATCAGCTCCTCTGAAAAAAGGAACAGAAATCTAGGGAAACTTTCCTGGGACTGCGTGTCACAGGAATTGTGCGGGCTGTGCTCAGTGTGCTAATGTGATTAAAGGTAAAGAGTTTGTGCATCTGGGCACAGGTTACACTATTCAGTTACGTGGACACTTTTGTTGTACCTCCAAATTTGTTGTGTATGCGCTGACCTGTCCATGTGGGTTGGTCTACATTGGAGAGACCACCCAGATGGTAAAGTCGCGCATATCACAGCATAAATCTTCTATTAATTTGGGTAATACCAAACTCCCTGTTTCTAAACATTTCCTAGAAGCTGGCCATAGTGCAGATCAATTAAAATTCATGGTATTGGAAGGAGTTCCACCTCTAAAGTATGTAGGGAACCGTGAATTGAAGCTTAAGCAAAGAGAAGTATGGTGGGTAAATAAAATGAATTCGCTAGCGCCATGTGGACTTAACAGGGATTATGACCTATACCTATTTCTATAGGCAAATTTAATGGGGACACTAAATTTGATGTTCTTTTAAATGTGTATAGTAGGGTCATATTTAGGTGTAAATGAATTTGCTGTATGTCAAAGGTTTAAAACTGTACTTTCACAGTAATATGTATATTTTTTGGAGATATTTTTAATAGTCAATCACCCCAAATCTCCAGTTAGTATACAATATATATATTTATTTATTTTTAGTTCCTATTTATAAGGTGGCACATCTTTACAACTGATGAAGTACTGTAGCTGCAACGTACTTAATGGCTTTTAATAAAAGTAGGCAATTACAAACAACATGAATGGTTTTAGCTCTGAAATATATTATCATTTACCTATTATCCTCTGAACTAAAAAGGCTGGCAATTACTTCTGCATTAGATGGATAAATCTGACAAATTTTCAGGGCACCTTTAAACTCCAGATGTTTAAATGGCATACAGAAGAGATTAAACTGTTATGTGGAAAGACAAATGTTTAGGCTGATGTTCTGCAACTAAAAATATGTCAGATTAAACCATGTATTTTCTAATCTTCACATCAAAGTTGAACTGCTTCAAAGCTGGAATATTTTTTCAACCTCGGTTGAACCTTCTTTGTTTTGGATTATCTCACATTGGGTTCACTGAGTACACCTATCATGATGTGGGAAAATGCTAAAGTTCTGCCAAAAGTTTAAAAAATGTCACACTTAGAGGGCACAAAAGGCAAGACTGACTGTGCATGTAGTACAGAGCATTCTTTGTTTTCCCTCCCTAAGGAGATTGTTCATTTATTTCATTTTCCATTTCATTTAATGTACAGGGTATATTGTGTAATTGTGCTGTATACTTATTTAAATTACAGCTAAATATTAGGTGATTAATATCACACACTTTGCTTGTAAATTTAATGAAAGAGAAACTGAAAACCTGTGCTGATACCAAGGATCTGCCTGTGGGCCAATGGGTCGAATCAATTAAAGGAAGTGTAGGGAATTCAGCTGTGTAGTTCTCGATGGCCCTTAACATGCCTCAGGATAACAGTCAGCAAGATATTTGGAACTTCAGTGCATTTTAATTTGCCACGTGATGTTTGAGAGGTGCAATGTTTATGTTTTAATCACTGGAGTAAGATAACATATTTTGCAAGGCTATATTGTGTTTGCATTTAGGTCTCTTTGTATTACTGGTCCTCCTTCCTGCAGTGGCAGGGTTGCTTCAACTATTGCTCTTCCTCCCCATAGAGAGTGTGATAATACATTGAATTATAGTAGAAGCCCTGTTTTATGTTTTTTAGGGGACCAGAAAAAAATGGTGTCAAATCCAGGAAAATGTAAAATCAGGGAAATGTATTATGCATAATACATAGGTGGGACCAAAAGCAAAAAGGTATTTGAAGCTACAAACCGTTTCACAAGTCATGGGCTGCTCAATCAACAGTGATCTGGTTTTGCCACTTCCAGAATGTATATATCATGAAGGAAATGAAGGTTCACTGGACAGCAGTAGTATTCAACCTCTTAGGTAGTTTTATTCAGGGTGCTTAGCACAACATGTTTCGGACATCTTCCTCCGTAGGTGGGACCACAGAACAACAATATAAAATGAGGGAAAACTTAAAATCAGGGGATGTAAAATTGAGGTTTCACTGTAGTATTGTGTAACCTGGTATTCAGATTGGGCTGATGACAATTTATGGCATGGCCTAATCATTAGGGAGTGACAGCTGATAAGGAAGTAGGAACAACCTCATAGGGCTTGTCCACACGGGGAGATTTTGGGGAGATCGGTCGCCTGGTGACTAATCGCTGGGCGACAGATCTCCCCGAAATCTCCCCATGTGGCCTTACCCTTAAGGGCTGGGGCAGACAGGGAGATTCAGGGAGATTCTGTCGCATGGCAATTAATCGCTGGCGACAATCTCCCCGAACTGCCTTCTCCCTGTCCGCCACCTGTTTAAATTAAAAAGCGCCACTACCAATACACACGCGGTGCAGCGATATCCGGAATCGCCCGAAGTTTCATCCCGAAGCAACTCCGTGCATTCTGGAAATCGCAGCACCAGGTGTGCATTGGCGGTGGCGCTTTTTAATTTAAACAGGCTGCGGACCGGGAGAAGGCAGTTCGGGGAGATTGTCGCCAGCGATTAATTGGCAGGCGATAGAATCTCCCTGAATCTCCCTGTCTGCCCCAGCCCTTAAGAGGTTGTTCCTACTTCCTTATCAGCTGTCACTCCCTAATCATCAAGATGATTTTGAATTTGGCACCGAAACAGACCCAGTGATGTCACTGAGCCGTTGCCGCTACCCACGTGGCAGCCATTGGCACCGCCATTTTTGGAGCAACGCTGGAATGACAAGATGCACCGCCCGGAGCTCCTGGAAACTCTCAGGGTGGCGTTCGTTGCTAGCCAATTGGCGCCTGCACCTGTTAGTGAATTGGAGATGTCCCTGTGAGTTGCTAGTGTTAGACAAGTCGCCCTTTAGTGAATCTGCTCCCCAGACTCTATTTTATTCAAATAATACACATTTTTATAAATTATTTCCCTTTTCTCTGTAATAATAAGACAGTAGCTTGTGATTGCTCCAAACTAAGATATAATTAATCCTTAGTGGAAGCAAAAGCAGCTTATTGGGTTTACTTATTGTTTACGTGATTTTCTAGTAGACTTAGGGGCTGATTTACTAAGGGTCAAAGTGAATATTTGAATGCAAAAAGTTCAAATTTCAAAGTAATTTTTGAAAAAATTCGACCATCATATATGCTACTTCGACCATTCAACCATTTGATTCGAACAATCGAATAGTAAAATCCTTTGACTTCAAAAATCGAAGTACTGTACTGTCTCTTTTTTACTTTGCCAAATAAAAGGTGCCAAAGTGCTATGTTGGCCTAAGGGGACCTTCTAGACCATTTTTCTAAGTTTTATTTTATCGAAAAAAATCTTTCGATTGTACGGTAAAATCCTTTGAACTGTTTGATTTTTCTTCGATCGCAGGAATGCAAAATTAGGTGAAAAATCCTTTGACTTCGATATTTGAAGTCGAAGAAATTTAATTCAATGGTTGAATTTTGAAGTATTTTCTACTTCAAAATTCGACCTTTATTAAATCAGCCCCTTAATGTATGAAGATTTATGGAAAGATCCCATATACAGAAAACCCCATAGGTCCCATACCTGTACATAAATATATAAGTAGAATCTGATACAAAGTAAAAACATTTTCTTCATAGATATGCAATGATAGATGACAGGTACCTAGAAATCCTTTATTTCAGGATATATTCCTTTAGGCAGTGAGATTAGCCATGGTTTCTAAATGGAGAATGATTTCTAAGAGTTAACTGCCTTGTATTGTTTATTATGACAGCTGCATTGGTAAATCTGCAGTGCAATTATTAATAGCGTGAAAGATTTATATTTCTTGGATAATGGAGCTGTGATATTTTCATGCTGTGCAATTTATATAAATATAGCCACTCTTTATTTATATTGGATAAGCAGCATATATGTATTAGTGGTTTAATGTAGGACGTTAGAGCTTAGATTCATTCCAGCATCTATTTATTGCTGTACAATGAATTAAAATGAAGGAAATTAAAAGCCTGATATTTGACCATAATTATCATTGCTGGAACTTTCTGTTTTAAAATGACTGTGCAGTGTCATCTAACAGTCATTAAAAGATGGTATTCATTTTAATTAACTTTAAAAAATTATATTTGATATCCCCGAAGAGAAAGTTTCTATTATAATCTAATTTCCTATTAAAGCTGCTGAGCTATACTTCTTTATGCTGCATTCAGAGGTTCTCAGGATTTTACCCTTGCAGAATGGAACAGAACATGCATACAAATATGCCACCAAAGATGATTTAGAATGGAAAGATGATTATGTTTCCCTTATGACATGGCTTTAAAAACATGTAAGGGAAAGCATGGGACATTTGACTAGGCGTGTTGTAGTTCTAAACTGACTAGAGGGACCTCAGTGCAGGAACTGGAAAATCCTCAGCATTTTTTATAGCTGCAGACCATGTTGCGACTGATAAAGGCATTTCAGGATCAAGTTCTCAGATCAAGAAAAGCTTAGCTAGATTGGCCACTTACAATTGTCAAAGAGTTAATTGATAAAGGAGAATGTTCAGAGTAAGAATCGTAACACTGGAGGCAACTTTAAAGGGCACACACAATTCCTCTCCATTATAATAATATTTATTATTTTACACATGCTTTAAGAAAATGGTTTTTACTAGTTTTGTTATATTTTTTATGTAGTTAGACAATGCATCACCTGAAGTCTACCTCTTTTTCTCTTTCACTAGAATTGTTTCATCAAACCACAGACATTCCAAATAGCAGGAAGGCTAAAACAGAAAGGGGTGTTTTTGGAGACAAAGGGGCAGATTCACTAATGGGGAAGCAGCGGTTGCTAGTGAAAATTTTCCAGAAATCCAATCCACAGGGACATCGTCAATTTACTAATAGATGTAGTGAACAATTTACTAGTGAAAGACACAGTCGCTAGCATAGTTACATGCCCTATTGCCAGCCAACATTTTGCTCAGGTGAACGATCATTACTCCACAAATTGACTAAAGTGCGAATTTTACAGAGACTCTTTAGCCAGAGTTTCCTTCACCACCTCAGACCTGGTGAACTGATAAGATGAAGCTTCATCCTCCTCAGTCAGTGACATCATATCCTGTATGCCGAAAAGTCATAAAAGTTTAAACACTGGTGTTTTTTCATGTTTTAAAGCAGGATTAAGTTCTAACTAATAAATATTTTTAATAGTATTGCTAAATTATCAATTAACCTGTTACTTTTTAAGCTTTCAAGAGAGACATGGGATGATGTGCTAACAACTGTAACAATATTTGTACTCTTCCATATTCTAAACAGAATACTTATTTTAGCTTTTACTTGCCCTCATCCCAGCAAGGTTAGGGGCAACTCTTGTGATATTGGTGGAGAAGCAAATTCAATTGATTTTAGCAGACAATTGTAGAAAGATCCTTTATCCAGAAAACCCCAAGTCCCAAGCATTCTGTATAATAGATCCTATACAGGGGTGCAGTAGATGTGCTCTATTTGGATTTTGCCAAAATGGTTCATACAGTGCCCCACAAATGGCTGCTTTGTAAACTAAGGTCTGTTCATTTGTTTGCACATGGATAGGAGACTGGCTACAGGATCGGGTACAGAGGGTGGTTGGAAATAGTACATTCTCTGCTTGGAGGAAGGTTCGTTATTTGGTCCACTTTTATTTAATTGTTATTTTTTTAAATAAATGCGTAATGCACAATGCACAATCAACTGTAATAAACTGTCAAATGAACATTACATTATGGAATGCAAATCTTTAATCTGCTATGTCTTTTATTACACACCACCCAAACTGTAGGCATAGCTATATGAACTTATAGACAGTTAATATTAGTACTGCAAAGGCACTTAATTTACACAGCAGTATTCGTCAGTGAATGCTGGGCCCTATTTTTCGCCATTTCAAACCACTTTGTCAGGTGTAAATTTATTGCCACTATGCTAATCCACTAAAATGCAAAGTTGAGTCTTAGCAGCTGAATGCTGGTGAAGTTTCACTTGTTTTAATTTGTCAGCACAAGCATTTCTAAGAGATTTTTCGCTAGCCTTCAATTCTGCCTAGCGAAACTTCGTTAGTACTCTTACACTTTGAATAGGGCGGGTACAGATAGGTTGTATGGATGACTTTATTGGAGATGTTGTTGCAAATGCTTGAAGTGTTAACACAAAAATCTTGTGATAGGATGCAAAAATACACTAGCGATGGTCTCTTTAACTAGCGAATTGTCCTCTACGACTGTTAGTAAATTGGCGATATCCCTGTGAATTGGATTTCTGGTGAAATTTTGCTATCGACGTCCACTACATCCTTTAGTAAATCTGCTCCATTGGTTGATGTAATAAATAAAACATGGTATTCTAATATGGACCAAACTCATATGTAAGTTGCAATTAGAGAATTATTTTGGCAAAATGAAAAGGGCATAGAAATTGTGCATCTCTGGGTCAGAATGGGCAGCAGTTAGCCCTCCTACTCAATGCAGGGGTTCCGATTTAGTTAATCAACAGAATTAATATATTATGTCTGTAATTGTGCTACTTGTATAGGAAGTATTTTACATTCTTACAATACATTAGTGCAAACATGGAGGAAAAACATTGCAATAAATTGAATTATACAGAGCTACAGTGCCATTTTCAAAGAGACACAGGATGAACAATGTTCTTGCACCATCTAAGTGGGAGGGTAGCATACTGGTACAAATAGAACATGCTTTATGTTCATGTTTAAAAATGCTTTGTGATTAAAAATAAAACGCATATGCACAAACATAAACCTGTTGTTAAGATAAATCTTAAGTGGCATTCAGTTACTGAGGTGTAGTGAGCAAAGTAAAATTACAAGCACAATCACCATTTTTTTCCAAAGCAGTATTTGTAGGGCGATGGGCTGGTTCACTTGGTACAACTGCACTACCCCTAATGCAATTGCAGACAATTTGCAAAAATAGCAGAAAGGCAACTGCAGGGTTCCCCTGCATTAATCTATCCCAGAATCAGTCATATTGGCTGATACATTAGATAGCTTTAAGAAGGGGTTGGATGGCTTTTTAGTAAATGAGGAAATACAGGGTCATGGAAGATAGCTCATAGAACCAATTGATACAGGGACTGCACCGATTGATATCTTGGAGTCAGAAAGGAATTTTCCCCCCACTGAGGAAAATTGGAGAGGCTTCAAATGGGTTTTTTTGCCTTCCTCTGGATCAACTAGCAGTTAGACTATGTTACTATGTTACTGGAGACAAAAGTTTCACTTCGACAAAAGTTGGTGGTGCAGCAGAAGGGAAGGCTGCTGTAGGGCAATATACAGTATGACAGAGTGTAACTGGTGTGGCAAAAAATAAATAAAGACTTTTTATTCCTCTATAGAAAAGACACAAGATTGTTTGGGAAGTAGGGTATGTTTCTTCCTTTGTCAGAAGGGGAGCTGCTTCTCTGTGTGTTGCGACTGTAATTTTGAACAGCAGAAACAGACAGAGAGCAAGTACAGAAGTGAATACAAAGAATATAAAAAGAAAAGAATCTTTCAAATAGAAAAAAATTAAGAGAAGGATTCTGTGAACTAATGGGAAAGCCACAAATGATTAAGTACCCGCTCATAGATACAAGTGTAATGTAGAATACTCTGAGGGAAAATTGTTCCACAAGATATACTGTACACAAACTATTTGCTGTTTATAATTGTATTACTACTTCCAAGTTTAAAACCATTCACTCGTTAAAGCGGATACTAGAGAAGAACCTTAATATAAGGCAATTCATTTAAAAAGCAGCAGTGTGAGCAGAAAACAAAAAGCAAATGCTTTTAAACATGTGTATGCACCAGAATCCTCCAGGGCAGTTAATCCTGCAGTTCGGCCTGTTCTTGTGAAACCCCTACAAGTTTGAATATCTTCTCAGCATCTGCGGCGGAGGTGCATTCACAAGACATACCGGTCACAAAGCTTATGTGATTGGTTTGAAGGTAACAGCAATTATAATTTATTTAGCTTTTTCTACCCTAGAGTTAAACTGAATTATAGGAGCTGCCAAACATCTGGGAAAATGAAAGAAAAGAAACTGTATCACCAGTGTACACCTTTCACACTATTTTGCCATGTTTTGGGCAACACATGAATTGCATTAAATATTACATAAAGTAACAAAGTACATTTTCCGGGTCTTTTTTCGAGTAACTAAAGTTAATTTACAACAACCTCCTTTGGTCTTTTGGTGAAAAAGCAACAGGGGAAAATAGAAGCAGAAAGAGCCACTAGGCTGGATTTTTTTTTTTCATGGATTAAACAGCACCAGCATAAAGTGGCAACTCTGTAAATTCTACTAGCTTTCATCAATCCTGTGCCATATTTTTTCCTTCAGCAATATCAGAGAATTGGCACCAAATGCCAAGGAGTGGGGAGGGCCCAATCATACCCTTAAAATTTAGTCCTTAGCATTTAGGAGACTTTATAATTCACTTGTAGTATGGCCCAGTGAGTTCTGAATATGCAATTTATTTCTGTTAATCCACACTTTAACCAAGGACAAGAATCGAGTGACTTCTCCTATTGATAACCTTGGTAAACACTTAACTTGCAACTCATATTCCACAGTATTTCTTCATGGTAGATTATTGTGTTTCTGTAAGAGAGAGAGGAGGAAACTATTTACTTTCTACTTATTTATTTAGGTTTGTTATTTATTTTCCACTTTCTGTCTTAGCGTATTTCAATTTTGAGGAAAGCTAAAACTATTCATGGGACAGTAGTGCTTTGCATTTTACAGAACTATTACCCTCAAGTTAATTTCAGCAAAGCCATATTGCAAGATTGTGCCACTTAAAACAATGAGTATAATAATTCTGAAAACTACATTTTCTATCATAAGCTAAGACCATATTTTTTTTGTGCACCTTGTGTGGGTAGATACTTGACAGCTAAAGAGACAGATGTTACAGTATCTCTTATTTCCTCGGGCCTTGCTGAAATCCAAGATGAGAGTTTCTGGACAGAAGGCAAATCCACATTTATATCCGCACAAACAGCTTATGAGATATACCAGTATTATTGTTAAGTCTGAAGCTAAATTGTACATTTTCCTTTTTCTGGCTGAATTTTCTATAATTTCAGTGTGTTAGAATAACAAAAGCAACTGAGGGATTCCACTGCCCAGTGGTATGTTTTTCAGCTCAATCTATGTTTGAAGTTTTTCCTAAAGCTTCATTAATCTTTCCATTACAGGTATGATCTACCTTCCCCCATCATGTGCTCCCCATTTCTATCACTGTTATGAGATATTATTAGATTTATATCATTCATTTTAAAGCAGTTATTAAAACAATGAATGCTCAGATAAATGTATGAATTAGTGCTGTGTTATACTGCTGAAATACAAACGGACTTGGGATTTGCTAAATACAAAGAAATGTGAAAGCTCAGAGACACACGGAAATGAGTTTGTGAAGTCTACAAAACTTGGGCCTTCTGGGACACTTCATCATATTGCGTTATAAGGGATTTAGATTGTCATTGTCCATGATCTAAGGATTACTGAGACACAACATAGAAATTTTGCTAGAATTAGGTTTCTAGCAATTTAAAGCATTTCATGCTTGAGCGATACAAAAGCAATTACTTGTCAAAGTCTAAGTTTCATGTAGGGATGATTACATTATAAGATCAGCTTTATATTTTCCTAAAAGATTCTTCTCGGATTTTCATTCATATCACATACATTGAATAAACAGTTTGATTTTCATCTGCCTAATCAATGAAAGGACAAGTCTGAAACACAGATACAACTGCAAATATAATTTAAATGGTTTCTTGGTTTTATGCAGTAGTTTCCAAACATTTAATCTGGAGCTGTCAACTCCTGCAATTTTTTAGGGAGTTTCCCGATTTTGGTTCTCTTTTCCCCAGTCTCACATGATCCTTCAACATTCTAATTTTTTAAAGGTTCTCTTTAAATAACAGTCATGTACAGTAAGCATTTAGTGACATCATATGGAGCATACCAGAATTCAGCAGCTTTGTGGTACCACTTCATCACTTCCAGATAAAATTTTTGCAGGGTTCTCACAGCATGTGCTCTCCCAATGTTGACAGTTCTGTAAATCTTTTGTGAAGCAAAACATTAGGGTAAACCAATAATTTTATTCAAAACTTAATTTAACAATATGTTTCCATAACTCAACTGAGCCTTCAATTAGGGGAGTGGAATCAACCTTTATCTTGGAGCAGGCACTCAATGAGCAGTCCATCAGAGGCAGAAAGGTAAAATAAATGTGGATTTCTTTGGTACCAACAAACAGAGGCAGCCATATGCGTTTCATGCTAATGAACATTTACTTCACATTGATTTTACCTTTCTGCCTGTCATGGACTGCTCATTGAGTGCCTACTCCAAGGAACACAGTTAAATCAATAACTGTGTTTTAATTAATGATTGTTTCTGTAATTCCTGTCTGACCACAATCATATTTTCAGTGAGCCTTTAGTTTTATCAACAAAGGCTCATGCCATGAGGTTACTTAGAGGAAAATAAATTCTGTTCACTCATGTCCATCCTGTAAACCTCCATTTATTGCATTGCTGAAGTAATATACATGCAGCAAATACATCAAAATTCAAGCAATATCTCAACTCAAGAAAATAAAATTAAAATGAAAGTACAATACAAGAGCCCATTATATAACACAGTTATACACAAACATGTGAATGTGCACACATATGCACACAACAAAATGTCTGGGGATTGTACAAAAAAGTTTTACTACTATACAGTTACAACAGATAAGCTGTTCCACTTAACTGAACACAATTAAGATCATTTTAATGTATAGTGGTCCTTAAAGCACTGAAATGTCAGATAATCTTTTCTTCAAGGAAAGGTGCAATAGGCACAGAAATGATGCATAAGCAATCATTCATAATTTAGCATTATTCTACGGAACCATTACTTTACTAAGCAGTTAGATTATCACACAAAGTATGAATTAAGTTGTTTAGCCTGAAGGCATTGCTTGTGAACACTGATACTAAGCTATTCAGGGTGTTCCTATGAGACTCTACAGCTTTTTCATTTTAATTTTTAAAATTTTGCATTTAACTTTCGAATGTTCATTTGTTATATTAATAGCATATTGCACTTAGTGGTGTTGCCTGCTGTGCACATCTTTTAGACTTACAAAGTCCATTATGAAGTAATTAGGAAGTAATTAGGAATATTAAACAATAATAGGAATGAATAAAAAAAACTAATGTAGAAGCATGTAAAATAACACTAGATGAAAAGAAGATAAATGGGCACAACCTACAATAATTAAACCCAACCAAATGTAAAAAGATCTGCTCAAGAGCACACAGATAAAATGTTTTCACGCAGCCTATTGCTAGGTAGGCATAACGACTACATAAATAATTTTCAGTATGACCCTGGTTTAATTAAAAATTAATAACAATCCATGTCTACTCTTATTCAGCTATATATATATGGTACAATCCAGCAGTTTATGCTCGCTAATGAGCTCCCTTGCTCTATTATTTTACAAAGGACCTAATTCAGCTATATGCTAAACTTGGAAAAGCATGTTTTTAATTTTTTTCTTTTACTAATTGATCTTATTTTGTGCATTTTGGTCTCCTTTAATACAGCTACCTCCTCATCACTTTCACCTGTGTTTTTTTTCAGGTAAGTTGGTCATATTCACAGTAATTAGTTTAAATCTACCATTAAACCTTCAGATCCATCCAATTAAAACTCACTTTAAAGGTACTAATTAGCAATCTGTTTATAATCTTATAATAGGGCAACACTTATTGTGGTGTTACTGTTAAAAAAAAAGAATAGCCTGAAGCATTTAGATTAAAAGCTAAAGTTTTCTCTCCCTTTGGGCAACTTAGACCAAATGCCCGAATAAAAAGCTTATGGATATGTGATAAAGGGTCATCATGGTCTACTTAGAGGTTACTCACACACACACTGGTCACCAGACACCTGAAATAAGCCTAAAATACAAAGAACTGAATTCATGTGCTTAAATAGATTCCACTAATAAACTGATTGCAAAAGAGAAGAATGTACTTGCTGCTACAAATATTTTTATATGAAATGGTAGTGCAGTGAGGATATGACTACACATATCCAAATATTGATCCTTGGCATTTGTGTTTGAAATGTATTAAAGAACCTTAGGGCATTTTGGTCTTCAATTCAATGAAATCAACATATTTCTTATCACTTGAAAATTCTATTACAGTCGATGGGAAAATCTGGAACTGAAATAAGAGATATGTGGACCATTGTGTTGTCTGCACATTTTTCATAATGTTCTCATCTTTATAAAATCAGAGATTGTTAGTACAGGTATGGGACCTGTTATCCACAATGCTTGGGACCTGGGGTTTTCCAGATAATGGATCTTTCTGTAATTTGGATCTTCATATCTTAAGTATACTAGAAAATCCTATAAACATTAAATAAACCCAATAGGCTTGCTTCCAGTAAGGATTAATTATAGCTTAGTTTGGATCAAGTACAAGGTACTGTTTTATTATTACATCGACAAATGGAATAATATTTACAAAGTTTGGTTATTTCATTATAATGGAGTCTATGGGAGATGCCCTTTCTGTAATTTGGAGCTTTCTGGATAATGGGTTTACGATAACAGATCCCATATCTGTACAGTATATTATAATATGGTGAACTTCATTTTAATAACTTGGTATTTTAAGGTTTAAAACTCCCCTAGCAACTATTACTATTTATCTAATGGAAATGTAATGAGGTGAATTTATAATTATTTTCCTATTATGTTATTTTTACTAGGTTCTGTGAATATGTTACTGACTGCTTGCAATTTCAGCTCAAATGTGGGCATTCATTTTAGATGCTTTCTGGAAAAACATAAGATATAGCATATTTTAGTGGAGATTTAACTGAAAATGATCATAGACTCCATTCTTTACATGTAGAACCATCAACAATCTATCCACAGTTCATCTTCCACCAGCATTCCTGATTAATAACCTTCATGACAATGCTACGTCTTTAGCATATACTGATAATGTCATGGGACTGGCCATCTATGTTTTGAAACTGAATAATAAAATATTAAGTAAGACAAATAGAATTGGTTTATAGAATTCAGAAACCACATTTATGTTAACAGTGTTTTACAAATGTACTTCATAACGAAAGTTGTACTGTAAAGTTGTTTGTAATTTTCAATTAACCTTTTTCGATCTGCAGTGTTCTGTAATATTAGAAGCCACAGACTAAAATTTATACTTTTTGGTACAGGTATAGGATCCATTTTCCAGAAATCGGTTATCCAGAAAGCTCTCAATTACAGAAAGACTATCTCCCATATAATCCATTATAATTAAATAATTCACATTTAAAAAAATGATTTCCTTTTTTTTCAATAATAATAATAATAATAATAATAATAAATCAGTATATTGCATTTTATCCCAACTAAGATCTAATGAATCCATATTGGAGAAAAACAATCCTATTATTTTGGAGACCAAAATTATTGAAAGAACTATTATCTGGAAAACCCCAGGTCCTGAGCATTCTGGAAAACAGGTTGCATATCTGTACTTAAATAAGAGAATGTGTGTCTGTGTTGCATCTGCTGCTTTCCTTAAAATAACAGTACTAATGGCTGGAATTCTAGAAAAACTGTTTCAAGATGTAACAAATCTTCTACAGTTCAGATGACTGCAGGATTCCTCTAAGTTATCAATTCATATGGAGAGCAGTAGTAGTTACTTGTAGCTGGCTACAAGTAGATTAGTATTTCTTGCTGGAGTCTTCAGGGTTTAACTAGGGTTGCCACCTTTTCTGGAAAAAAATACCAGCCTTCCTATTTATTTATCTTTTTTCCATATTAATAACATTGGGCCTTACCGGCCAGGCGGCAACCCTAGGTGTTTATAATTTTTGGGTTTGTCTAAATATCGACTCCATATCCATAATTGAGACAAATGATTTCATTTACAGCTATGCATTTTTGAGAATTTGACCTTATATTTAAAAAAAATCACAAACGTGTTAATCAAGATCAAGTTAAAGCACAAAAATACAGTAAAACTGTAATTTTTGTGAATCCCTGCTCTTCATGCATTTTCAAGACATTTGAAGACAAAAGGGCTCATTTCCACATGCAGTATGCAAAAAAAGCAATTAATTTGCACTTTACGCACTACACCGGTTATTGTGCAAACAGCTGCAGGCCTCTGTGCCCTGTTTCAAAAATTATTTAGCACTTTATCCAGTGCATGGGGTATTGTGCAAAGAAGCACAGGCCAATGTGCCCTTTTTCAGAGATAAAGAGGAGTAGGCAGGGGATGCATTTAGGTGTCCTCTCCTTCTGCCTCCTACCTGACTTTACCTTTTACATCATTCTGAGGCAGCAGGAGATCCAGCCCACATTGGGGTCCTGTCTTTACCTATAAGGACAGAGCTGAGCTGCACAACTTGATTTTGCCCTTTTAAATTTTCAGCCATAATCCGACTGGTCCCAAACACCAACAAATGGTCTGACAATTAAGTGAAGAAATGCATTTTGGGTAACATTACACAAATATGGTTAATGATCAGCAAGTAATGTGGGTCAGACTGGGTGAATTAATTAAAACGCAATTCAGTAAATATTTGGTTGGACCATTATATATACGGTAGTTAAAGGTATTAAAATGTAAATAAAAAAGTAAAGTATGAAAAGTGACTAATTTTCGCTATGACATTTTATTTGACTAAAAGCTAAATATTTTTTTTCTCTCAAAATAATGCCCATTAAATCAGATGCACATGTCTGTTCTGCATGCATTAACAGCTATTCCATTCGCTGTTCCATGGCACATTAAAACAGTAGCAATACGTAGTTATATGTATAAGCTACAGTGAAGGGTTTGAATTTGCTTTTTAATAAATGTGTTCAATTCCAGAAATAGTCTGTAACACACACTACTGAACAAGAACATATGGTTGCTTCTTCTGTAAAGCGATTATTACCCTGCCCAGTCCATGTACAATAATAGCTGGGTTGATAGATTTAAAGAAGATGTGTCTGGTATGTGTTGATAACTAATGATGTGTTTACCTAAAGGATATAACCATGATGTTATCCATGTGTCCACAGGAGCATGCCTGCCATGTAAACCTTAACAATTTGTAGGCTGAAATTCTTTTATTTATTTTAACTTCAGCATATTCATTTCTCAGATAGGAATCATTTGTCTGATGAATATAGTAACCAACATATTTTACTTATATTAACTCTATTTCATGTAGCATGCTTCTTAATTGTATTCTAAACTGTTTTTTTTTTTCATCTGCTCTCTAGGAAGTGGCTTCTGATCAATCCAAGAGGCTCACAGAAGGTATCACATTCCTGAATACACATAAAGATCAACGTAGGGACACCATGTATGCATGAAAAGGGTTAAAACTTTGTTGGTTTTTTTCCATTCCAGCCAAAAGGTGGCCATAGACGTGCATATTACCTGCAATATTGGACGCCCCCATCTTCCGATCTGCCACTTACCATTCAGTTTAAGTAAGATAGCAAACAAACAGATCAGACGATGTTCTAACTTGACAGCAATGGTACGAAAGTTTATGCCGGTCAAAGCTGGTGACAGTCTCCCACTGAAAATCATCAGATCCGCAATACATGCAGAAGTATTATCAGTAGTGATGGGCAAATTCACTGCAAATTCCTGTGAGTCGCTGCCGGCGAATAAATTTCCAGGAAAAATTTGCCTCAGAAAATTCGCTGGCGTCTCGTTTTGGAAGCGGGTGTCTATTTTTTCGACGTTTGTATCTCAGGAATAGCAAAAGAAGGATAAGGTGTTGCCATAATAAAAATAAATATACTAAAATATTACTAAAATTCGAATTTATCTCATATTGCAAACAAAAATGATTGACCAAACTCACATCCCCAATTTTGCTTTATTTATTGATAAAATAACTCGAATAAATCAGATTAGTAAAAAAACAGATACAATTGTGTGAAAACCGAATTGTACTTTTTCTTCTGAAAACCACAAATTTATCAGATTATCGTTCTAAACCCAGCACAAACCATAATATGATCTATTGGGACATCTCCCATTGACTTGTACAGGACCTTGATATGTCTGAGATGGCAGATTTTCAGATTCAGGCTTTTTGCAGCATTGGGGTATAATAAATCATGACAAAAATATGTTTTTCCACTATAAAATTCAAGTTTTTGCCCCAAAAAGCCAAACCAGAATTTTTTTTGGTTTAGTAAATATATGTCTGTATAGCTTAATATTGTGAACATAGAATATTGGAGATTAGAATATAAAGGATGCTATACAGTGATTTTTCTATCTCATTAATTCTCAGTAAAGAAAACGATACAGCCCGCATGGGTGAAAGAGGGACATGACCGGAAGGCGGGGGGGGTGAGAAAAAAGGAAGTAAAGGTGAAGGAAGTGGCAACGGGTAGGCAGGTAGGGGGAAGGGGGGGGGGAGTATATTAGCCAGAGCGGGAGAGTGCCACTTCCTTTTCCTACCTTTATCAGCAGTGCAGGTTATAAGCAGACCCACCCTTCCCACCCAAGTTTTAGCTATGGGTTACTGTACCTATGGTAAGTTCTGTGTATCGAGGGGGATTATTTATATGGAAAAAAAAAAGAGGTAGTTTATTGTCACAGCGTTTGGCGGGTCGCAGCCAGTGAGGGGGACATGGTATGTACAAGGTTGGTTCCCGCATTCCCTCCACTCCTTTCACAGTTATGCATAAAACTATACCTTCCAACTTGTCAATATGAAAAATTGGAATAATTACATAATTACATAGTACTTAGTTGATAGTTAAGTTGGGTTGAAAAAGGACCATCAATGTAAACCCAATGTAAACCCCTCCAAATGAAACCCAGCACACATACCCACACACATTGGGGCAGAATTAATAAGGGTCGAATTGTCGAGGGTTTTCAGCACTCGATAAATAAATATTTGCCTATGGGGGCTTCCCATAGGCTTCTATTGCATTTCAGTAGGTTCAATCTGGCGAAGAATGCAGTCGAATAAAAATTTACAGGGCAAGTTCTTCGGCTAACAAATAGTTGAGCGCTCGAATATATATTTATTCGACCTATTCGATTATTCTATATTCGATGGTCGAAAATACTTAATTTGCATATTCGAATAGTCACACGATCGAATTGAGACTATTCGAGACTATTGGCGAGAATCATTCACATGAATTTTTAAAATCTGCCCCTTAAGGTGGCCATAGACGCACAGATAATATCGTACGAAACGAATTTTCGTACGATATTCTGTGCGTGTATGGTGGGAAATGAGCCGACCGATATCGTCAGAAGATTAAGATATCGGTCGGCTGGTTGATCGGACTCGACGGAAAATTTTGATCGGATGCCTTTGAAAGCACCCTGAACATCGTCCATTGTTAGTGCTGAATCGTCAGATACAAGTAGAATTCTATTGTTTCTACCTGTATATTTGACGAATTAGCTCTACACGTGTGTGTTGAAACGAACGATCTTTCTTGGAAAGATCTTTTCCAAGAAAGATCGTAATTGTTACGTCTATGGCCAGCTTTACACTGACCTATCTATACACTCTCAAATATAAACTATATTTACCAATATGTATATTAATTGTAGATTTTAGTATCACAATAGCCTATGATATTACCCTTGTCCAAGAAAACATCCAAGCCACTCTTAAATACATTAACAGAATCTGCTATCACAACATCACCCAGCAGGCCATATTTAGAGCTTCACATTTCAGTTCAAGTACCAGTCTGAAAACCAACCTCACTTTCTGAAATGCCTGCCCTTTTGGGGAGTTTGGAACCCACCTAAATGGATGATGTGGAGTACAAGTTGTAACATTATTTCAATGTATAGTTATGATGTACAGACAATGAGCACATTTTCCTGCTGCAGCTAGTCACAAAGCCGTCCACTTACACAGCAACAAGGAATGTGTAAACTGGAGACTAGATATGAATGAGCAAACGCATAAAAGATAATAGCCTGGAGATATTATCTAACAATCTTGTGTATTTTACTTAATCCATTGCACTATTGTCATTACTTAGAACTTTGAAGATTATAGTATAAGACAATCTCAACATCAGCCCCCTAAGAAACTGTATTTCTTATTGGTAACCTAGAAGATAAGTGCCACAATTGGTGGCGACCCCTGTGACATTTCCCATAGAAGCACAGCTTTTCCTTTGAACTGACCCCATATTTACATTACCTTCTATGTGTGAAAATAAAGGTTTGAATTATACATCAAAGATATTGTTTCTGCTATGTAAATGCTAAACTTATTCAATAGAAGTGCAGTAAATCAGTTCTTCGAAGAAGCTCATTGATTTACATGATCAGTAAATAATTTAGCAACACAGAACCATTGCACAATACAAAGACTGCTAAATCATACTATAGGTATGGGACCTGTTATGCAGAATGCTTGGGACCTGGGTTTTTCTGGATAATGGATCTTTCTGTAATTTGCATCTTCATACCTTGTGTCTACTTGAAAATCAAGTAAACATTAAAATAAACTCAATAGGTTGGTTTTGCCTCCAATAAGAATTAATTATATCCCACTTTGGATCAACTACAAGCTACTGTGAAAAAAGGAAATAATTTTAAACAATTTGTATTATCTGGATAAAATTAAATCTATGGTAGATGGACTTTCCATAATTAAGAACTTACTGGATAATGGATCCCGTACCTGTACTAAATCTACCACACATTTGTTAGGGTTTGCACAAATCCCCTGCAGCAGTGCAGTAATCCATAATCAATAATCATTAATTTTTTTCCTATAATGAACTAATTTGCAGCATAGATTCATTGTTTATTTGCTGATTTATTGATGATAATTGGTTGCAATAGGTTACTATACCAGTACCGGTATGGAACCTGTTATCAAGAATGCTCTGGACCTGGGGGTTTCTGGAGAAGGGGTCTTTCTGTAATTTAGATCTCCATACCTTATGTCTGCTATAAAATCATTAATTAACATTAATTAATTCCAATAGGATTCTTTTGCCTCCAATAAGAATTAATTATATTTTAGTTTGGGTCATGTACAAGGTTTTGTTGTATTAATACATTTTTGAAAATGTAAAATTTTGATTAAAATAGAGTGTATGGGTGATGGCCTTTCCGTAATTCAGAGCTTTCAGGATAAAAGGTTTCAGCGTAACATATGCTATACATTTCATACAAACATCACATAGGCTTGTGTAGCATAAAATTAGACCAATGTAGATTTCATGGATCAGTTCAGTAATTATTTACTAACCTTTTTAGCCTATAGAAAATTTGTGTATTGGAAAATAATTGTTCATGAAAAAAACCTGTGGGGGAAGAAGAATTTATAAATCAGTAAAATCATTAACAAAATTCCAGAATGTCATGAAAAGTTTAATAATGTGATAAAATAAGATGCTGGAAACATTCCAGGAAAATGCTAGGAATCCCAGTCCAACCTTTGATAAATCTCCCCCTTAGTCACAGCAGACCATCGCCTATAGTTTTTAACAGAACTAGAGAGCCTGAACAGGATTTGTTAATCATCTTAATGTTTGGGGCCCTCTCTGCTGCAGTACCAGTTAGAATTCAGCTACATCAAACAACACAGATAAAACTAGAACATGTAATCATGAAAAGACAAACAGCATAGCAGCAAGAAATAAGCTGACAGTTGACAGTAATTCTACAGGTATGGGATGCTTTATCCAGAGACCCATAATCCAGAAAGCTCTTTATAATGGGAAGTCCATCTCCCATAGATTCAATTTTACTCAAATAATTAACATTTTTAAAAATTATTTACTTTTTCTCTGTAATAAAACAGTCCTGTCCAGCTATAGGACCTGTTATCAGGAAACGTATTTCCAGAAACCTTGCAACTTCAGCAAGGAGATCTCCCATAGATTCCATTTTAATTAAATAATTACAATTTTTTAAAATTATCTCCTTTTTCTCTGTAATACAGTACCTGGTTCTTGGCCTGAACTAAGTTATAATTAATCCTAACTGGAGGAAAAACAACTGTATTGGGTTTAAAGGAGAATTCAACCCTGCGGTGCTAAAACCCCTGCCTCCCTATGGCCCCCCTCCATCCTCCCCCTGGGCCTACCTCCCCCACCAGCTATTGCCCCTAAAGTGTAAATTACCCCAAAGCTTAGGTCCCCTTCTGGAAGGTTTACAGGAGCCATCTTCTGCCGCACCGTCTTTTTCACTGTCACAACGGTGTTTGCCAGTTAGTACTTACTGAGCATGCGCCAAAAGTTTAATCGGAAGTTTAACCGAAGTGCAGTAGTACCAACCGGCAAATGTGTCCTACTGCGCATGCGGCAGAAGATTGTGCTCATAAACCTTCCAGAAGGGGACCTGTGCTTTGGGGTAATTTACACGTAAGGGGCAATAGCCCGAGGGGGGGGGAGGCAATAGCCCAGAGGGGGAGGTAGGCTGTGGGGAGGAGGGAGAGGGCCTACGGGAGGGGGAATTTTAGTGCCAGCAGGGTTGAATTCTCCTTTAATAAATGTTTAAATGTTTTTTTTAGTAGACTTAAGTTATGATGATTCAAATTACTAAAAGACCTCATATACAGAAAACCCCAACAGCTTCAATACTTGTGCTAAGATATAATAAATGCTTATTTGCTACAAAAATATCCTTTTTTGGGGTTTATTTGTTGTTTAAATGATTTTTTAGCAGACTTAAAGTAAAGAGATCTAAATAACAGAGGCACACTTTATCCATAATATCCCAGGTTCAGAGCATTCTGGATACCAAGCCCCATATCTGTAGTACATTCTGAGGAACTTGTCAGGCAAATAAGGTTCAAAAATAAGAAGGCAAGATGATTTTGGGCATAAACCTGGAATACAGTAGTGATGGGCGAATTTATTCGCCAGGGCCGAATTCGCGGCGAATTCCCGCGATTCGCCACTGGCGAATAAATTCGCGAATCACCAGCGAAATTTCGGCAAAAAAAAGAGTCGCGCGTCGTAAATGCCGCGACGCTTGTCATAAACGACGCTACGCGCCGAAAATGTCCCGCGACTCGTTTCGCGAATTTTTCGTCGATTCGCGAATTTCTCTAGAAATTCGCAAATCTTTCGGCTAAGCGAATCGCGGGTGATTCGCCCATCACTAGTAGTAACAAAACAAGTTATATACAGAATTGTACAGGATCTAGACTTTAGGCCCAAGGCAAAAAATTGGCTTGATCATCATCATTGATTTTTTTATACAGTAACACATTGCTTTACGATTAGTATCTAGTATCTGCCCATAATTTACAAGTGTAAACCTATCTGTATATGGGTAGTTGCACAAAATATATTTGGCAGGTAAAATGTTACCATTTAAAGAGTTGTAATATAGAAATAATGATAAATCCCTAAATGTAATAGAAATTACTCCAAACAAGACAGATGATGAAACAGACGATCCAGCTATTTCTGTGTTCCTAAAAAATATATATAACCAGGTGACTTCTATTGAAAACTATATTTCAGAGAAACTTATTTAAAATTAAAATAGTGTTAATATGTTTTATTAAATGTGTAGTAAGCAACAGAATGTGTTTCAGTAATGTATAGGGCGTTTGCTCGCTCAGCCCTAATTCAATTACATGTGTTTCACATATGAGGTAGGATTTTCCAACAATGAATCCTCACTTACAGTTTTTTTCCATGTGTCCATGCATAAATTTGAAAAAAGATGAGTTCAGCTAATTGGTCCTATGGGGAATAAAAACATTGATTTAATCACTTCAAGGATTGCAATTTAAGGCATACTGCAATCATATAAAATATCAGCAACTTGTTATTTTTAAGCAGCAGAACAAGCCTAAAATGGAACATAGACATAGAAAGTATATAAACAAATGCCTAGGCTCACTGCAAATTTAATGCCAGTAGCAGGTTGTTTACAGACCTGTACGACAGGCCCTAATTTAAAGCATTGACAATCAATTGAATCATTCTCCTCAAAATGTAGGACTTCCCTCAGGAAGCCATGGAGCAGGGGATGGTGTGAATAATGTATAATTCTGTAAAATGTTGCATTAATAATGTGTCAAAGTTATATAATGACAGATAAAAAAAAGGAGACTGAGCTCTAAAAATTCTGTAAATTTGAGGCTTGGGGTTTATGGGCCACACAGTAGTGAGTTAGGTAAAAGGACCAGTAACATAAAATTAAAAACTGGACTCCTCTACAGAAAAGGTGATCTGGTGACGATCCATTGTGCGTCGCTCGATTTCTCCTCCCTGACTTCTGTTTGCTCTTTTGAGAAATGGATTTCAGTGCAGAAGTCAGCTGGAGCAGCACTATTAACTGACAGTTTCCCTTTAAGGAGATAAAAAGATTACAACTTGTATTTAAGCAGTTTGATCACACAAAAAGTAACCTATTAACCCGTTGAAATGTAATTAGTGGCCGAGGATCTGTAGAATAACTCCAAGGACCATGTCCCCTCAGACAAGTTATTAATATCATGTCAGATTAGAGGGAGATTCAAGGTCCTGCTGACATCTGGCCTCCTAAGAAGACTTCTTTTTTATCTAACTGAACTTTACTGAGCAAAAGTATCATATTCTAAGAACAACAGAGATTCAGTATTTACAAATTACCATAAAGCCTGATGATGTATAACTAATTATAAGGTTAATGAAACTGACAAAAGGCATTCCCATGTTTATGATTTATGTGACAAAGCCTTCAATGAAGAACACATTCATGATCCTTATTATTATTCAGGGAAGAAAGTTTCTTGACTCCACTGAGTTGAACTGAAAATATATCAGATAAACCACTTAAAATATACAGTATACATACAATATGCTATGTGAATGGCCTGAAATAAGTTACAATTTTGATGTCATACACAGAAGTTTATAGAACACTCAGAAACCTGCAAAGCCTTTTAATTCTACCCAGTCTGCCCATTTTTACAGTCTTACCCTTTCATGGAAAATGTTTGATATCCCTCATTGTATAAAGAGCAAGTAAGCAGAAGATACTTTTTATTATGATCAAAGAGTCTTATTTGTCTGAGTTATCAGACAAAAACCAGCACAGATCACATTATCAAGAAACATCTTCAGGGACATCTGACATTGACTTCTAAATGACAGATTTGTAACAGCTTTGGGTTACAACAGCTTTGGGCTACAATAAATCTTTAAAAAACAGATTTTTACCATTTAAAAACTCAACCATAAAAATTCAAGTTTGGATTAGTGCAAGGAACTCTTTATCATTACAGGGGAAAAGAAAATCCTTTTTAAACATTTGGATTATATAGAGTCTATCGGAAATAGCTTTTCCATCATTCTGAGCTTTCTGGATAACGGATCTCATACCTGTAGTATAGCAGATCCTATTTTTGTAGTCATAGGACACTAGACATATAGACAGTGCAATGCTACATAAAATCATATGCTATTCCAATTTAATTTTGTAAAAAGAAGGTACCTCAGGGTCCCAAAAGCTTGCAATTATTTTTCTAGCGTTAACCACTTGCCATTTTTACATCTCTTGAGTTTAAAACTAAAATGCTTTCCATTGGCAGACATGTAACCAACACTATTTTCATTTTATGATTCCCAAGAAAAGTATATTAGCAAAACTGTAATTGGTAGTACAAAAGGCAGAGCCCATAACCAATATGAATTTAAACGTTAATGAGTCATATATATATCCCCCCCCACCCCATGTACCACCTTTTGTCCAATGCAGCGTGACTGAAACTCTCCAAATATTTCCTGCTTGCTTCAGGCTGCTTTTGAGTATTAGACATGAAAGAGGGATGTGGATGTTGCCTACCAATGTGATTGGGAGCACTTAAGAAACCACTTCCACCAAATGGGATTTAAATCAAGCAAATAGAATAAGCTGAAATGCCTGAGGCAACAATTCATACCATAAATAAAAAAAGAATTCCCTATTCAAAGAAAATGTGTTTATTGAAAGGGATAAAGCTTAAGTTACTAAAACCTCTCTCAATAGAGAGAATGGGTTAAATAAACAGGACACACATCTCTTCTTACACAAACCGTGTCACTGATGCTACCTTGGATGCAGTCTCACTTAATCAAATCTGCAAACTTCTTCTGTTATTCATTCACTGCATTTGCTTAGGCTGAACATTTCCACACAGAGCGGGAATTAGTTAAGGGTTTTTTTCCCTTTCCACTTTATGAGCTAGAGAGACAATATTTTATTAAACTCTGCTGTGCTAAAATCCAAGTATGCTTATGAACTTATATCATTATAAAAGTCTATTATCTTATTAACAGCTAGCAACACTATCATTTTTATAGAAACGGAACAAACAGAAATAGACTATAATAATGTCAACTGCATAACCATAACCATCTGTTTATAAACGGGTTGTTCACCTGTGAGTTGAATTTTAGTATGATTTAGAGAATGATATTCTGATACAATATGCAGTTGGTTTTCATTTTGCATTATTTTTGGATTTTGAGTTATTTTATTTAGCTTTTTATTCTTCAGCACTCCAGTCAGCAACCTGGTTTCTAGGGTCCAAAGCACCCTAGCAACCATGTAACTATGTACATAGTTACATAGTTTAATTGGGTTGAAAAAGACAAAGGCCATTAAGTTCAACCCCTCCAAATTAAAACCCAGCATACATACACACCCCTCCACTCTTTCACACAAACCATATATGCCCATAGCTATACTAACCGTATAGTTTAGTATCAAAATAGCCTTTAATATTATGTCTGTCCAAAAAATCATCCAAACCCCTCTTAAAAGCATCAACAGAATCAGCCATCACAACATCACCCGGCAGGGCATTCCACAACGTCACTGTCCTCACTGTGAAGAACCACCTACGCTGCTTCAAATGAAAGTTCTTTTCTACTAGTCTGAAGGGGTGGCCTCTGGTGCAGTGATCCCCAACCTGTACAGACTACACTCATAATTTAAGTCTTCCATCCCTAACCAGTTTAGTTGCACGTCTCTGTACTCTCCAGCTCATTTACATCTCTACTAAGGACTGGAGTCCAAAACTGCACTGCATATTCCAGATGAGGCCTTACTAGGGATCTATAAAGCGGTATAATTATGTTTTCATTCCGTGAGTTTATGTCCTTTTTTATGCAGGACAGAACCCTACTGATTTGAATAAGACCCACAAGTATATCTGCACATTAATTACACCAACTTTGTCCAGCTAGCTAAACAACGCAAGGCAAATATGTTCACAGACATTCTGTGTTTATAAATTAGGGTATATATGAGGCACATATTGCAGCAATACTCGGTAAAAACCCACAGAGGCCACATTGGGTATTGATCAGCATTTATTGAATTAATAGTGATGAGCAAAATATTTATCCTCATTTTTTGTAACAAGGTATCCTGGTTTGTGTTTTGATAGTTGAGGATGAGCAGAGTATAACAGGGCTTTATTAGCAGGTTCACGCAGCCATTGCACAACAGTAACATAAACTCTATCCTTCTTAAACAGTATAGACAGTACTATGTATACACACATGTGCACAGTGACCTCTGCAGGCCATTTGTATAAACACCACACCTGACAAAATTTAGTATTAAACTTTAGCAGTGACTTAGGGGCATATTTATTAAATATAAAATATATTAATATAATTTTTTAAAGGGGAAAATTATAATTTCTAGCAAAAAAACTCAAAATCTTAGAGATTTTTTTTATTCCAAAACTGTTCCGAACAGGGTCCAGCTCTCATGGGTCCCGCTGGCACAGACTTGCTCCCTGCCACTTGTCACCACTGCCCGGAACCTCTTCCACCTGGTAATAAAAAGGTACTCATGGGGGGGGGCATTAGGGGCTGGGGGCCTGGGGTGGTGGCTTTTCTGTATAGGTGCATTTGTGTATTGTGTGTATTTGCTTCCCCAATTCAACAATTTAAGGGGGATGCTGTTTAAAACTAATTTGCATTTGAAAGGTTTAAATATGGGTTCTGTACCCTGGTTGGTGCTTTATATTTGGGTTGAATCTCATGTACTACGAGTATTATGATGAAACAATGTTAAGATCCATTGTTCAGTGGGTTACTAAGAATATATACTAAGCTGGTAAGAAAATATACTCACCAGCTATTATTTCTGTAAAAATACTATTTTGCAATCACTTAGTGCAGTCTTTATTCTTTTGCCTGACCTGAGTGAACAAGGTTTTACCTGTAAATAAATAGTATTACTATCAGCCATGATGGTGACCTATATCTATCTAGGCCACAACCGCAAGGAAAATATAGCTGATTACTCTTATCTATCAACAACTAGAATAAAGACTTCCAGTAAACGGTCCCTGTACAGCTTTATTATTTACATTATGATCTACAATGAGATTCAAGAGACTAAGCAGTTCCTGTGCATGGGATTTTATTTAGCTCATGAGATATTATTTAGCAAAGACTCTTGTATGTAACAAAATACTACACCATATGACCCCAGAAGGAAAAAGAACAACCACCCATGGTGGTATAATGTACAGTATGTTTTATACTTATTTATATATTTGCCAAAAGGCAAAATGTATATCAAACTGCCTATCTTTTGTTTAAAATAACTGCCGGGATTTTTTTTTAAAACTTTCATTGATATATAACTGCCTTCAACACTTGAAATGCCCTGTACAGTATGTTAGGAAGGTGTAATTGTTCCAATATGCTCTTTAAAACAACTGCAAATTGCAACGGGCAGCTAACACAGCATCTGTTTAAAAACACAGCAACTTGTCTTTTGTTAATAGAGCATAAATAGGAAACCTTTGGCACTCCAGATGTTGTAGAAACATAGCTCCCAGCCAACTTCAAGTGATAACAGGATGTTTGAAACTATTGCTCTGCAACACCTGGAATGACAAAGTTTACATAAGCATATTACTGAGCATGGCCTTATTTTGATAAAGGTTAAATGGGCCTCTGGTTACCTTATATCTCATATTTTAAATATACTGTAATAAAATCTTTCTTCTGGAAATTGTTCATCTTAATTCTGTATTTCTCCAGACAATGTCAATGGCCAATGGTTAAGGTACTTGACTACTTTTGATACCCTTGGGTAGAACCATAGACCGTAGAAAATTTATAATTATAATCTTAGCAAAATAAAATACAATAACTAGAAGAATAACCTCAGTGAATATAAAAGAAAATATGTGCCATAGTACACCAGCAGCATTTGCTAGTCTTGGCCTCACTATAACCTGTTCTTTCAAACAATTTGGCAATGACAAGAAACATGAACTGCTGCTTTTGACAGGAAGGAAGTTGTTTAACCCATTGGCTCTATCTGACAACTTAGCCTGTCAGATTTTTGGACTCCAGAAAGGAACACTGACAGTTATTTGCTCTAACGGCAACTTGTCATTAGCAATTTGCTCCAACTATTAAATGGCCAGCTACCGTGTGTGCTTCAGTCACATGAACTCCAGGAAACAGACTTAATGAGCAAACTGATGTTTTTGGTCTTGACATTGGATCATTACTTGGAAACTTAAGCCGAACTGAAAAGGAAGAATTTATGTACAGGGATTTTCTGTTTGGTAACATAAGATATGTAACCCTACAACTGCTATGTTACAAGGAGCAGCATGTCACTACACAGCCCGCCTTAGCGCGTGTGTTCGCTTAACTTTCCCTTTGACATGAGCCAGTTACAATAATGACATGATTCATATAGCCGAATAATCGTGTTTATTTTAGAGAATAACATTATAGTCAGTTCTTGATTAGACAGCACTGCTGTTGGATATAATACAATTTGATAGCATGAATTCCCCAAACATTCACTTCTTGCAGCAGTGTTAACAGCCTCTGATTTTTCTCTTCTGTCTATGCCTATCAATTCTAAGAGCAGACTTTGCATTTATTGTTACCTGTCAAATTTTAAAAGCAATACAATCAACACATGACAACCAGGTCATCCCTTTTGGACATTTCAGACTGAACTGGATAGCCCTCTGACTACACGCAGTTGACTGTTATCATTGCTGAAAGTCAATCACGGGTCGTCTGTCTGAGATGCATGCAAATGAGACATTGCCCCTATTTCCATCACCATGTTTAGAAATGCAATTTATAGAATGCAAATGTATGGGTAAATCATTGCAATAATCCGTGTACCATGAGACATCATAAGGGATTCTGTCATGATTTTTTATGGTGTTGTTTTATTTCTAAATGACACTGTTTACATTTCATATTATTTCTTCTACCATATAAAATTTTATTCCTGAAAAAAACAAATGTATTTTTTTAGTTGTAGTATTGATGTATAGGCAGACATCTCAGGTCATTGTGCATGGGACTGCTTTCAAAAAAGTGAACACTTCCTGATGGAATTGCTTTCAGCTTTCAAGCTATTGTTTCTTCTACTCAGTGTAACTGCAGGAGTTGCAGTGGGATTTGGATTTTTACTATTGAGTGCTATCTACCAGGGAGTTGTTATTAGTGATGGGCGAATCTCCCGCGATTCGCTTCACCGAAAAATTCGCGAAACGAGTCGCGGGACGCTTTTGACGCGCGTCACGTCAACTTTTACGCACGGCGCGTCGTTTTCGGCACGCCGCGTCGTTTTCAGCGTGTCGCATCGTTTACAACATGCGTCGCGTCAAAAAAGATGCACAACTCGTTTTTCCGGCGAAATTTCACTGGCGATTCGCGAATTTATTTGCCAGTGGCGAATCGCGAGAATTCGCCGCGAATTCGACCCTGGCGAATAAATTCGCCCATCACTAGTTGTTATGTATGTGGTTGCATTCACTTTGTTCTGCTGATAGACTGCTTTAGATAATGAGTGACTGATGTTTATCAGAGCACAAGTCACATGGTTGAAAGCGCCTGGGAAACTGACATGTTAAGCCCCATGTCAGATTTCAAAATTATGTATAAAAAATAAGTTTGCTTTTTTGAAAATTGTTTTTCAGCTCAGAGCTCAGCTGGAGTAGCACTATTAAAGGAAAACTTTACCCCCAAAAATGAATACTGGAGCAACAGATACTTTCTATCAAATTAAGTGGCATATTAAAGAATCTTACCAAACTGGTAAAATATATATTTATATATATTTAAGTAAATATTGCCCTTTTACATCTCTTGCCTTGAACCACCATTTCTTGATGGTCTGTGTGCTGCCACAGAGATCCCCTGACCAGAAATATTTCAACTCTAACTGTAACAGGAAGAAGTGTGGAAGCAAAATACAGAACTCTGTCTGTTAATTGGCTCATTTGACCTAACTTTATAGTTTGTTTGGTATGTTTGTGTGCACCGTTGAATCATACGATCCCAGGAGGCTGTCCTTTTAAATGGCTATTATATATTTATGATTACCCAATGGCACATGGTACTAAAAAATATATTATTATGAAAATGGTTTATTTAAATGAAGCAGGGTTTTACATATGAGCTGATTTATGCAATATCTTTTTTAAGAGACCTACATTGTTCGGGGGGTTTAGTTTTCCTTTTTTGAACATGTTTTCCCTTGACTGATTCCCTTTAAACTAAATGATGCCAACACTGTTCATTGAGGAAAGCACTGGATTATGTGGTTTGTAATAGTCATCTGTACCTTAGGTGACAGAGTGTAATGGTTAGTGATGGGCGAATCTCCCGAGATTCACTTCGCTGAAAAATTCGCGAAACGAGTCGCGGGACGCTTTTGACGCGCGTCACGTCGTTTTCGTCACGTCGCGTGTTTTTATGGCGAATTTTCGCAAAGCGAAATTTCGCTGGCGATTCACGAATTTATTCGCCAGCGGTGACCCCATTCAGTGTAGTTATATTGAACAAGGGGGTATACTGCCCCTTTAAATACCACAAAACAACCATCCCAAAGTCCAGCAAAAGCATATCCACACACACAGTCTCTGCAAGATGCAAATTAAAGCATACAGTATATAGCATACCTGTCCAGTTCCCCCCGAGGTATAGTAATGATTTAACCAAGAAGCAGAATTTTAATAATATTAAACTTAAAGAGACAGTATACACATCCTTTCAAACAAGCTCAGTGAATAGGGCTTATGATTAAAATACTTTTTGCTTACTGTTTTGACTAAGAAATATCTATGTTTAATATTATTTCAGGCCCCAAACAAGGAAATTACCATCGGAACAATTCGAGAAGTGCCAAGATTTGTGTCTGCCAGGACAAAAACATATCTTTGTTTTCATAAAAAATGAACCCTATAGCATTCTATTGGTTTGGTAAACTATACTATACTATATTAAAGGGATTCTGTCATGATTTTTATACAGTTTTTATTTTCATTTCTAAATTACACTGCTTACACTGCAAATAATTCAATCTACCATGTAAAATGTAATTCCTAACCCAGCAAGTGTTTTTTTTTTAGTTGTAATATTGGGGTGTAGGCAGCCATCTCAGGTAATTTTGCCTGGTCATGTGCTTTCAGAAAGATACAGCACTAGGATAAAACTGCTTTCTGGTAGGCTGTTGTTTCTCCTACTCCTAATGTGTCTCAGTGGGACCTGGATTTTACCATTGAGCGCTGTTTTCAGATCTACCAGGCAGCTTTTTCTTGTGTCAGGAAGCTGGTTATGTACCCATTGTTCTGCTGATGAGCTGGGGGGGGGAGGAGGGAGGGAGGGGGTAATCTCATTCCAACTTGCAGCGCAGCAGCAAAGAGTGTTACATGAGTTACATGACTGTGGACAGCTGAAACACTGACAATATGTCTAGCCCCAAGTCAGATTTCAAAATTAAATATAAACAAATTAAATTTGCACTGAAAATTGATTTCAGTGCAGAATTTTGCTGGAGCAGCTGATGCATTTTGATTTCTTTTTTCCCATGGCAGTATCCCTTTAAACAAAGGTTCAAGGTCTCCTAAGATGTTTGAATACCTGCTCAGAAGCATGTGCAGTGTGTTTAGTTTTATTATTGAATTCATTTGCACAACAGCAGGCTAAATATTAAAAAATACATATGCAATCATATTTAGTTTTTTGCTCATATTTTTCATCTAAGATCCATTAAATATGTTTCAAAATGTATGACACCTGACTTATGCTGTTGGACAGGAAATGCTCTTGGGTGTAAAAAGAAAATGGATACCATGGAGTAAAGGATATAAAACACTAAAAACCTTAAATGCATTTTTACATATTATTAGATACAAAAATTAACTCACTGTATTTGTAAGTGATAAAATATGATGCACTTATTATGCAAATTTGGGAAAAAGAATTGACACACAAGTACAGTAAGGGGAAGATTTATCAAGGGTCGAAGTGAAAATTCAAATTAAAAAAATTCGAATTTCAAAAGTAATTTTTGGGTACTTCGACTATCCAATATTCCAAAATTCGATTTGAATTGAATATTCGACTATTCGAAAATCTTAGTACTGTCTCTTTAAAAAATTCTAATTCAACCCTTCTCCACCTTAAACCTGCTGAATTGCTGTTTTAGCCTATGGGGGACCTCCTATAACCTTTAAGGAGTCTTTTTGAATTTTTTAGAAAAATCGAATCTGTTTTCAATCAAAAAACCACTTAAAAAAATGTAAAAAGTCAAAATTCGACCTTGATAAATCTGCACCTAAATCTACACTAAATGTTAATACAAGGAAATCATACTTACTGTATTTCCCTTGTTATTTCACTTAGTCTTCTATAACTTCCTTCCAGACATCATCCCCTACCTATTATACTCCTTAGGATGCCAGAACAGCTAGGTCTTGAGGGAATTGTACAGCAATAATACAAAAGGCGCCACAATCCTAAACTATTGTATACACAACATCTGGTGTATTCAAAAGAAATGTAATCTGAGAAATAAGCAAATATATTGTTTAGTCTTGTGATTTTTATTTATGTCATTATACATAGGCAGTGGTTATCATTAGTAATGATCGAATCTATCCCGTTTCGCCGAAAAAATTTGCGAATCTCAAGCGAAATTCGCGAATTGGCAAAACATTTGCGAAATGAGTTGCGTCACGTTTTTGACGCCAGCAAATTTTCGGCAGGGGAATTTTCGCTGGTGTTTCGCCCATCACTAGTTATCATAATTTGCTCCCATGATCATTTACATGGTCTAAAACAATACAGGTATTGGATCTATTATTTGGAAGGCTTGGGACCTGGGGTTTTCCAGATAAGGGATTAGTGATGAGCGAATCTGAACTGTTTTGCATTGTGGAAAATTTTGCGAAACATCGAAAGAATGTGCAAAATTCACTGAGGTCAACTGGCGTAAAAAAATTTTCACGTGCTACAATTTTTCTTTCTCCAAAAATGGGTGTTTTTTGTTATTGTGACTTTTTTGTCCAAATGCATTAAAGTCAAAAGGTTTTTTTTTTTTATGGTGACTTGTGTATTAATGTATTAAAGTCATAGGTGCAGATTTACTAAAGGGCAAAAGTGCCGAGTCGCTAGCGAAAATTCATCAAAAATCTCATCTGCAGGAACAACAGTTTCACACCCTAATGCCAGATTTTTTTTATTTTAATTTTTGCCCAGGTGAATGATCGTTACTCTACAAATTCGCTAAAGTGTGAATTTTACAGAACGTTACCACTATCAACAGAGTTTACTTTGGTAGAACTGATAAGATGAAGCTATAAAAAAACATTCTTTCATATTTTAAAGGGGAATTATCTTTAAAAGTTGTAACTATTAAAATAATAGTATTGTGGCATGCCACATTTGTTTTAGGGTGGACTCATGTCTAGGCCATTAGGCCATTAGGCAAAAATTTCTATTCATAAATGTTAATGTTAATAAAATGTTATTCATAAATACAGTCATTATGTATTTAATATAATCTCCCTTCTACTTCAGCAAAGAGCTCAATAGGACCAAAGTGCTGAAGTTACTAAGATACCATGTGACTGTAACCAAACTTCTTTAGAAATAAGAGTTAAGTTCTATAACAGGTCATTCCACACAAGCAGATGGTTTCTGTTTAATAATTCAGTAAACATTGAACAATATTCATTGCTAGATAAGTTGTTCTTGCAGTGTGCTCTTAAAATCTGAATTTGGCAGCATGGTATTTATCCCCCTCCTCATTTAAAAGATTAGCCCTGGTGTTCTGGATTTTTTGTACGGGTGCAAATTTGCACCTTTTCTCCTTCTGCTTTAGTTAAAATATGTAGAAAATATGAAAAATGTACCTGGATATTAGTGTGCATACAGTATACCAAGACAGAGAGCCTCAGGGCCATAGTAAATCAATTTTTTTTGTGATTTCTTTTCACCAGTTTTTCCTGCAGTTGACTAAAGCATTTTATTTTTTACAAAATATTGTTATAATTAATAACATTTTCACAGCAACACCCCCAGGAAATAGGTGAACATTTAGGAAATTGTAGACATTGGATTTGATTCTTTTCTCTCTGGTTCATGTATATAGTCATGTATATGACTGTATATTCATGTATATACATGTATATATTCATGTATGATTCACATATAAACGTCAGAGATTTGTTATTTGCCTTTTAATCTTGCAATAATCTTCTAACCCTAACCACCCTTTCTGATACATACAGTATAGTATAACCTAAGCACACATTTACATTATTAGTGTGACATGCTTAATATTTGACCCATGCAACATGAAAACATACCCTTTGGTTATAAGTTCTCTAAACCAATATCATTAAGTTATGAGAATAATGTGAACCTGGTGCACACCCTTATGGAGAAATAAAGTCAGAACGAGATTTGGCCACAAAAGCCTTACAGGATCTAACAATTATTTGCTTGTCCTTGGCCAGTTTTTCCCTTTTGTGTAGGATCACTGGAGCTAATCTTAAGTAAACAATGCCTTAGGAAAGCTTTAGGTTAATACCAGGTGGAAGGTTATGTCAAGCGTCTACAGAGAAAAAAAGTTATTTTATTGTTGAAAAGAAGGAAAACTGGATATTGCCATTAGATAATGATCTAAAAGCAGGTGCTGGGAATTGACATAGCTACATGCTTGATGTTCCTTAACAAAAAAATGCCATGTAAACTAGTAATGTATCACAGTAACTGGATAGATATTTTTATTGTTTGTTTACCTATTGTACATTTTGTTTACACAAACAATGATGAATGCCACACCTGTTTTGTCACCTTCCACTTTTATACATGGCGTAGACTAGCACGAAATAAACTAAACACAAAGCTGCAGATTTTAGGATAAATCTGATCAACCAAATCACTTGTGTAAATCAGGACTTTGCATTTATTGGCATTGGGGTTAGAGGACTTGCAGATATGGGTATCCTGGAGACATATAATATGGGGATTATACTTTCGTAAAAACTTAAAAGGAACTTTTTATTCGAAATATTGCTGTTATAAAAAAACATAGAGCTTTTTCCATAGAGCTCTAGAAAAAATTGGAAAGAATGATGAAGGCAGGTATAAGTAGAGAAGGAAGAAGAGAATAAAGGATTTATGCCAACATCTCCCTCCCTACTTCCCCTAGTATTGGAGAAGTTTTGTACCCGTAACATTCAAATTCCTAGGAGTGTGTGCCTGAACTGTGTGGCACCAATAAAAAACTAGTCGAATTTATGGAAAAATTTACCAAAAATACAGCAGATTAAGTTATCAACAATTGTAAAAACATAGGTTAATGGAAATAACTCATTAAGTGCTCCATAGACCCAAAATGAGATGCAGCGGCATTTCGCAAATTTCTCTCTGTTTTGCTAATTTCTCTAGAAATTCATGAAAAATTATGCGAAGTCAAACTCCCCAGATTCAGCCATCACGAATTACAGACTATTTGTAGGACTATAAGTGTAACTTGACTAAGACACTAAGGGACACGTTTACTAAAGGTTGAAGTGAATATTCGAATAAAATTAGAAATTTAAAAAATTCTAATTTCGGAGTAATTTTGGGCTACTTCGACTATCGAATAGCCCAAAATTCGATTAAAATTCGATTAAAATAGAAAAAAATTGAATATATAACAAGAAAAAAACTTTTCGAATTTCGACATCTTCTAACTTACTCTAAGGGGCAGATTTACTAAGGACCAAATTTTCGAAGTAGAAAAAACTTCGAAATTCAACCCTTGAAGTTTATTAAAGGGCTTTTCGATTGAAAATTTTCTTATTTTGATCAAATAATCCTTTGAATCATTCGATTGCCTAGTTTTGTGCAAAATGCTTCAAATTCTTGGAAGTTAGAACATTTTTCAGGACAGGTTCTATGAGGTCCCCCATAGGCTAAAATGGCAATATGGCAGCTTTAAGGTGGAGAAGTGTCGAAGTTGATTTTAAAGGGCCAGTATTTAAAAAATTCGACTTGTCGAATTTTTTCTATTCAAATCGAATTTTTGGCTATTCGATAGTCGAAGTAGCCCAAAATTACTTTGAAATTCGAATTTTTTTAATTTGAATATTCACTTCGACCTTTAGTAAATATGCCCCCAAATACATTGATATTCATGCTCTGTTGAGGTATTTTAGGCTGGCTAGTAGGACCTAATAGGGTCAGATATATATTCAAAATTAGAACTGAGTTTGCCGGCAGACAGCAAATAGTCACTGTCATTGATAGAGCCACAGACAGGTCTCGGAAGGGCCACGGAACATTCATTTTACAATGGGCTCATGTGTAGGGCATTAGAGGATCACTTTTGTCTTTATTAAGGTTCCTTGGACATTTAAAATAAAAAAACATCTCTAATAAAGACGTCCATACAATGTACCCGCCCTATTCAAATTGACTTAAGCTTAAGATCACTAGCAACTTTTCACTAGGCATAAACGAACGCTAGCGAATCTTCGCTATGAAATGCTCTCACTGAAGAAGTGTCTCTAGCATTTGGCGCCCAGGACAACTTTACATTTTAATGAATTAGTGTAGTGGTAATGAATTAGCACCTGGCGAAGTGTATGAAGCAGTTGCTGGCAACAATTTGTCCTTTTAGTGAATCTGGCCCTATGAGAAAAGGCCTAACAATAATTCTAAGCTTTATGGATAACGGGTTTCCGGATAAACTGATCACACACCATTTGTCATACTCAATTCACAGCAACAGTTGCTTTTTCAATTAAATATTAATCTGAGTTAAGCACTCTTTGATCAATAACAAATCCTGTATTTTTATCTACAGGCTAATATATAGTAGTGTGTACAGCTGCAAGTAACCTTAAGTCCAGCTGAAATATGGAAGATATTTTAGCTGAAGTGAAGGTTACTAAGAAATTATCACTGGTGCTACAAATTGACCACTATAAGTAACGAGAATGAAACCCACAACTTTACAAATGAAAGAGGCTTCCAAACTAGGTTGTTATTATCGATAACTTCACAAATCCAGACATTGACTGGACATAAAAGGTAGCCAAGTCACAAACAAAACTTGTAATATACTTATTGCTTTATACACACAGGTTTGAAAATATGTTAAATTATCATTTAAGACTAGAACATATGAAAATAAACAGAGGTCCAGGACAGTATCGTGATTGTGATTTACTTAATTTTTCATCAAATTGCTAATGTAATGCCATTATACAAAAAGAGATCCTGGTCACAGCCCTGTTAATTTGACATCCGTGGTAGGAAATATTTTTCAAAGTTTTTTTGCTCAATAGATTTTGGGAGACCAATGTAATTGCTTTCTATTGGGAAGTGAACAGAAGCCTAGACTCAGGGGTGCAGGGTTGGACTGGGGGCCCCAAGGCCCACCAGGGCTGCCGTCCCAGGCCCCTCCCCCCACACTGCGCATGTGCATGTAAGCACATTGTGCTCTCCGCGAAAGTCTGAACGATTAAAGAGGTTTGAGTTAACATTTTTTTCCCAGACATTGGAGGGGCATGGCACATTTGTTTTAGGATGGGCTAATGCAGGCCCGGACTGGCAATCTGAGGATTCTGGCAAATGTTGTAAGTTGCCACAGAAAGGGACTATTAAGTGGGCTGGGCTGTTTGGGTCTCTTTGTAGCAGGAATGGCAAGGCCTATTTTGAATCCCAGTTACGTGGGCATTTGTATTAAAAAGTGACCACTTCAAGCATTTGCACCACTTCAAGCACTTGCAAAAAGTTACCAGTGTTTGGCTGTCAAGATGCAATTCCGCATTTTAGTGAATTAGCATAGTGGTAACAAATTTGCTCCTATTGAAGTGGTGCAAAGTGATCGATGGCGAAAACTTGCCCTGAATTTTGAATGTGACGTAGAATTAAGTAGCAAGCGTTGTTGTGTTGGCAAGTTGTTCATTTGTTAGATTTAGAACTTGTTTTTGTTACTTTATTTTATTTTTACTTTCAGTCAAAATGTAAATGAGACTCTTTATTATTAACAATATTTTATTACTGTTCTATATCTTAATCTTGAAAAATATGACACAAGTGGGGAAAAAGGTATTGGTACTGGCCTCTTCCACCGCCAGTTTAAGTATGAGAAAAAAGGAAAAAGCCAATACCTTAATCAAAATGGGGTTTTCCCAAATTTTTTGTGGTGCTCCAGACACGTGAGTCATGTTCAGACGTTTCGGGACAATAATTAAATTTGGGAACACCCCATTTTTAATTTTTTCTCCTATATCTAAAGTCTACACAACCAGTTTGGAGATGTATCATTGTACAACTTAAAACTATTGTGTGATCAGAAATAGTGATGGGTGAATAAATTCGCCAGGCAAGGATTCGCAATGAATTTCCGCATTTCCCCACCAACTAATACATTTGTGAAACTGGGTGAGAATTCGCCAACGAAAAATCCACAGTGTCAAAAAATGTTTTCACACATCAGAATAGCGCATAAAATTGTTGCACATCAAAATGATTCAGACAATCATTTATTTTAATGCATTTGCCCAAAATACTCCCGTATAAATTTGTTGCTTGCTTCAAAATTATTTTGACATCCATTGACTGCAATGCTTTTTGTAAATGTTTTACTGTTTTGCACATTTTCTTTTGCATTTTTCAGCAAAATGCCACAGGTTCACACATCACAATAAGAAAATATATCTGGTGCATATTTTAAATATCATATATTATCATATATATTTTTCACAAGTAAACTACTTGACATAAAAAATACAAAAAAATATACAACAATATTATATTTACATTCTGAACAAGCAGATATGTAGATGGGTAATCAAAAGTTAGTGATGTAAAAATTGAGGAGAAAATAAAGGGCACAGACACCATGCGGGTCTTGGGCTCAGGACATTGGCAACACAATCTGCACTTCCCCCATGGATATAGCAATGCTGTTTTTATTCTGGTTTTTAGCCCTATGGAAATTACAAAAAAGGGCTTTGGCAGAGTAGTTAACATAGACTATCCACTAATTAGGAATATACATGCGCAATCCGACTCAACCACGAGGCAGGATGAGAACGCCAACCCTCCATCCAGCAAACCACTCCGGTCACGTGGGTATAGGAAGCAGCAAAAACAAAAGGTGCATCGGCTGGATGATAGGCAGGGTAAATGAGCTCAATTTGTGAAAATAAAAACACTTTTATTTGGATGACTTAAAGGGAAACTGTCATGGGAAAACATGTTTTTTTTAAAACGCATCAGTTAATAGTGCTGCTACAGTAGACTTCTGCACTGAAATCCATTTCTCAAAAGAGCAAACAGATTTTTTTATATTCAGTTTTGAAATCTGACATGGGGCTAGCCATTTTGTCAATTTCCCAGCTGCCCCAGTCATGTGACTTATGCCAGCACTTTAGGAGGGAACTGCTTTCTGGCAGCCGGTTGTTTTTCCTTCTCAATGTAACTGAATAGTACGCAGTGGGACATGGGTTTTACTATTGAGTGCTGTTCTTAGATCTACCAGGCAGCTGTTATCTTGTGTTAGGGAGCTGTTATCTGGTTACCTTCCCATTGTTCTTTTGTTAGGCTGCTGGGTGGAGGAAAGGGAGGGGGTGATATCATTACAACTTGCAGTACAGCAGTAAAGAGTGATTGAAGTTTATCAGAGCACAAGTCACATGACTTGGGGCAGATGGGAAATTGACAATATGTCTAGCCCCATGTCAGATTTCAAAATGAATTTAAAAAAAATCTGTTTGCTCTTTTGAGAAATGGATTTCAATGCAGAATTCTTCTGGAACAGCATTATTAACTGATAAATTTTGAAAAAATGTTTTTTCCCATGACAGGATCCCTTTAAAAACATCAAAGTGATGGAATCAATGGAGGATGAACGAAGCAGGGGAGTGCATGACTCTTCGCATTTTCTGACGAAGTGACCGCAATAGTCACAAAACGTGTAGAGCCATGCACCCCTACTTTGTATTCATTGACATTTGAAGATATTTTGATCTGTATATCTCAGTGTCTCCCACAAATATTATTGTGAGGCTGATACATCTTCGCATAGAGTGTTTCAGCTTTAGCCATAAACTGGAAGATGCAATATGTCTATGATTCAGAGGTTGTCAGAGCAGGTTACTCAACCACTCTACATAACGCTGCATTAAAGAAAAAAGTAGAGGCCTGGCAGCTTGGCAGCAACACATATATAAATAGTGCCCTAAATGTTAACAGTGAGAATTTGTGCAGCAATTAGAATTATTTTTTACAGCTACAGGGTTGGAAAAACATCTGGATACTAAAAAACAAAGATTTAAAGTGTCTTGTTACAGTACACCAAATTAGACATGCACCTGAATATTAGAAAGGGGTTGTTGGTACAGGAAATCGCTATAGACTCTTTTTAGTTTTGTTAATTGAGTGCTCATAACACATTTTAGAAAGCTGAAATCACTTATGGCACCTTCTGAGCTAATGAGGAGCTAGGGAAATTCAATGCTAAGCTATTGTGAAAACCCAAATGTTCGTGTATGCTATTTCATTAGAACAATTTGAATTAATAGTATATTGTTATGGTAAATTAACTGATACCAAATTACAAGGAACTAATGTAGACTTTTTTTTATTAGGAAAGTTAATAAAGCATGGTTTTCATTAGCAGGTTGTGCATAAATAGAAAAGCATAGCAGCTGACATTTAAAAGAATAACAATGCACTCTCTCCAGGCAAGTAATAATATTATCATGAGTGTGTTTGTGTTATTGTAGATGTGTGTTGTCCATCTGATATCTTCTGGTGAACAGGACTTGAATTGTATCAAATTTAACTTCTGCTCTGCAGGCTATTAGGGATATGACTCTCATCACTGTGCATGATTAAAGGGTTTTTTTCTGAACTTTCTAAGCCATATTTACAGTAGATTATAGTAATGCTTTCATTGATTAGAAAGTTTGATATATGATAGATAGTAATAGGAAATCAGGCATAAAAGCATGTTTGAAAATGTCTCCTACTTATAATAAGTTATATTTTTTGTGAATCGATGTATTAATGAGCAGTAACCTCAAATACTTCAATGTATGAAATGCTTTAAAATGCTTTAACAGAAGAGAAATATGCAGAGGAGTTCTGTGTCCTAAGACAGCAATTGCGCAGTATTAAGCTAAAGCCAAGCCAAGGAGGTAGTCTGTGTCATCGTGCCACAGACATTATCCAGAAATGACAACAAATTACAGAATTACATTTCCCTACGTTATTAAAGGAATCTGTTTTATTTATACTAGTGATATAAATCTAGTTCTGACAATAAAGGACAAGCTTTTCTTTTGTAAAATTAATTTTACAGCAATCAAAAGGAGATAGGGACCATAATCCCTCAATAATGTACCTTACAGGATGGTTTAAAAAAGACTTAGTCTAAATAATTTTGCTTTTAATAATCACTAATATCCACAACTCTGTATTACAAAGTAAATACTGGCTTAATGGAAAACATCTTCTAGGCACACAACCTCAGTATTCTTCCAGGCATCTAACATTTAGTAAAAGCAAAGCAAAATTGGAAGAAAGAAATGGTTTATATGTGGAAACAATAGTTTTTTGCAAATAATGGCTGCCGGGTTAATTAAGTTTGCTCCAAAAATTCTTATTATTACTTATTTATATAGAACTGACATATTCTACAGCATTCACAAACATACATTATTCTCATAATTTACAGATATAAACATTATGGTCTATTTTATCAAGAGTCAATTGCCTTGCCAAGGGACTGCCAAGGAGTTGGCATTTTGAACAGTTCATGCATTTGACTATCATCTGAAAGAAAAAAATAGTTAAATAATAGTTAAAATAGTTAAAATAAACACTGTTGTTTTACCAAGGGGTTATTGTATATATTAATGCAAACAATAAGCACGGTTCATAAGCATATGAAGTAGTTTAGGCATACAACTGGTTTTAAGCAGTTAAATCCATTGTAGATAACCACTGGGTAATTTTGCAAAGTTATAAAAGCTATCCAGATTCTTAATGCAAAAACTCATGTATGAATATCAACAAGTTAATTTAAGGGACCTTCCAATGCAAACTGATTCTGTTATGTTATGATCTGGTATTTTTGGTCTCTACAGAATCTGATAGAGTTAAGTCTAAAACAACTAGACTTATTGAGTTTTCATGAAAAGGTTTCACTACTCACCCAAGTGGATTTAAATGCCAGGGAATTCCTTACCTCAGCTGAGATAGATATAGATAGATAGAGAGATAGAAAGATATAGAAAGAGATATATATAGAGAGAGGGCAACTAAGCTGGTAAAAGGTATGGAAAACCTTAGCTATAAGGAAAGACTGGCCAAATTGGGGATGTTAACGCTGGAGAAGAGGTGCTTATGGGGTGATATGATAACTATGTATAAATAAATAAGGGGGTCATATAATAATCTCTCTAATGCTTTATTCACCAGTAGGTCTTTCCAGCTGACACGAGGTCACTCATTCCGTTTAGAAGAAAAGAGGTTCCGCCTAAATATTCGGAAGGGGTTTTTTACAGTGAGAGCTGTGAAGATGTGGAATTCTCTCCCTGAAACCGTTGTACAGGCTGATACATAAGATAGCTTTAAGAAGGGGTTGGATGGCTTTTTAGCAAGTGAGGGAATACAGGGTTATGGAAGATAGCTCATTATACAAGTTGATCCAGGGACTAGTCCGATTGCCTTTTTGGAGTCAGGAAGGATTTTTCCCCCCTCTGAGGCAAATTGGAGAGGCTTAGCATGGGTTTTTTTGCCTTCCTCTGGATCAACTAGCAGTTAGGCAGTTAAAATAAAAAATAAAAAATAAAGGTTGAACTTGATGGACGCGAGTCTTTTTTCAGCCTAAGTTACTATGTAGATATATATAGAGAGAGACACAGAGATAGATAGATAGATAGATAGATAGATAGATAGATAGATAGATAGATAGATAGATAGATAGATGGATAAATAGATAGATAGATAGACAAACAGACAGACAGATAAATAGAAAGAGATATAGATAGAGAGATATAGTTAGAGAGATAGAGCGATATAGATAGAGAGATACAGATAGAGAGATTGAGCGATATAGATAGAGAGAGAGAGATAGAGCGATATAGATAGAGAGAGAGAGTGAGAGAGAGATAGAGATAGATAGATAGATAGAGATAGAGAAAGAGAGATAGAGAGAGATAGATAGATAGATAGCTAGATAGATAGATAGATAGATAGATAGATAGATAGATAGATAGATAGATAGAGAGAAAGAGCGATAGATAGAGAGAGATAGATAGAGAAAGATAGATATAGATAGAGAGATAGAGAGATAGATAGAGAGAGAGATACAGAGGGATAGAGAGAGACAGAGAGAGACAGAGAGAGAGACAGAGAGACAGAGAGACAGAGAGACAGAGATAGATAGAGACAGCTATATATATATATATATATATAGAGAGAGAGAGAGAGAGAGAGAGAGAGAGAGAGAATAATTTAAAGCAAGGACTTAAATATGGTGACAAAGTTTATTTATTGGAGTCTCCTTACTCCAGACACCATACACCATGAGCCTAAAAATTCAGGAATTTATGTCTTTTTTACATGAACATTTTTGTCTTTCTATCTTTTGATTTTTTCTTTATTTCTGATTTAAAGGACGGAAAATATTTTAGCATTGGCAGCTGTGGACTGTTGGGTTGGGCTTGGAGATGAGTGAGTAACAAAAATGCAAGCTTTGAAAGGGTTTTGTGATATTTTATGCACTGCTGTTTCTGGCACATAGTAAATGAGTAACGAACAGCTAAAGATTAGTGAATACTTGCAAATGCTGACAACTCCCACATTTTACTTGTAAGCTTGATATATGTTTTTGCCTTCATTTGAAAACAAATTGAAATGGCTAAAAATGTTCAGTGCCTGTAATCATTTTCTAGAATTATCTCTGTCTTCACCTCTTCAGTTATTTAGTCTTGTCTAATATTGTAGCGATTCAAAAAGACCATGTGCTTGTAATCTTTGAATCCTAGCTATTCTAAATAAATGATTTTAATAATACTTTTACAACCTTTGCATTATTCTCGCCTAGTAAAATATCTGTTGAGATTTACATTTTTATTTGGCTCTAATTTTGAATAGGATTCAGAAGAACTCAGGTGAAAAAACAAAACAAGAGTGGTATAAATATGATCCCTTTTATAACTGTATAGAAATATTATAAAGCAGGCTTTCTTCTTCAGACAGACATTAGGTAATATAATATGCTGGTCTGAAGATGGGACCATAGGTCCTGTACAAAACTACTCTAACATGTAAACGGGAATTATAATGAAAACAGCAAAACAAAAAATATAAAAACCTCATGTCTCCCTGTGAGCAGTCAACCTCACAATATGCAATGTAAGGCAATTTGAAAATAATGGACTCCAGCACAAAGCCTGCATTTAGAGAGGCATGTTGATGATAGCGTAAAGTGTAATTTGAATATATCAGAAACATCACAGAATTTTTACCTGTTTATATATAGAAAGTTACTCATTTCCATGAGATGGATCTTGTATTAACTCTTATTTTTCATATTTCCCCTTTAAAGGGAACTCCACAAAAACATAACTTAAGCTTTTTGAAAAGTAAACATAATTTCAAGTACCTTTGCAATATACATGAATTAAAAAATGTGCACTCATGGGTTTTTAATTGTTTCTGATAGTTCCCTAATCCTAGCCCACTGCTCTCCTGCTGATCTTTCTGACTACATTGCTGAGCTGGCTGACTACTGTTACTTTGTATCAGAAGCCATCTGTCCTTAGCCTGCATCCTCCAAATCCCACATCCCTGCACATGTGATTTTAATAAGGATAGGAACATCACAGTGCAATGCATTGTGGGTTATGTAGTTGCTGTATGTAAGCTGTGGAGGAGTTGTTACAATTTGTAACATTAGTGTTTTAGTCCCTCCTTCCCTGCCAGGATTTCAAATGATGCAGAATGAGAGCTGTTCAACAGCTGGATTTCAACATAGAAAATGGCATTTATTTATACTTTTTGAAGAAACAGGTAACTGTGATGGGTATATTAGGGTTTTCAGTGTTATGTGGGCCTCTTTATCAGATTTTTGGTTTGGAAGCTGGAGTTCCCCTTTAAGTCATGTCACAAATTGCCTGTTATGCTATGTACATGTGGGAAAACAGCAAATAGAAAAACATTGCTGTGCGTACGCTGTTCATGTGTCACAAGAAAACTATATAAAAACAGCTGTGGAATGAATAAAAGTCATGGTCTGAAAAAACCTATGCAATGCAAACAATTTCTCCTTTGCACGTATTCGTTTTTATTCATCATTTTAAACCCACAGATGTATGTTATATATGACTAAATCCGTATTATCTAGTTGAATTGACAAGCATTGTAGTAGGGAAAGTGCTTTTACACAGCTTTTTACACCATTTCTTCAGCATATTTTACACACAAATATGCCCCTAAATGTAACCCACAGTTTTACTAAATATCAAAGGGTATTACACTGGTAGTATGTTCAGGTCTAAACACTTAAAGAGATACTGACACCAACATTTTTTTTTTTACATCAATCATAACATTGTTTTTTGCATGCTATTTATAATTTTGCTATAAAAAGTATTTGCTCAATGCTGTTATAATACCTATTTGATCCCCCATATTCCTTTATCAGGGGGCTGCCATATTTGTGTAGCAGTAGTCTGTTAACATGATAAACTATGACTGGATAAGAATGGGCAAGGTAACAATTATTTACAAAAGCCAACCTATCAGTGGAAAACAATCAACATGACCTATAGGTAACTTTTATGGAGTTATTTATCGAAGGTCGAATTTTAGAGTGTTATAAACTTCGAATGAACGCACAACTTGAATGGTTTATAATTTAAAAAAACTTGAAAGGAAAAAACTCAAATCAGCGAGTTTGGGTTTAACAACCTGAAAACTTAAATTGATAGAGTTTTTGGTGGGGAAAAACTTGAATTGCTCGAATTGATTGAGTTTTTGGCCAGAACCCACTGAAACAAAATCTTGAACAGCATGAAAGCTATTAACACCTTCAAATGGTTCAAGGGACCTCTGCTATTGACTCTTACATGACCTTGACAGGTGCACATCTAAGACTTTGTGTGTTCCTGAGAAGAAACGGAGGGTGCCAATAGAGTGTTATCCCTTAGATAGGCTAGTGGTAATTAGAATCAGACCTACTCACATTCGGTTAGGACAGTAACCGTGTATATTCAGTACTTTCAGGGGCCTAATGGTAATTACACCTGCCAACAGAAAACCGCTATGGTGAAGTACTGTGGAAACTCCCTCCAATGGCCCAAGTATGAATTGTACTTACACAATTAGGATTATTGATCACGTGACTCTAAAAAAGGAGATGTTCCTTCTGGCCAGTTTTTGAAGAAACAAATCTCTCACAATACTCTTGTGTCGTGGGGTTTCCTTGATCTGTTCAGTCTTCTACTCGTGGACTGCATACATGTGGCATATGTGGTCTGTGTGTGGAATTCCACAAAACTTGTTCGATAATCATTTCATGCAAGTAGTTATAGATTCACATGGATCATGAATAAATGGGACTCGTTTTCCAATTAATGGATGTTAAAGTCTTTTATATTTATTTTTAAAAAGCCCAATGTGTTTCGTATGTGTATACTTCCTCAGGGGAATTTTTAGTTGGTGTATGGGGGTTATTTATTAAACTCCAAATGTCAAAAAATTTAAAAAAAATTGTTTTTGTTTTACCATAAAATCCAATTTTTTTGTGAAAAAAACTCGAATTTTTCAAGATTTATTATACCCCAAGTCAAAATCTGAAAATAATCCACCTCTTACCTAGCCAGGTCCTGTAGAAGTCAATGGCAGAAGTCCTAATTGCAATTTAAAGATATGGTCTGCGGGGCCTTTCAAATGGTAATTAAAAAATTTCAGTCTTTTCTGTTGATTCCTCCAATTTCTCAAAAAAATCTGACTTTTAGAGCATCATATCTGAAAAATTCAGATTTTTAGCAAGACAATCTGAAAGAGTAGCGGTTTTCGTGCAATAATACGAAAGTCGCGTTTTTCCCGATCCAATTTTTTTAAATTTTTTTATGATGAATAAGAGAAATTGGAGGATTCTAGTTTAGTCAAACTTTTTTTATTTAAAATATTAGAAAACTTTGTTTTTTATTAAATAACCCTCTAAATCTCAGGAATTTTTTTTTCTTAAAACGAAAATGTGACTTGAGGAAAAAAATTACTTGAAAACCCAAATTTTTCTCAAAAACACAACTGGAACCTTAATAAATCTGCCACTTAATAAACATTATTAGGAATAGTAGTTTTGTTAGTTTCAGTATCACTTTAATCATGTATGAACATAGCAAAGGAATAGTATTTTGCTTGTGATTAATTTATTAACCCAGAGTATGTTTGCCATTTGAAACACCCTCTCCATCTCTACTACAATCACTCTCACCTTAACTCTTATAATGTCTATTGAAATTTTAGTTTTCATGGCTTCTGGCTCTTTTACAGACTAGTTTAAGGGTAGAGCCACACAAGTAGATTCGGGGAGATTTAGTCACCTGGCAACTAAACGTCTGCTCTTCGGGGCGTCAATCTCCCGAATGACTTTTGGGTGTCTTCCCTTACACTATAATGAAAAGTCGCCTGTGCTGAGCACAAGCGGCGCTCCGTCTTCCGAAGTCGCCTGAAGTTTCCTTGGGCGGCAGCTTTGGGCGACTTTGGAAAATGAAGCAATGCGTGTGCTTAGCACAGGCGACGTTTCATTATAGCATAAGGGAAGACACCCAAAAGCAGTTCGGGGAAACTGTCGCCCACAAGAACAGGTGATTAGTCGCCAGGCGAATCTGCCTGTGTGTCAATACCCTAAGAGGTTTTTTAAAGGATGTAGCCTTTGGGATACAACAATGTATGTTATCTATACCCCTGATGGAAGTGGAAAGTTGCTTCTAAAAAAATATACAATCACCCAGCTTTGTATTCAATAACAGTTATTTTTTCATCAATTTGAATTAATTTTTAATATGACATCAGGGTAGTCCTTATATTTAAATCAGTTCACTATACCCCATCTATCATGGTTTATTTTTTTGCAATCGTTCACTTAGGGGCAGATTTACTAAGGATTGAAGTGAAAATTTGAATAAAAAGAATTTTGAAGTAATTTTTAGTTACTTCAACTATCGAATAAGACAAAATTAGAACTGAAAAAAAATTGAATCGAACTTGAAAATTTTAATTTAAAAAATTTGAATTTGACCCTTAGTAAATCTGCGCCTTAAAATCCAGTTGGCAAGTGTGAATTATACAGATGACAACAAACAGAGAGTAAGGGAGAAAAATCTAAAATTGTAAAATTCTGTCTGCCCACTCAGTTTTTTTTGCAAAAAATTAAAATATCTGCATATGTTTAGGTGGCAAACATTTTATTTTTTGTAAAAACCTATTTTTTTTACAGGATTGGGAAAGGCAGCTGATTGCAGAAAAGTTATTTCAGTTGTTTTCAGTGAGCCCATATTACAATTTAAAAATGTATGTCAGGTTTCTGTTTTTCTATCACACAATACTAGATGAGCAATGTGCACTGTATATATCTATATATTTTAAGTTCTTCCATATACATCATATATAAATTAGTGCAAAAGTGTGTGCAACATTGCTCATGTAATATAAATCCATAAATAGAATAAAATTAAAAAGAAATATTTTATCAAGCCAAGCAAAAACTGTTTTGAGGGTTGTTCTAGAATACACAATCTTACAATTTTAAGTTTGCATAGAATAAGCTTGCTAGCAGAATATCATAAGATGAAGAGGTGTTATATTTGTTTTTAACTCTGGTGTGTCGTCAAACATAGAATTTAACAATAGATTTTTAGACAAAAGTTTGACCGTAGATATTGTAAATCATTTGAAGGGCAAATTTATTCGCCAGGCACAAATTTGCAGCAAACTCCCCAGTTTAGCTGCCATGCGAATAAATTCACAAAACTACATCGAAAATTTTCTGGCAAATTTTCACTGGCATCCATAAAAAAGTATGCCGGCATCTGTTTTCTGCAAATTTTGGGACATAATCGCCCATTACTATTAGTTTTATGTCTTTACAATTGTGCATGTAACATATACATTCAATATGCTTTTTTATTTTAATAAATGGACAAAATTATATTCTGATATTGTTTGCAAGGATCCATTTTTCATTTAAAATGCACTGTTAACATAAACACAAGAAATGTGAATTGGCATTTTAAGATGTGCTATCCAAGTCCTCTATATTTTGTCTTACAACAAAACAGCACCAAACAAAAGGCAAAGTAGACCCCCTATAATTTACCATTTATGTATAATTGCACCTATATTTAAGGGATTACATTTGAACCACAATTATTTTATTTTTTGGTCTGTAAAATTGTAGGGAACCTCATGCCAGTCAAAGTCTTACAGACAATAAAGAATTTTTCAGATTAATTACAATCAGAGATTACCATTTGGACCGGGATGGACCCAAATAGGAACATTAAGGCATTGCACATTGGCATAATATAGAAAATATGCCCCCTGAATGCAAAGAGACCTCAGTCCTTTAAGAACATTTCTCAAAAAGTAAGGAGAAAATTCTCTAGAAATATGTGCCTCAAAACAAGAATTTTCTGACACTTCAAAAAGGAATTGTACTTTTTGAAATAAAAATGTATTTGGATTAGCCAGAAACCATGCACACAAATGTATTAATAGAAGAAAATATATTTAGTTGTAAAGAAAGTGCAACAGTAATGCAGATTTTAAGCTTCACTGGGGCAGGGCCGTATGTGAATGATGTATAATTTTCTGTAAAGCAATGTATTAAATAGGTCTACACAATAAAAATAAATATAATAATGCTATTATTCATTTTATTTATAGAATGTACAGTACATGCATGTATACAGCATAGTATAAAGCAAAGAACACAGCTCATCATTTCCTTCTGTAGGAAAAAGGGCACAAACTTAACTGTGATTGATACCAGAAGTTTCTGAATATTTTATGTGAAAATCTACAAATTCTAGAATATTTGCAACAAGCATATGAAATAAGGAACTGCTAAGAAATGCTTATAAAACTATTCAATAAATTATCATTACCAGAGAGTACCTTGGTTTACGTTTTTCCAAATCTAACTTTCAGTCAGTCTAGTTCAACTTTTCCCATCAGATTGAATTAAGCATATTAATTTATGAAGTTGATTTAATTTATCCAGACAAGACTCGGGCATTACAATGTCCAGTGCTGCCTTCTGAACAATTGTACAACCCACAAGAGATGCAAAATTACCTAGTAGTTCAGGTATACAGAAGGTTGAATTCTCAGGTTGCAGCATCCTAACAGTTCAAAATATATCATGGGTGTTTCTCATCATGACCTGGCCTCTCTCTCCTTTACTGATTACAGTAATTAAACTCCTGCCAAGATTATATGTCAGGAAATAGTTTGTGATACACACTAACACGCAATTAAATTCTCACTGTATGATGAAAATGGGACATAGAACACATCTATTTTTTTTACAATACTCTTTTTAATAAAGAGAAAATGCATTGCATTTACACTCTATTTTATGTTGTTTTCATTATTTGGCTTTGCAACCTACATCTTTTCAATCTATAATTTAAAGAGCTAGTGAGCTACCTGGTTGCTGATTGGAAGGTGACATTTGCAACCAGAATGCAGTTTATATATACAGTATGGTAGAGCTAAATAACTGGTTGTCAGGGTCAGTAATTACTAGGGTTTTCATGTTTTTTTAGTTATGCCAGAATAGATAAAAGTTAAAAAAGTTTTAGGGTTGTGACATTAATATGGCAGCCGACAGTTGTACCACCTATACCCTTCCATAACACATGTTTTCCCTTTACAACAGAGAATGAAACATATGCTATAGGGATTTAACTTATAAGGAATGATTTAAAACCCTAGAGTGCAAGCAGAATAAAATTTCATTTGTGATAATCATTAGCACTATAGCTTGTGTGGCAGACATAAGGGGGAATGTAATCAAACATTTTGAGCAAAGTTTAAAATGGCATTTTTGCAAATGTTTAGCGCTGCTCTCAATGTAAAATAATTTGCTGGCGAATATTAAATCACTAAGAAAAGGTAGCATTAACACTGGCTCTGGAGTTGCATTAAATATTTTGTTGCAATATACACTTTGCGATTATGAAATGTTATTACTTACAATTAGGGATGGCGCGAACAGTTCGCCGGCGAACTTGTTCGCGCGAACATCCGCTGTTCGCGCTCGCCGGAAGTTCGCGAACGTCGCGCGACGTTCGCATTTTGGGTTCGCATCAATTTGGCGCTTTTTTTTTGCCGCATTTTTTTGCCCTCTCACCCCAGACCAGCAGATACATGGCAGCGAACTTTTTTGCTGCGGTTGCGCCATCCCTACTTACAATCTGAATGTTCGTAAAAGTAATTTGGTCACAAAGGAAGTTGTCTGTTATCGGTCGCAAACATTCGCAATAGTCCACAAATTTTTGTCAAGCTAGCTAAACATATTACATTCCACCAATAGTCTAGTAAACTTACCATATACTCCTCCAGTTGTCCTGAAAGACTCATTAAGTCAGGTTTTAAGGGATTGTGGGCAGGTTGGGATGAGTATTAAGGGCATGTTTGTTCATAACTATTGGAGCCTAGTAGGATTGAAGAGCCTTAATAGTTAACTTTTTTTATTTTCAGATGTTGGGAGGCATTTAATGTTAAAAACTGATTCTAGCAAGAGGAATAATTACAAACAAAGGTTAAAAGCCTAGGTGCAAGAGTGCTAAGGCTGCAAAATTGTAGCTGCATTAAAAACTCTAGTTTTTATTTCTTGTGGTGCTGTATCACTGTGCTGAGAACTCTGCTCCAGATTAAAAATACAGTGCAATTTTCGTTTGGCAGTGCTATCAGGTAAAAGAGTGCCTTGTCATGAGTCAAAAGCATAGGGCCCCACTGAATCCTTCCAATCTCCTATAGTCCTCCCAAAGTTGCATGTTCTTAATGAAGTGCAATCTCATGACATTCCAGTTGATGATCTTGTGCTGCCCTCCTCCTGTCTCAACTGTAGGCAGCACTAGATACAGAAACAGATGCAGCATCTTACATTTGGAGATCTATTTATCAAAAACCAAATATGTGAGGTTTTAGAGGTTTTTTCTATTGCAAATAAACTCACAATGTAAAAACAATTGAAGGTTTGTTAATTTATTAAAAAATCCACATGTAAAAAACTTGATTAAATACAATTGTGGGTAAAACTCGAATACCTTTGTCATGTTTATAGGCTTATAACAAGCTCAAAAAAACTAAAAAAATTAGAATTTTTTTTTATTTAAAAAATTACTTGAATTTTGCCTAGGACAACTCCTAGGACTTCTACATGAATATGACTGCTTTTGGATGCAGAAGATTTACATTCACGTTTTTCTATTTGTTTGTGCTTAACAAATAACAGTTGTGTTTTTTTTAATTTAAGATTCAAAGCCTAACTTAATTTACCTCCTTGAATTACAGCAAGGATCAAAGTGAATTTATTGTCCTTTGCCCTGGTATCTTTTTTTAAATGAGCCTTAAAATGTTTTCCCTTCTACACAACTAAATGGCAGCTGGACTAATCAACATAAAACATGTTCTTTAGATTAGTCAAGCTGACTTTGAAATTCAATCTCTTTAAAGCATAGTACAGGTATGGGACTTGTAATCCAGACTGCTCAGTACCTGGAGTTTTCTGGATAATGGTTTTCTTTCTGTAATTTGGATCTTCATATTGGGGAGGGGCTTATTTATCAAAATCCAAGTTTTTCTGGGTATTTAAATTACAAAAGTCTAACCAATCTAGAATCCACATTTGGACTTTATTTATTATTTAAAAAGCAAGAATTAATCAGATCGGGGGCAAATTCTATTAGATCAAGCAAAACCTGAGTTTTGAGTTTTTACCCAAATTGCTAAATTTTTTCAAGTTTTTCTTGAAAGCTTGAATTTTTTGGATTTTTGCCCGAAAAGTCAGAACTAGCTGGATTTTCAGGCAAATTCTAGTGCAGACCACAGAAACTACCAAATAGGATAGGGTCTGCCACATTGACATATATAGCCTCAGTAGGTTTGAGGTGTTAACTTAAAAGAAACCAAATAGGTTAATTTTGCATCCAATAAGGATTACTTCTACCTTAATTTGGATCAAGTGCAAGGTACTGTTTTATCATAACAGAGAAAAAGGAAATTATATTTATAAATGTGAATTATTTGGATACAATTGGAGACCAACTTTCCATAATTCAGAGCTTTCTGGATAATGGATCCCATAACTGTAATTATGAAATGTACATACTAAGGGGGTTATTTATCAAAGGTCAAATTTTAGTTCTTTGTGAGTTTTTTTTAGACTTCCAATGAACAATTCGAATAGTTACTAATTTAAGAAGAAACTCATGTAAAAAACTTGAATCAGTGAATTTGAGTTGATAAAACCTGAAAAATAGAATTGATTGAGATTTCTGTGTAAAAAACTTGAATCGCTCTAACTGATTGAGTTTTTGAGTTAAACCCACCAAAACAAATCCTAGAACATCATAAAGGCTATTAACAGCTTCAAATGGTTCAAGGGACTTCTGTCATTGACTCCTACAAGACCTCAACAGGTTTTAGATGGTATATTTACAGATTTCAGCTATTGTCAGGTTGAGTGTATAATAAATCTCAAAACAGTTTCGTTTTATTTAATCCCCCAAATATTGATTTTTGACCAAAAACTAACCTTGAAAACTGGAAAAAAAAACAGCTTAACCTTTGATAAATAATGCCCTAAGTGTTTAGAAATTCATTTAAATATGTGTATGGACTTAACTTATGCTTTACCTGCAGGAGTTAGTGTGCCTCCCCCAACATGATTACTGTTACCATCTTGCACAGTGAAGTTGTTTTTCTGTGGAGTCCATTCAGAAGAAAAGGATTCTTCTCAGTCTTCAGAAAGGATGTAGGATGCAAGAACATTATGGAGGGTTGGTCACTGGTGTGTGATTGCTCTGGAATGAAAAGAAAGCAGATGTTTAGGTTGTATTGACCTCCCTTTACTGTCTGATATAGCAGCTGTGCATCTTTATCTAAGAAATGATGTGTTCGATTTGTACTAATTCATTTGTTAATATACTGACTTTAAATTGGATCTGCAGTGTATTGTTTTGGGTACTGAACTCTCACAAGGGATAATTTATAGTACAGTCCTATATGGAGTTGGGGCTTGAGTGCTATATTTACAGAGCATTATTTTCTCCTGCAACAAGAGAAGATTCAGGTCTACATTTAGTACTATACATTTACGATCATAGTGGTATAGAAAACAATGCAGTATGTTTCAGAGCCAATGCACATGCTACATACTGTATATGATCTATTATTCAAGGACATTCAAACATGTTTTATTTATTTGGACTAATAATTTAATTTGGATTAATAATTTAGGTGTAATACAGTGCCACACAGAAGGTTACTGGTTAAATTAAGGAATGTTGGCCTTGAACATAGC
>CM044433.1:117606302-117616421 GCA_024363595.1 Xenopus borealis | reverse complement strand
CTCGGTCTTTTTTCAACCCAATTTAACTATGTAACTATGTAACTATGTAACTATGTAAGACATTCACTTGCTGTTCATGTTTGTTCATGTTAATGTCCTTTTAGTTCCTGTTTGAAACACCATTTTTCTTTCTCCTGTTATAGTCTCCTGGAAAAGTCAGTAAAAAGTGTAACAACAGGGCTGTTCCATGCATGCTCCATTCCACGCATGCGTGCACAACATTGATCTGTGTATGCACACTTGGGCACCAATTCACGCATGCCCAGGGCGCCTTGCCAGCCTGGTCTGGCACTGGACATAAGTGGGTGCAAAAAACATAGGACATTCACTAAAGGTCGAAGTGGCTTCTGCTAATGGCAATTTGCCAATGTTGCCACCTGCTGGGACATCGCCAATTCACTAATAGGCACAGGGCACCAATTCACTAGCAAACGGGACCACCACTAGCATTTATTTGCATTCTATCACTAAGAATTTTTTTGCTCTGGCAAACGATCGTTATTCTGCAAATTCACTGATTTTACTGAACATTACCTCTTTCTCCAGAGCTGACTTTGCCATCTCAGACCCAGTGAAGTGCTAAAAAGAAGCTAGATATTCCTCAATCTTCTGTCACTTACATCATATTACGTGTGCCAAAAATGCATTGAGGTTCAAGAAAAAACTGGCGACTTTTCCTTTTTTTAAGTGGGATTGGCTGCAAAAAACTTTTTTTGGGTAACTAGTTTTCTCCAGACATTATAACATATGGAACATTAATTTTACAATAGACTCATGTGTAAGGAATTATATTAAGTCTCTTGTCTTTATTAAGGTTCACTGGACATGTGTAATAAAAACCAGTAACTTAAACCATTTGCACCAACATGTATAATAAAGACATCCATACAACTTTCCCGCCCTATGCTAATTGAGCCAAGCACAAGATCACTAGCGAATTTTCACTAAGCATAAATGAACTCTAGCACATCTTTGCTATGAAATGCTCACACAGCTGAATTAATGCTAGAAAAAAGTCATTTTGCTCGCTATACGATTTCTCGATGAATTCGTATGATCGGATGCCGATCGTTTGAAATTTAAATTTCCTTCGAGTGTCCGAAAAATTCGTACGATTCGAACGATTGAACAATCTGATTGTACGAATGGTATTTGAGCAGGACTTAGCCTCAGAAGCCTATGGGGAGCTTCCCATAGGCTTCTGTTACAATTCGGTAGGTTCAATCTGGCGAAGTAGGCAGTCGAATAACTTTAAAATTTTGATTCCGTCGATCATCGAATGATCGAATTATCGAATATCTGATCATTCGATCTATTGGATATTCGATATTAGATGATCGGAGAGGCCAACTTTGCATATCCGATTTCACAAAAAATTTGTACGATCGGTATTCGATCGAATTCCATCGAACTGCGATCATTTCACGTGAATTTCGTAAATCGGTCCCTATGTGTCTACTAAATGATCAATTCCTACTACACAAGTACAGGCAAAAAAAATGTCCTTTATTATTGCTCCCTTCCAGTTTCTAGCATTAAACTGCAATGTTCAAGGCTAAAACTTGATAGATTACAATCAGATCTATTTAAATGATTTAATTTATTTGGGAGAAGCACTTTTAAAGCAATTCTGTAGTGATTTTCTTCTCTAATGCAATAGCTGCATACAAGAATAAAAATCCAAGTAATCAAAGAGATTTACTGGGAGGAAAGACTGCTATGGTATTTTAGTAATGAGGTGTGACCTATACAATTTCACTCTTAACAGTGATATTAAATTAATATTCTGTGAAAGGTTTTAGTTTAACATGAACAAGAATTGCTTTTTTTCATCATTGTGTATCAAATGTGCCATATCATTTACTATAATTTAATTTATGCAGGCTTTAACAGTTGTTCAAAAATCATGCAGGTTACATTGTGATTCAGTAGTATTCTTTTTCTACATAAAATATCATTTTGGGCAAGAATTTTAAAATGCTTTCACTATCTCAAGACAAAAGTATACAATTAAATGTGCTATTCTACAAAATGTGTGGTTTGCGTGGTGCAACATTCCCATGTGATTTACCACATTTTTGGCAGAAGATGAAACTTGATATTTATGTATGCAAATCGCCAGCACACACATATGGAGTCCATTTATTAAGCTGCATCTTTTTTGGGTTGGCCTTTTTGACAAAACATCCAAAAAGTTGTGAGGGGGGAAAAGCAAAAATTTTAAAGGATTTACTATGTGTGACAATTCTGAATACGAAAATACTCCTGCTAAAACCTGCCAAATTTATGTAAGAGTAAATGGAAGATATCCCTATTGCAACTGGAAGATGTAGATGAAAATTAAGATTTTAGGGTATTATTGACACCTGGTTTTGTGCAACAAAATGAAAAAGTTTTTGTGACCTCTCTAGGACTTTTCCCATTCATGCTTTTTCATGGTTTTAGAGAAATGAAGTTCGTTTCAAAAACCTCGAACGCCATTAAAATTTGACTTTTAATAAATGGGCCTCCAAGTCATTGTTAATGCTGCCATGGAATAAAGGAATATTATGAACATTGTTGGGTAATATGTAATAAAGTAATGAAAAGTAAGTTGAGGGAAGACATTTTTTCTACTTATTTTAATGGCAGTTCTGTACAAATGAATTAAGATATGCAAGAAAGAATGCTGGGAACATGGAGTCAAACATAGCTTGAGAGGTTTCGAAACAGGAAAGGCAGCAATAGTGACCAGGAACTCAGAGAAACATGTACTTACGTGATAGTGGCAAAGAGGAATAGGGACAAAAGGGACAGCTATGACAGGCAGCAAAAACAGGTAAGCCCAGAGGAACATTGACAGGGTGTGACCCTATTACTTTCTTCTCTTCTTCATATAAAATATTACTCCAACAAAACCTTAGTTTGCACAAAGTTAGCCCGGCTCTCATGAAAAAAGTAAAATAAACAAGAGATCATACCTACTGGGACATACTTCTTATCGAGCTATTTGTTTTATCTAAGATACAATAATAATACCGCCCTAATTCTACCACATTGTTTCAAGAGTCAGAACCAAAGTTCAGAGACTAAACCAGTAGATTTGAAACCATTGAAATTTACCTTACATGGTAAGCTTCACTGGGGCAGGGACTGATGTTAATGATGTATAATCTCTGTCAAAAATTCTATGAAATAAATTGGATCTATATAAATAAAACATTATGAATTATATTAATAAAACATTGCTTAATTACTGTATACAGAAGGTTACTTAAAAATAATTTTCTTCCATTCTTTAAAAAAATATATTTTTTGGGACCCATTTAAATGCACCCATTGTTCACAAGGTCTTTATCTTATAGGATTAGATAGCAGCATGTTGGCCATCCATCCTCTCACATTTCATCACTCACATTAAAGGCCCATTATATAAAGGGGCAGATTTACAAACAAATTTCTAAAAAAACTTTGAAATTCAATTCGACCATCAAATTTTTTTAAAGGGCATTTTCAATTGAAAATGGACCGAATAGGTCCGTTCTCAATCAAATAAAAATTGTTTGAATGCATCGTTCATATGCATTGTTCGATTCAAACGATTTTGAAAAAAAAAAACTTTAATTTTCCAGGACTTAGAAAAAATCTCAGTAAAGGTTCTAGGAGGTCCCCCATAGGCTAAAATGGCAATTCAATTGCTTTAAGGTGGCGAAGTGTCGAATTTGAATTTTTTTAAAGAGACTGTACTTTGAAATTCAAATTTTTGATAGTCGAAGTAGCCCAAAATTATTTAAAAATTCGAATTTTTGATATTGAAAAATAAAATTTCAATTTTCACTTTGACCCTTAGTAAATGTGCCCCATACTGTACCTTTTAAAGGAATGGCATGTTGTGCTTGGGGGAGCCAAAAGTTAGGCACCCCAAGTGATTGTATTTACTTACCTAAAACCCAGTGCCGGTGCTCCTATCAGCAGAAAACTGCACTGGCCCAGGGTTATTCGAGCGAGCTTTTTCTTGTCGTAGCTGAACGTTAACCAAAAAGCCAACTATTTGTACTACTGCGCATGCATCCGCCCGGAGAAATTAGAAGAAAGAAGAAGCAGGAAGACTTTTGCTGTGTGGTGCTCGCTGGAATAACCCCAGGCTGATGCAGTTTTCTCCTGATAGGTGCACTGGCCCGGGTGTCAGGTAAATACATACAATCATTTGGGGGTGCCTAACGTTTGCCTCTCCTTCTCCAAGCTTGTGTATTTTATTTTTATCAGCAAGGCAGAAAATGCATTTAGCCAGTAAAATAAAAGCAGAAATGAAGGTTAAAGTATGCATCTCATACCAGAGAAGCTGCTTGAAGATTAATCTTCTGCTTACAATTCATAGCACCAATGGTCAGTCACCCCTGTTACTCAGCCATAAGAAAGGAGAATTATAAGAAATTCCATTAACTGATAAATATTTTAGTATGAATAAATACTGAAATATAACGGTAATACGATTGTCTCTATGCTTACCTAGTGTTTTAATTCCTTCACCACCATATGTGCATTATGGATATTGGCCAGAGGAGAAAAATTGTCTTACAAAAGTACATTCAACTTTGCATTTGGAAACTCCATCACAGCAACAGAAGTTAAAGTCATCAAAGGACAAATTCCTCTTCATCTAAAAAATATAATCACTAGTGTTGCTTTCCCCAGAACTTCCAGTGTAAATATGCAAACCTTATAATGCAAGGTATTTTATTTGTGTACTAGCTAAATGCACACAGCCTCTTTTAGATATGGAAACATCCCTGCAAAGCAAATTTCTGTAAGGAAAGAATGAATACTCCCAAATCCATGGGGTCATGTTAATAAATGGTTGCTTGGAGCTAAATAAGCATTTGATAATTTGTCCCTTAAAGGCACTGTTTCATAAAAGAATAAAATATCCAAGAAAGTCAGCCTTGGAATGCTTAAAGGGGCAGCACACCTTCTTCTTCAACACAAGTACAATAAACATGGCTTATGCTTAACATACTTTTACCTATTGTTTTAATCATGAAAAATCTATGGTTTTTGTAATTTCTTTTGCTAAACAGGGCAAACAGGTGAACTCAAGCTTCTCTAAGTTTGGTGCTTAAGAGGTACAGAATTATATTATCAGTACACAAGCCCCTGATGTACGTCTTTGTTTGTTAGCAGGAATTCCTTGTGCAGAGTTAGTATTTGTGTATTTATTTGTATTGGTAACATAATTCGCCCTTGCAAGGACCAGTCATGGAAAAGCTTAATTTTTCTTTTTTGCCCTTGTAACTCAAGAAATAGCATAAAAAAACATAGATTTTCCACAATGAAAACAACAGGCAAAAAGTATGTTCAGCACAAACCCTATTCAAGTTATCATATTCAAACAATGGGCAAAGTGCCCTTTTATATTCCAGTTTTGAATCAGAGGGGATTGTGAGACACTTCAAGAAATCCTTTATGACTGAGCCTTTTAGATTTTGAGAAGTTGCAAGTACTGTCTAGCTGGTAGTTTATCACATGATCTCCTTCAAAATGATTTATGTGAGTACATTCAGAGAGTCAGAAATTATTTTGGATCACTGAAGGCACCTTTTAAAAAGTAGATTTTACCCAAGGACACCAACTTAATGCTGCAATTTTCCCTAAATAAAGTCATAAAGTCAAGTTACACATTATGAGGCACAGTTACTAAGGGTCAAAGTGAAAATTTGAATAAAAAAAAATTAGAATTTTTATGTAAAATTAGCCCAAAATTCGAATTGAAACAATTTGAATCTTTAAATTTTCAACACTTTGCCTCCTTAAAGCTGCTGAGTTGCTATTTTATCCTATGGGGGACCTCCTAGAACTTTTACAGAGATTTTTTTCTAAGTTCTGGAAATTAGAAGGATTTTTGCCAAAATCGTTCGAATCATTCGAACAATTTTAATTTGATCGAAAACAAACCCATTCGATCTATTTTTGATTGAAAATAGCCTTTAAAAAAATCGTGTTTTGTAAATTATAATTAGTAAGGTGGATTCACTGGGTAGTGTCTATATGTTATGTCAATATTTTCCTGGAGCTGGTCGTCATATTCCCAGACGTGCCCAGCTTGGACTTGCACAAGTTGAGCACCTTCCAATTTTACCCTACTTAGCATGATAGGAAAAGGTATGGAGAATAGTCATGTGACACCTTTTTCCCCCAGGCAGATGCATTTTTCCCCCCAGTGAATTGCCTTTCCTTGTCCTTTATGATTGAAAATGCTGAATGTAAGTTTTATTTGGTTATTTCTTAGTTATCCACCATCTAGGCCACTAGCTCTTTTTTTCATCACTTGTGTTCAGAATCACTTTTGGCATTGTGTATTGGGAGCAAGTTGTCCCCACCCAGCATGCCTCTGGCCTTACAGCTTGAAAAATATTTTCAGTAGAACATAAAACTTTTGTTATGCTGCATTGTGTTTTGTTCCTATATGTAGAGAGTCATATACAGGAACATTTATTTCAGCAAATTTGTTCTACCACTAAACATTAAAAAGAAGTAAATATACCAGGTATATAATAAGACAGTTTAAAATTCATATTTGCAGAGCTGCTGCTACAAGATAAAAGAAGATTTCAAATGGATGAAATAGCATTGTTCTCTAGCAAGGAAGGCAAAGCAAGAATTATAGACATGTAATTCCATCAACAACAAAGCAAATATGACCATCAATTCAACACTGCACTGAGCTATGCCAAGAATGTTTCTCTTTAAGTCTTCAAAATAAAGGTTATTTATTTTCTCTATGCATGACAAAACATTCCAGAAAAAAAACATGGAGCACACTGACAAGGGCAGAAAAATTTAAAAGAATTTCAGGCTGAGTGCATCCTGAAATAAAAGCTTCCAAATTATTATATGCCTGACATTCCTCATTACCTTGAGTGAGCCTGTTCTACAGCAATAGGTCACAAGGGCCCCAAACAATGTGAAGAATTAAATAAAAGGGTAATTTGCACTTTTTTTTAACTAAAACTCTATAACAAAACACTGGTACACCTTGTCCCCTTATAAACATATTATACAATTAATTGGGTTATAGTTCTCAGTGCCTTTCATATTAAATGCATTATGTTCTCAAGACAAAGTTTTTTTATTCATTCACAAGCTATGAAAGTAAAATAATTATAAAAATTATTCAAATTTGAACATGTGCATTAACCTATAACAACCAACAAAATATTTGCTTTTAAACAAATATCTAGTAAATGTTACCTGCTGATTGGCTGCTGTGGGTTATTAGAACTGTAGCCAATGTTGCACCTTTTATTACATAACCCCCTTTTTATTGCATCAATAATAATGGAATGAGAATATTAAATAACTCTGGGCTGCAAACAGGCCAGTGCATTCGATCAATATTGTCCAATGACATGATTCTTTGTGTGGCCAAGTCATGTCAACTGAACCACTAACAAGTTTCAACTTTCCTCATTGTTGATAGAGGGATTGTGTATAACATCCTGCATACTGTATGTAGATAATAATGTTAAGTGTCCCATTTATTAAACCTCCATTTTTTCTGGTTGACGTTTTTAGGGTAAAACTCAATTTTTTGTGGAGAAAATCTCAAATTATTCGAAATTTGTTATACCCTAAAGCTGCTAAAAATCTTAAAATACACCACCTCAAAACTGATAAGGTCATGTAAAGTAATTGGTTTATATCCCTGAAGTTGTTTCTTAACATTGTGATCTGCTCTGGATTATCCAGAAAATTCAGGGTTTTCAAAAAATAATCTGAGTTTTCGCAGTGAAAAGTTTCAGAGTTTCACAGTTTTCGGACCATCAGTTGTATGATTCAATTGATGTTTGTTTTGAAACTCTGATTTTTACTAGAAAATTATTGTTAAATAAGTTAAAATCATGGAAGGGAGTTTGGTCGAATTTGTTTTCAAAGAAATTAGATTAAATTGAGTTTTAGTAAAGGCAAACTATCTTCACAATGTTAATCCTTTAGAACTGTGAAAGATTTCACAGTATTCTATAAGATTTCATTTAAATGGAAAGGGTTGTCTGATCAGCACTGAATGACACTCCATAATTACATTGGGAAGGGTTCCATTTGGCCCTGGCTCTGTTTACATTTAAACTAATAAACATTAAAATGATTATTTTATTTTAAACATCTGCCTGAGTGAATAGTTTAACTGTTATTTCTAATCCACTGGGCCCTAATGTAATGGAGGTGATGTAAGAACATATTATCTTATATGTAAACAATCAAACCCTGAAATCCTCCATTTTGTAACTAATGGATTTACCAGGGACAGATGGAACTGAGCAGTCAGAAGTATCCCTAGCAGTTTAATCTATTTTGAGATTTATTAAGACTTTCTTGACTGTCTGGCTGTTCATCCATTGTTTAATTCTAAGTTTTAACAGCCTCTGTGAAAGTAAGAAATGTACATGTTCTATTGTGATAAAATAGCTTAAAGGAGAACTCCAGCTTCCAAACCAAAATTTAATAGAGGCCAAAATAACACATAAACCCCTAAAATATACACATCATAGTTACCTGTTTCTTCAGAAAGTATGAATAGATGCCATTTTCTATGCTGAAATGCAGCTGTATAACATTTCTTCTCTTTCTGCATCATTTTAAAATACTGGCAGGGAAGGAGGGACTAAAACACTGATGTTACAAATTGTAATTGTGTTCTCCACAGTTTACAGACAGCATGCAGGAACTACATAACCCACAACACATTGCACTGCAATGTTCCTATCCTTATTTAAATCCTGTGTTCAGGGAATTGTGGGGTTTGGGGGCTGCAAGCTGAGACAGCTGGCTGCTGAAGCTGATACAAAATAACTAGTCAGCCAGCTCAGCAAAGTAGTCATACAGATCAGCAGGAGAGCAGGGGACTAGGCTTAGGGAACTGTCAAAAACCATTAAAAACTATGAAAAGTCTGCATATTTTTTAATTGATGTACAGTATATTGCAAAGTTGCTTGAAATTATATTTACTTTTCAAAAAGCTTAAGTTATGTAAGCTTAAGTAGCCCATAGAAACCAACCAATATTTTCAATAATGCTACCTGCTGATTGGTTGCTATGGGTTACTAGACAAGTAATCTCAAGAGTTTTTTACATTACAGTAATATAATTTGACAGAAAAAGTCCCTTGCAAAAATGTCATTTGAGTTTCAAGTCCTTAAAGGGAAAATATTTTTTTTTACAAAACGAATCAGTTAATAGTGCTCCTCCAGCAGAATCCTGGATTAAACTCCATTTTTCAAAAGTGCATACAGATTATTTGTATATTTTAGTGTAAAATTAGATATGAGGCTAGTAGTGATGGGCGAATCTACCCAGTTTCACTTCGCCGAAAAATTTGCGAATTTCCAGCGAAATTCGCGAATTGGCAAAAAAAATTTGTGAAACGAGTCGCGGCACGTTTTTGATGCGGGTCGCGTCGTTCTCGATGCGTGTCGCGTCGTTCTCGATGCGCGTCGCGTCGTTTTCGTCGCCTTGCATCAAAAACGATGCGCGACTCATCGCCGCGAATTCGCCCCTGGTGAATAAATTCGCCCATCACTAGAGGCTAGACATGTTCTTCATTTCCCAGGTGCCCTCAGCCATGTGACTTGTGCTCTGATAAACTTTGGTCTCCCTTTGGAAGCACCTACCGGTACATAAAGCATTAAAGAGGTTATTGTAAGATCCTCTTATATATTTATACATTGTTATCATATCCCCCTTTGTACTTTACACCTTAAAATGAGCAAAACTGGCAGTTTGGTCCAAGGCACAAGTATAGAGAAACACATATTTGCACAAATATATTTTTTGGTACTTGGAATGACACACTTTTGCATGCATCTTTGCACTCAATCTTCCTTTTACAAATGAATCCTAAAATCATTGATTAATTAATAATTCAGTGAATTGAATGAAATAAAGTTTGCTCACATCTAATAAGCAAACTATACAATATGCTGGGAAACATAAAACAATTTTCCAGGGATATCAATATTTTATAGTATCTTGGGGGCAAATTTACTATTATTCTCGAAAATTTGTTCGATCCCATTCGAAATTCGATAAGCATTCGACCATTGATTGCTCATCGAATTGTTTTAGGCTATCATTTTGCTCGATATT
>CM044433.1:117582874-117599490 GCA_024363595.1 Xenopus borealis | reverse complement strand
AAAAAATCTGTTTGCTCTTTTGAGGAAGGATTTCTGTTTTCCCATGACAATATACCTTTAATTCTAAATAGAAAATTGTCAATTTATGAAATAAGGACCGAAGCCCCTGGGATCCTATGCACTCAAGCAAACCATTCATGTTATGTCACATGCCAATTAACAGACAAAACTTTGTCTTTTGCTTCCACACTTCTTCCTGTTACATTTTCTGGTCAGGTGATCTCTGAGGCATCACAGTCAATAAAATGGTGGATTAAGATAAAGGATGGAAAAGGGAAATATTTACCTAAATATATATTCCAGTTTGGCAAGATTGTTTAATACACATCTTAAAATGATGTAAACTTGCTTAGGTATTCATTTTGGGGATATAGCAGTTCTTTAACACTTTGTAGAACTATAAATAAGACCCTCGCCCGCTATCCCTGAAGGCCCCCCATACACGGACCGATAAAAGCTGCAGACAGACCAGCGTTTATTGGCCTGTGTGTGGGGCCATCTGACGGGCTTCCTCAATCGATATCTGGTTAAAAAATCTAGTCAGATCACGGGCACATCTCTGTGTGTATAAGGTCCTGCAATCCTGCAATCCTCGCCTCCATTCTGATCCGATCGTTGGGCCTTAGGGCCCAACGACCGGATCAGCCCGATATCGCCCACTTCAATGTGGGCATATCGGGGAGAGATCCGCTCGTTTGGCCACCTTTAATTGAGATTCCACACAAAAGTATTTTAAATGAAGTTTGCAATAAAACACACTTTGCTGTTCAAGAGCCCCTCTATCCATTTGATTGTTTATTGCAAATGAAAAGCCTCTGACTTATAATACTTGATACTCTGATAATCCAAATGATGTTGATTATTGATGGGCGAATATGTGGTGTTTCGCAAAACGTTTCCGGCATCTCATTTTGGACGCGGGCGTCCGCTTTTGGACGAGGGCATTGGTGGGCATCAGAGGGTGACACATATCGCCGGCATTCACCGGTGGCGAATCACGGGAATTTGCCACGATTTTGCGCCAGGCGAATAAATTCATCCATCACTAATGTTGATTATTTAAACAATGAATTGGCTTTTTGCAAGAATTTCTGTGACTGAGATAATAGTCTGCCTCTGGCAGTGCTGGTACCCTAATGAGTTTAATGCAAAAAGCAAATGGATATTCCTCCAAATATTTAGAGCTTGTCTGTAAGCTACATCTACAATACATTATAATAGTGCCAATTGCTGCAAAAAGGTATGCTCGTGTCAAACACATGCAGATGTCTGGCTGAACAATAAAGACCTATCACTCCTTAGCAAACAGAATCCCATAGCACCCCCCATTCTTTTTACAATGTCTTTAGGAATTTCAAGGATATCAGTTTTCTAATTATTATAGAGATCTGCAAAACATTGCTCTATTTCAGCTATCTTTTGCAAGGGTAAAATTGAAAACTTAAATAGAATAGAAATCAACAGCACTGGTAGTTGGGTTTTTGGATCTGCAGCAAACAACCAGGCCTGGATTTGTGGGAAGGCAACAAAGGTCCAAGCCTAGGATGGCACAAATTAAAGGAGGACATGCTGGCCAGACACTTCTAAATGCTCTTCTCTATTTTATGTAATTGTGTGTGCTGGAGATTTTGCAGTTTAAATGTCCTGCATGCCAAGTCCCAAGAATAGAAATTCACACATGAGCAGAAGTGATGGAGTACCCAGCTGGCAAGCTTGGACATGGCATTGTGGTGCCCCTCTGGTAAATCAGGGCCTGCAGACAACCTTCTAGTTAAGCCACTGCAGGACTGCACATAAGTTTGAAAATAACATTACAAGTGTAAGCAGCCCACTCATAAATATATTTGAACAATAATTGCTGTAAACATACAGGGGAACATTCTGTTTCTCATGTAAATAGCTGCAAAATAGGCAGAAAGTTGTTATTCCAACAAAATCATGTTCTGTGTGGGTAATGCATATTGCACACATGTTTACTTCTCTAGCTGTTTCTCTTAACATTTGAATTATGATGAATTATGTATGATCGCCATTTATAAACCTTTTATTTTTAACCTGCCCATCACTGCATTGTTTAGCACTGCATTCAGCTGGGAAACTAAAGGCTTTGGAGCTCACATAGCTGCTAAAAAGCAGAATACTGTGTGCAATCTGCAAAAATGTGCAAGATTTTGGCCTTAATTTGTACTTTAAATACTTTTCTAAATCACCCCTTATTTATTTAAATCCAAAAAACAGTGACAGAGTCCATAGGTATTTTTTATGTAGTTTTAGCTGAAACAGTAAGTGCAGGACATTGGTACTGGACAATGAAAGAACTGCCATTTAAAGGGCAAGGAAAGGGTAAAATAGAATAAGGCTGTAAATGCTGTATTTTGTATACTAAACATAAACATGAACTTACTGCACTACAAACCTAATCAAACAAATGATTTATGCTTTCAAAGTTGGCCACAGGGGGCTGTCATCTTGTAACTTTGTTATACATCTTTGCAAGACTAGACTACATACACATGCTCAGTGTGGTCTGGGCTTCTTAGGGATCATCAGAAATGATCAAAAAACAAAGCTGCTTGAATTCTGCATGGCTGGGGCTGTAAGGCAGGGGCTTCCCCTGCTGTTCATAAGTATGATTGTTTCCCTGCCAGAAGTTAGGGACCGTCTGACAATTCCTATCCACAGCAGTAAATGAAGGAAGAATTTGACTGCATACAGTCAGGTTTCTTACAAAAACAGTACACATTTTTAATTAAAGTATATTGGAGATAGATTTCTTTTTCATTAAAGAAAGTAAAAATTTAATTTTATGTCTTTGCCTTTCCTTGCCCTTTAAAATTATTCCAGCTTTTTAGGACTTTCTGGCCATCCTGATTAATACAAAAATGATTTAGTTGGCTTCAATAGGAGCCAAGAAACTATTTTACACAATGATTGTATTGTCTACTTTATAAGAGCTAATGAATTGCTAATGAATCTACATCATGTACCTCATTTACATAAAAGTGCAAATTATACTGACAAAATCTCAACTCTGAAAAGCCCTCATTTCCAGAACTGGTACATTTTTCCTATTGAAATATTCATCTGCACTAAAGATTTCGTACAGAAAGTGATTCTGTTCTCAGTGGTTTTTTTATGTATATTTGGGGGGGGGGGGTGTTTTACACCAATACATTTCAAGGGAGCTGGAACTGAATTTTGTCTGATGCAATTAGTCCTAACAATTTCTTTTTCATATGCACAATATCTCAGTATTTCTCTAGAGACCTAAGTTGTAGCAGATAATTATCATCTGTACTTGAGCTATTTCAGTCGGATAATGAGTTCATAAAAATACGAATGATGAAAGTTTGTGGGTAGGAAACATTGTATAATATTGCCATCTACTGGCCACTTTCATAAGAACCAGTGGCACTTTTGAATGTGTTATTGCTTTTATCCTTTAACTTTTAGGCAGGCTATCGTGTTAGTTCTTAAACTAATCAGGAAACTAAACATATATGTACTGTGTATTAAGGTGTCTTAACTGCAGTCTGAACCTAAATATATGATATGAAAATTTGCAGACAGAACATTGAGTACAGTACCACTCAAACTTTGGGGTCAGTAAAAAGTACTGGTCAGTAAAAAGTATCAGATACATCAATAAATGTAGTTTCCTCTGGAATTAATCATTTTTGAATCAATACATCTTAAAATGTTTGACAATTTAACAGCCGTTTTAGAGAATCCATGATACAGTACATCAAGAGTGTTGGTGTGCACCTATAGTATCTATTAATAATGACCATGGTAGAAACCTGCAACTTGATATTAATGATCATTAATGGTCTTATTAAAGCTGACAACACATCAGTCATTTTCCTTGATACCACCAGTTACCCATTGCTATTTATATCTGAACCATATATTATCCTCTGACTTCTCTTTACATATATGAGCCACATACAGTTACATTTGCAGGTATTTTTTTCCATCACCATGGATTTTTGCAGCTTTCATACCATCAAGTACAAGGTGCTGTAATTATTATTCTGGAGAGAAAAGAAACCAGTCAAAAAGAACTCTATGGGAAATTGCACTTTCATCATTCAGAGTTTCCAGGATAATAAGAATTAAATGGCCATGAAAACAATATGTCTACTACACATGTTATAAAATATCTTTCAGGAGCGCTCCGCATCACACATGAAATTTGAATATTTAAAGACTTCCAGGTCATGGGTTTGATGCCCAATTGTAGGATTTGTTTGGAACATTCCTGGGTGTTTGATAATTCTTCCTATATTGATTCCTGGACTTTGACCCTGCCTGAACCTGGACTTTGATATTTTCTGCCCGCCTTTTGTACTTTTGCCTGGACTTTGATTACAATTTTGCCTGTTTCCATTTATACCACAAACTTGGACTTTAACCCCTAATAGCTTCCTCCTTGGTCCTGACTACTCCCTCTGGAGTCGATAGGCTTCCTAACAGTACCCCAAAGCCAGTCTTTCAGAAATAGGAAACTGATTTACACTTACAGAAAAACAGAATTGTTTTCAAATTCTCTTGGGATAAAAATATTACAGGGTTAGTAAACCAGCCCCTTAACCTGCACTTTTACAATTTCTGAATTTTGTCCCGAAAGAATGCTATTTTTATTTACACCAACCCATTTTTGGGGATTTTGGGTCCAAGTCATGAATATGCAAAGGGTTGGATGAACATCCAAGGAAAACTAGAAGCCTATAACACACAAAGACGGCTTAGCTGATTTCCAATTAATTTTTTTACATACTACACAGTTGCATAGAAAGTGCACTCTGCAGTATCCATCTGAACTGATTGCTAATCAGCATCTCAGCAGGTCTAGGCTCATTTTTAGGCATAGGCCCTAGTAACAATACCTCTCATAGAATGAAAAAGGACTTGTTTATGTCAGACATAAATGTGAAAAACAACAAAAAAAAAAAAACTCCTTTATGTGTGACAAAAACAAGTACTGGAAAGGAATGAAAGGAACTATGATTTCTAATTTTTCTGACTATTCATTGTTTACTTTGAATACTCATTATTAAAATTACTAAGGATCCTTGACAACTTTCAGAAATTCTCAGCCTTAAAGAAAGTATTGCAAAATCTCTGCAGGTTTCTTTGCTTATAAACGATTCTTGGTAACAGTGATGTGATAAAACTTTTTGTATTGCTAAGCTGGGTCAATAATACCAATAAAAAACAAAGAAAAAAATACATTCTGGCAGAACTTAGCATTAAATGGAAGCCAAAACCTTAAGCTGTTTGCTTTATTAAAAGTAAGTAGATATTGGCATAATAGCACTTCTCATATTGATTTGAAAGACTTTAAAGAAAAAGCATTTAATTATATAACAAGTACATAATAATTATATAACAATATATAGCAGAGTTTATTAACATACACCTACATTTCTTGGTATTATCTCCCAATTTTGAAAGGCTAAATAAATCATGGTCAGCACTCAAAAGCACAGGTCCTTCGATTCAAATTGGAAAAACCAAGAAAGCTGGACATATACTTCAATATCAGCTGGTCTCTCAAGGTAGTCAAACAAGCTGATGTTAATCACATTTAGCCACAATATGCCAGGTAAAATTAGGATCCGATAATTCTGACCCTGGGTTAACATTAAATTGTAATGTGGGCATATGGAGACCCATTCAGAGAGTACCACATCATTGTGCCGTTGGCCTGCACCTTTCTCAAACCTTCCTGATTTTTTCCCAGATATCGCTGAAAGGACATTGGAAGGATTTAACATCTTAACTGTTTTTGTATAAATCATCTCAGCAATTATTTAAGATGTCAAATTACCTGAGACAGTAAAGGGTGCACTTTTAAGTAAAATGTATTAAAGGGGTGGTTCACCTTCAAGTTAACTTTTTGTATATTGTAGAAGGGCCAGTTCTAAGAAACTTTTCAATTGGTCTTCATCTTTCTTTGCAGCTTTCAAATGGGGGTCACTGACACCATGTAAAAAAAATACTCTGTAAGGCTACAAATGTATTGTTATTGCCACTTTTTCTTACTTATCATTCTATTCAGTCCATCTCCTATTCATATTCCAGTCTCTTATTCAAATCAATGCAGGGTTGCAAGGGGAATTTGTACCCTAGAAACCAAATTGCTGACACTGCAAAATAGAGAGCTGCTGAATAAAAAGCTAAATAACTATAAAACCACAAACAATAAAAAATGAAAACCAATTGCAAATTGTCTCAGAATATCACTCCCTACATTATACTAAAAGTTAACTCAAAGGTGAACAACCCCTTTAAAGTATAAAGGAAGTGCTACTGACATTGGCATTTAATCAGTGCACATTCCCCTGGTCCCCTGTCTAAGTAATTCAGTATATATACAAGTTCATGTGTTAACAAGGACAGTTACAAAGTTATGATCATAAAGTTGATAAGCCACCATACCATGTCAAAGTAATCCTCACACGGTGGTCCCTAACTTGCTTACCTCTGGTCATAGTGTAAAAAGGTATCTCTCTGCATAGTAGCATTAATCAAAGTAAATGTCTCCTGAACCTTGATTTCAATCTGAGGGCTAAATCATCCCCCGCCACTAGATTGTGGCCTTTAAGAGAGAGTGAATGCCCAAACCAACGCCCATTTAAAAAAAAAAAAAAAAAATGTGATAACGGAAAAACAATAAGTAAAGTAAAGTTATATGTATAGGTACACACTTAAAAAGTGTCTATGTATGTGTGTATGGAATGTACATTGATTCATTGGCCAAATCAGTAGCACTTCCATTATGCTTTTAATACATTTATACATTAATACATTTTAACTTCATCTTTTGAATGCTCCCACAACCCCCCTTGTTGTATAGTGTATTGTAGCCAGAAGCTGCAAGCTAAGCTTCATGTGGTTCTTCACAGTGAGGTTGTGGAATGCACTGCTGGGTGATGTTGCGATGGCTGATTCTGTTATTGCTTTTAAGAGGGGCTTGGATGATTTCTCGGACAGACATAGGGGCAAATTCACTTAAGTGCGGAAATTCGCTAACGTCGCCTTCGCCGCAATTCACCGCACTTCACCAGACAAATTTTCGCCAGTCTGTCGCTAATTAACTAAAATGCGAATTTGCGCTCAGGGAGGCGAAAAGTAGCAAAGTTGCAATACCATTACTTCGCCAGGCCAAGCAAGTTACACTAGCGATGCCTAATTTGCATACTACGAACATTTCTAAGTATAATAGAAGTATATGTTACAGCCACTACATTACACTACACAGGAAAATCTTTAATAAATAAAATAAAGTTGTCATATTGCCCTAAACATGTGCCCCTTGTATAGTAGAGTTTCCATATGTTAGGAAATGAAGGGGGGAAGGAGGGTAACCCCCCCCAAAAAATTACGCTATTTTTAGACTATGACACTAAAAAAAAGTAAAAGACGCCAGCGGTTTTTTTGGGACTTAGAAAAAAATTCAAGTTTTTTTTCAAACTCCTGTTTATTGTATTGAACAAGAGGTAACGTTCTGTAAAATGGGTATCTTAGTGAATTACTGTAGCGTAGTTACATCCCTTTGTCAGTGTGCAACTTCGCCTGGCTTAAGGGTGAAAAGTTGCACTAGTCTATCTACTTCGCTAGTGAATTTTCGCCAGAGACACTGTTAGTAAATCGTCGAAGTTGCAAAATTACGTCATACTGGCGAATTAGCACTAGCAAATCAACCCAATTTAACTATGTAACTAGGGTTTGTGGCACCACATACCCACCCCTTTAAACTAATGGTGGTCCTATGCTTTCAAAAAATGGGAGTTTTTCGCTCTTAAAAACCGCACACTGGCGGGGGAGGATCCCTCAGACTGGAACCAAGGGGCAAATTTACTAAAGGGCAGTGATTAATGCTGGTGAGAATTCACCAGTGTGACGGCATTTCGGAACTTCACCAATTTACCAACGGTCGTTGGCGTAACTTCGCTAGGGTAGGAGATAGACTCTAGTGGTACCTCTCTCCCTCACGCCACACGAATTTGCGCTCAGGTGAAGGGATGCAAATTCACTAAGATGCGGATTTTACTGAATGTTACCTCTTGCTCCAGACTTTCCTTCTCTACCTCAGACCAGGTGAAGTGCAATTGTGTAGATAGGAGTCCCAAAAAACGCTAGCGTCTTTTCCTTTTTACAGGGTGATAGGCTGCAAAAGATCTTCCCCCTACGCTTCCTAACATATGGAACATAAAGTATACAGTGGTTCACATGTGTAGGGCAATATAACAACTCTATTTCCTTTTATTAAAGTTTTCTGGACTTGTGTAATGTAATTTATTTGCTGCAACATAACGACTTCCAGTCGTAAACAAATTTGGCAACATTAGCTTAGCCTGATGAAGTAACACTAGCACAACTGGATGCAACTTTGCATTTTAGGTAATTAGAGCTGTCCTGGTGAATCTACGGCAGACAAAGTGCTGCGATGAGAGCGAAGCAGATGCTGGCGTAGTTGTACTCTTTAGTGAATTTGCCCCCAAGCTTCAAGAGACACTTATTACAAATAATGCTACTATGCAGAGAAGTAAAATACTTTTTATACTATGTCCAGATGTAAACAAATTTGGGACCACCGTATGGGGTTTAGCTTGACGTGGTATGTTGGCTTATCAACTTTATGATCAGAACTTTGTAACTAAAAATCCCTGTTTTTGTAAACACATGCACTTGCATTTATACTGAATTACTTATGAGACAGGGGACCAGGGAATGTGCAATGATTAATTTGCCAAATCAGTACCACTTCCATTATACTTAAATACATTTTCATTTCACCTTTTGAGTGGTCCCACAACCCCCCTTTTTTGTATATTTTACTAAATTGGTAAACTACCACCCAAATAACAATGTTCCCTTTAGAGGGATATAATTCCACAATAAAATCCATGGATATATGGGTTCATGGCCTTTTGGGAATAGGAAGGGATTGTAGTAGCCCCTGAGGTAAGAACCTGGAAGTTTTTGAACATTTACAAACTGGGCACAAATCAATACAATTACCAACATCCTGTCTTAGTCAGTCACCAGAGAGTGTGAGAAAGAAGAGAACAAGTTTTACCTCGGCCCAGATGCCTAGTTACTTTACAATTGTAAGTTTCTAACAGAACTGCCTTGAGGTTTTGTGGAACAAACTGTTTGTCTGGTAGTATATTAGGGGGGATATTAACCTAAGCTTAGACAAGGAGGAATACAGATCTGGAATCAGTGCTGTCACAATCACTTCCTTAGAGACTTCCTCAGACCCTTTAGGGTTAGAGACAAAACCTATGGAGAGTGCATCAGCTTTACCATTTCTTTTCCAAGGCCTGTAGGTTATGATAAATTGAAATGGGAAAGAACAATGCACATCTGGCCTGTCTAGGGTGTAAAAGCTTAGCAGATTCAATATACAAGAGATATTTGTGTATCAGTAAACACCGTGAGCAAATGTTGAGCGTAGTGATTGGCGAATTTATTCGCCAGGGGCAAATTTGCGGTTAATTCCCACGATTCGCCGCTGGCGAATAAATTCGCGAAACGCCAGCGAAAATTCGGCTGGGCGAAAATTCGCTTAAAAACGAGTTGAGCTGTGTTTTTTACGCGATGGAAACTACGCGACAAAAACGGCGAGACGCGTGTCGAAGTTGACGCGACGTGCGTAAAAAACGTGCCGCGACTCGTTTAGCGAATTTCGTCACCAATTTTTCGGTGAAGCTAAACTGGGTAGATTCGCCCATCACTAGTTGAGCGCCCTCAAAAAGATGTCTCCACTCCTAAAATGCCCTTTTAATGACCAGTAATTTCCCGTTACCTATGTCATAATTAATCTCCTTAGGAGAGAACTTCCCTGAAAAGAAAGTAGGAAATACATAATTTGCAAATTCTTGGAAGATAGCTGGGGTATCACATTGACCATAGGGCCAGCCCCAGACAGGCAATCTGTCCATTCGGGCAAATGCCCAAGGGGCCTCTTTAAATTTTGTTCAAGATGGCTAGGGCAGAGGCGGGACAGTGTGCACTGGGAGGATGGGTGTGTGCTGCTGGTAAACAGTCATGACCATGTGTGAGAAGATGAAGCAGGAGCTGAGAGGAGCCACGCAGTACCAAGACCCCCGGGGCTTTCTAGCACAGGTCGGAGTGCACAGGCTGCACATAGAAACTGACTGCTTGTCTACAGCATTTGTCTAGGGATGGGTGCAAGGAAATGCATCTGTTTGAGAGGAAGTTCGTCTGCAGCCTCTTTGTAACTCATTGTAACTCATGTCAAGTGGCACCCAGTGTAGCCCTAGTGAAGCCAAAATAAAGGGGAACATAGGAGCAGTTGCTTTTAGTTTAATTAGGTAGGGTGTTGGAACTGTTTCTAAATGTTCTCTAACTTCTCCTAGCTGATAAAGGAGTAACTCACAGGGGAAAGTGGATTATCTGGGCAGTTGCTTTAATAGGGGAAAGAGCAAAGGACGCATACTTCCTAGTTCATTCAGGCATGACAATCGAACTTATGTTCAAGTAACCCCTTCCATTCCAACAGTAATGCATACCTCCTAGTTTGTTTAGGTAAATTTTGCTCAAAGAAACCACTTCACTTCCTCACTCACACAAGCTAAGACTGGTGAGGAGTGGGATATTCCAAATATGTCCAATTCACTAATATGGGCTCAAGTTGTCCCTGGTGTAGCTGTGTACAGACATCTTCTGGCTGTTAATTTACTGCAGTTCACCTTCATTAATCCTGGTAGCTGAATAACTACAGGCCTGCATAGCATTCTTCCTGACTATAATTTTAATGTTATGATTCCTGGACAGAATCTACATTTTACCTTTGATCACATTAAACATTAAGTTTTATTTTCTGTAGTGGGAATTAGCAACTATAGAATGGGTAGGTGCAATTCAAAGAGTCATTCTTTTTCCAATGTTTATTTATACTAAGTATCTCATTTGACCTTGCACACAATTCATTGTTTCTCTAATAGATGGAAGGTGCTTCCTACCCTACATTTTAGTGGTATGTTGCAGGTAAGGTAAGGGTAAACAGGAGCAAGTCAGTGACCTATCAAGGGTACATGAACTCTCAGTTTATACATATATAACAATATTAGCAGTCACTGAGGGGTTCATTGACCATAAAAAGGCACAAGGCTGCAGGCTGAGTAATACAGGGAACTCTGAGTATCACTCATGTATTATAAGGTATAATGTACCCCCTACTGTAAATGATAAGGATATTAGAAGCCACTGAGGGGCTCTGTGACCATATAAATGCACAAGGCTGCAGACTGAGTTATACAGGGAACTCTGAGTATCACTCATTTATTATAAGGGATAATGTACCCCTACGGTAAATGAAACAGATATTAGAAGTCACTGAGGGGTTCAGTGACCATATAAAGGCACAAGGCTGCAGAATCTTTAACATATTTTACATGAATTACACTTAAGTGAGAAAGGCAGCTCTTTATGCACATTGATTTTGTGCAGTTTTACCCCAATATATGAGTGGATGAGTATAAGACCATTGTGTGTTTACATGTGGGCTACTTTGATTTTTTTCCCCAGGCTGCTTTTTGTAAATATTCATAATGCCCATCAAGAGTGTTAAAAGCTGTCTTCCATTCGTCCCCTTCCTTGATTCGATCAAATTATATATACCCCTCAGTTCGAGCTTAGAGACGATTGTAGCACCCTTAATTATATGAAAGAGTTCTGAAATAAAGGTAAGGGGATAACAATTCTTTACAGTGATTTGGTTCAACCCCTATAAATCAATGCATGGCCTCAGGCCTCATCTTTCTTCTATACAAAAAAGAAACCAGCACCTGCAGGAAAGGATGCAGGCCTTATGAACCCCCCTCCTGATTTTCTTTAATATACTCCCCCATGGCATGAGACTCAGAGAGAGAAAGAGGGAATGTTCTGCCTCTGGTCCTCAGTGTCCTACAAGTACATTGTTTTACCAATGAATACAAGAATGTGTGATGGCAGCACACATTAATCAACTCCCGAGACATCCATGTCAGCATTCCTTTCTCAAGATCCACTTCATTCTTGTGAATCTAATACTTAGTGACCTTGTACTGTACTTCATATTGAAAGTAGAATAAAGTATATAGTAATGCTAAGATTCGTTTTATCATTGAATCACCAGATATGACTGGATTATTCTTTCCAAATCAGCATTTTTTTCTCGCTCCCACATCACAGGGCTGCCATTGGGGGGGGCACAGGGGGTACTGCTGTACCATGCCCGGGGGGCCCAGCTGCATTGCACTTTTCAAAATATCTGGGCCCCCCTAGACAGTGCTGAAATCGTGCACAGCCGAAGTCCTGAACACCCGAATAGCCAAAGTCCCGACAAGCTGAAACTGAAGCCATGAAAGGAACCCAAGTTGATGTCCTGAAGCAGCCAAAAGGGCTCCGTGATTTCTAATGGAGGCCCTGCCATCACATATTCTGTCACAGAAATGGAAAGAAAATCAGTTTTTCTAGATCAGCATTTTTGATAAAACTATATTTTCCTAGGTCTGGTACCTAGGGTGCCTCCAAACCAAAATACAGCACTGTTTATAGGACAAGGTACAGTAGTAGAATGCAGGAATGGAGTGCTGTCACCAGTATTACCTGTTCGGTCTCAGGTGCCTCCAAGTGTATGATCCCAAACTGCCAAGGGTCAAATATAGTAGATTATATGCATAAATAATTAGTATAGTGCTTCAAGTTCCAAATTGTAAATTTTTGAGGGTTTAACTTACCCAATGTATTGGGGGATCCAGGTGCTCACACCATAAGCCTTCAGCTCAGGAGGGCATTGTGACAAAATATATGAAAAAGGTTGGCACAAACTGGATCACTCTCCACGATGTAGTTAAAAAATGTATTTATTTAGAACAGCAACATCCCAAAGGCCTTACGCGTTTCGTGCCTTTTGGGCACTTAATCATAGGCTAGACAAACAACTAGACACATAGATTTTTACATTAACACTAACCAATCAAATGCTGTATCCAAACTGCCAATCAAAATCTTGAAGGCAGTGGCCAGAATTAACCCTATGTTAAACTTCTGTATTTCACAATGGAACAGCAAACACAGTTAGCAAACTACTACTGTAGTGATCCAGTTTGTGCCAACCTTTTTCATATATTTTCTCCAATATACAGTAGAAGAATCCACAAGAAAAAAACACCAATGGCACTTCTGATGCTGTTCAACCAGTTGTGAGTTGTTTATTAGCTCATAAACATGGCAACGTTTCGGGCCTATGCAAGACCCTTTTTCAAGTGGTTTTTTCTTGTGGAAGGTACAGTAGTAGAGCACTCAAAGTTCCAAGAAAGTATAGTCCACATACTATCAGTAGGGGAGAAAGAGAGAGAGAGGACTATGTGGTTCCCAATTATTTTAAGTTATACTGTCTTCCATTATGTGAATCACAGTTTCAGTGTAAGAAGCCTGGATGTAGTGGGGGATGTAACATAGGTATAATGTGTACACTCATGTGGCATACCATAAAACCCAGGAAATTAAGCATGATATAACCATTGTTTTGCACATTAAGAAAATGTACATGCATACACAGATGTGGTAAGCGTGACATGATTTTATTGCATCCCAAACCTTTACGATTGATTTCAATAATTACTTATTGGCATTTTTTAGCTTTACCAGATCACAAATTGACATATTCCAAGGACCTTTATATTATGCATTATTATATTCCTTTAGATGAATAAAAATAATGGAATAGATAGTGTTGCTATTTAAACTAGCCACTAGGTGTCGCCAAAGAACAGCAGAAACACTCAATGCAACCTTTCAGACATTTTTATTGTTACAAAGTTTAGTAAGTGTATTAGGTAGCAATAGGCATATTTGAATTATAACTTGCCTGAGGTGCTTACAGGTAGACTACTTTACTCTTAAAAAACTAGCACTGCTTGAGATGATATGCTTTTTTTTATTAAAATTAAAAGGAGGAAAAAAATCAGAAAAAAATGTCCACAAACTTCAGCTTTTCCAAAACAGTGCAGCCATATCCATAGGTAGGCAAATAAACTCCCCAGGTAGTTCAAGTATTCTGTTCATGTCACAGATTTGTAATGTGCTGGGCAGATACTTCAAACCTTTCTAAATGACACCTCTGCTGAAGGCTCAGAAAGAAAGATTTAATCAATTCCCCAAAAAAGATATGTTTACATGGAACAAAGGAAATTTACTGTCCTTAAATCTCCACGGAATATAGATCCTCAGAAAATGAAAAATAAAAGATGAAACAAAAATTTGCCAGTGTAATTAAAAACCAAAAACAATGTTGAACAAGAGCCAATGAATGCTGATGTATATAGCGCCAACATATTTCATAGCGCTAGTAGTAAGGCTCAGATTCCTCGGCCAAATTATCTAAGAAACAAACAAGAGAGAAGCAAGTTCCCATAATGTCAAAAAAATTATGTAATGTATTCCATAAAAAATTACACAGTAAAAGAATTTAAAATAGGTAAAGAATTAAAAATAATTAAATCCAAATGCTGACCTTTTTTTTATTTGGGATGGGTAATTTACTTTATCTTCCCTACAGACAAAAAAAAAAAACATGAAAATTCTAAATTATAAAGGGTATTTTTTCTAACTGAACAAAACTAAAGATTATTATACACACACAAAATTATACAGATAGTTAACCACAACTTTGCTGTTACTATTAGAGCTCTATAATTTGCAGTATATGATAAGCAGCAAATAAAAAATGCTGTTTCTGAAAGGAAACAGCTAGATTGTGATATGTTGGATTAAAAACTGCTTCTGAGATTCTGCTACTATAAGGGCAGAGCACACATTAATGCATATGTATATATTGTGCATGTTCAATCAAAAACACAGTCATATATCACCAGTACTGATGGGTGAATTTATTTGCAGTGAATTTCCACATTTCACGGCTGGCGAAAAATTTGTGAAATGGCCAGAAGAATTTTCCAGCAACAAAAAAGGTTTGACACTAGCGACCGTTATGCGCTGGCGAATGTTCTTATGCTGGCGAAAAGTTACCACACGCCCATTGGCTGAAGTGTGGTAAATTGTCGCTGGCGTCAAAATTATCGCTGGCGTCAAAATTTTGATATTGGTGAATTGTCGCCAGTGGCAAAAGTCCAGTTTAGTGACAAATTTGCCTATTACTGATCACCAGACATACACACATACACAAACAAGTTTTAAAATCTGAACAAAACAATGATAGTGTAATTATAATGAACTTAGAGACCAGAAGAAATTATACTGAATGCTAAAAAGAAATCAACTATACTCTCCAGTCTCAGCAGTTTAGGGGCTTGGACTGTTTCAAAACTACAACATGTTTTTAAGGAGTTGGACTGTTTCAAAAAGACAAGTTTTACGTTCATTCTCTTGTGGAGAGTGGAATGCTGCTCTAGACAAGAGAAAATAATCTATAAACATTCACAGCCTGACCCCACTGCCATAAGTGTAACCAGGCCCGGAACTTGTGGTAAGCACATGCCCTGGACACAAAGACAAAAGACACGTACCTCTCCCAACCACTTACTGCTATCCCAGGCCCTCCTCCACACATTGTGCGCTCTCTGGTGCCCCTCCTGACATCAGTGTGTTTCGAAGAGAGTACATACATGATGTCAGCTCACTAAGGGCCGCGCAGAAGGGCGGGGACAAAGTGGCCAGACAGGTTGTCCTTGGCTCTTCATGTTGTGTATTGATAGCCGAGGATGAGCAGAGTATAACAGTGCTTTATTAGCAGGTGTATGCAGCCATTACACAACAGTAATTTCCAACTCTATCACTCTCAAGCTGTACAGAATAGTACTGTGTATCTGCATAGTACAAGTAATGTACACAGTGATACCCGCAGGGCATTTGTATGAACACCACATTCCCCCTATAGTAGGAAAGCATTTGGACAAATATAATAAACAACAATGAAACAGTATGTATCTTAAAGCAATCATATACATTCTTCCCATCACATAGTCCTTGGTCCATGCAGGTAGTTTTCTGATTCTCTCAGTACACTTTATAGGTTCACTTTCTTCAGGCCTGTTGCGGTTGGCATCAGGAGTAGGAAAATGTCATTCATCAAATGGAGCTTGGAGCAAGACGACTTCCATATGCGTCCATCGGCCAGTTCATATGTATATGGTCCTTGCTGGCGTCTCACTTCAAGTGGTGTAGTAAATTTGTAGTAAAATATTGTCCTTGTTTCAGTATTCCTGGTTTCTGAATTCTGAATAAAGATCCAGGTTGAAAGTGCACTTCTCTTGCACCATGTTTTCTGTAAGTATAAGCCTTGCATTTGGCTTATTGATGTTTGACAATGTCAGCACTAGATGAGTTTGTAGGAACAGTATTTGGTGGAAGTTTGATGTCTGCAACATGTAACCTACCGCACATCTGTCTGCCATGTAATAATTTAGGTGGAGATGATTGGGTTGTTGCATGGCATGTTGCTCTGTAGTTATGTAGGAACTATGGACAACATAGCCATCTACTAAGGACAGTTTGTGTCTAATCCTATAGTAAGTATGAGGATCAGGACTGAGTTTCTTCTCAGCATTTGGCCATTTGCTTTGTAAGATGTCCTG
>CM044433.1:117496356-117567364 GCA_024363595.1 Xenopus borealis | reverse complement strand
TCACAGCATTCTGGTTCTGCATTGGTTGGATAGTTTTCATACAGCCCTGCAAAATAAAGTACAGATGGAGTTGGTAGAACATAATTTATTCCTAAATTATAAAAAAGAAAGACATAGAGGCATAATTCCAAACTATATGGCATTTAACATGGGAATAAACATGTTCATGTGCCTAGCTCTGCCCCCTTTAAAAGTTGATGAGACACATCACACTTTAAAATGATTAAGATATTTGTAACTAAGGATGACTTTTGGCATGTATGTCCCTTTTCTTTTCCCAATATGGAATAAAGGAAATAAGTTTACCCTGGTGCAGCAACCCATAACAATCAATAGATTATTAGGGAAAATACCACACAAATATGTTCACATGCGTAAAACTCCATTCCAAGGCTCTGTGCAGCCCTTACCCTAGACTAATACATTTAATTTAAATTTAATTAAACAATTAGAAAACAGACTATAAATTACTATGTATTCATAAGCTGCTGAAAATTGCCTTCAGTGTAATAACATACCATATTTTAATATCCACTAGCATGAACACATCTAATATAAAGGTTGAGATTAGGTCTATGCCTTCTACTACCCATGACACACTTGTATATGTGTATTCGTTGATAGAACCTAGCCCAGGCCTATTCCTCACACCCTATGTACTCCTTGAAATCAGGGGATAGCTTGTTGGTGCCCTCAGGCAGATCTGTAATTATCTATTTTGAAAAGTAAAATAAAGAAAAATATCTAGATGTAGCATAATGCAACAACTAATCCACAATATCCGTACAGGAGGGGGAGAGAAGCTGCTCACTGCCATGCAGTCTTAAGTTGGATGGATTTCTATCTTCCCCAGTTCTCTCATTTAAAACCTCCTGGACCTTTCTAAAAATCGTCCCCAATTGTTGTTCTCATTAGGCTTACTCCTTCCCTTACAGAAGCACTTCAACTCATGCCTCCTCCATCTCTACCTTTCAAGCTTCCTCCCCGGGGGGGGCTTTCTTTTTAATGCAGAAGCATGGTGGAATAGTGATTTGTATTGCTGCTTTTTAACACTTGGGTCGAGGGATTTTAAACTAAACATAACCTGCTTACAGTTCTAATGTACCACAATACAAAATGGCTGGTAAATTACATTGAATAAAAAGGCTCATATTTCTGATATTACTTAAAATATGAATCAAAATGTCACTTGTGTTATATTGTACAGGTATGTGATCCGTTATCTGGAAACCTTTTATCCAGAAAGCTCTGGATAATAATTATTTTCTCTGTAATAATAAACAATACCGTGAACCTGATTAAAACTAAGATATAATGAATCCTTATTGGACACAGAATCAGCCTATTGGGCTGCTAATGTTTACATTAGTAGTAGATTTAAGGCATGAAGATCCAAATTACAGAAAAATCCATTATCTGGAAAACCTTAGGTCCCAAGCATTCTGGATATCAAGCCCTATACCTGTATTATTTGTTTGATTAGAAATATATTCTATTAAACATTCCCTATTCCTACAACCACCAGATAAACACTATATACTTTCTTGTTCTGGCCACATGGAGGTGCTGGATTCATATAATAATCTGTTTTGGAAAGTAAAATACAGAAAAATATCTAAATGTAACATAATGCTAGAGACATTTTGAATATAAAGGCAACATTGGGACAAATAAGAACACACCAGATGACAGGAACAATACTGGAATATGTACTGCAACCCTATTTTACATCTATTATAAAATGGTATAAAAATGTATTGTGGAAAATTGTGAAAGTAAGGTGAGGGATTTAAGTGTTACAATAAACTGAACTGAGAATCATTGCAAAAAAGTGTTTGATGAAGGTGAATGTAGCAGTGGTGGTTATTTTATGTACCAATTGAGTCAAAATATTTGAATAGTAAAATGGATTTATTGCAATTTTAGGAATAAAAAAGTTAATGGAAGCTGGAATTCTGTTTGGTCAACAGTTGCATTAGTCCTGGCAATTATATATAAAAGGGGGTAAGAAGTTTCTTCAAAGAAGAAAGTCAAAAGTGGAAAGAGATAAAAGCAAAATAGGTGAATTGACCACCCAACATTTAAAAGAACCTGTCATCAAACCTAGTTCCAATCTAAATAATAAAGTAGTAGGCCTCTATAAGGCTCAGGCCAGATGGGAAGATTCAGGGGGATTTGCCGCGTGGCGACTAATCACCCCAAACCGCTTCCCCCTGCCTTCCAGCTAATTAAAGGGAAACTGTCATGGGAAAACATGTTTTTTTTTTTTAAATGCATCAGGTAATAGTGCTGCTCCAGTAGACTTCTGCACTGAAATCGATTTCTCAAAAGAGCAAACAGATTTTTTTATATTCAGTTTTGAAATCTGACATGGGGCTAGCCATTTTGTCAATTTCCCAGCTGCCCCTGGTCATGTGACTTGTGCCAGCACTTTAGGAGGGAACTGCTTTATGGCAGGCTGTTGTTTTTCCTTCTCATTATAACTGAATAGTACCCTGTGGGACATGGGTTTTACTATTGAGTGCTGTTCTTAGATCTACCAGGCAGCTTTTATCTTGTGTTAGGGAGCTGTTATCTGGTTACCTTCCCATTGTTCTATTGTTAGGCTGCTGGGTGGGGGAAAGGGAGGGGGTGATATCACTCCAATTTGTAGTACAGCAGTAAAGAGTGATTGAAGTTTATCAGAGCACAAGTCACACGACTTGGGGCAGCTGGGAAATGCAGAAATGCAGAATTCTTCTGGAACAGCACTATTAACTGATGCATTTTGAAAAAAAAAATTTCCCATGACAGGATCCTTTTAATGAATAATCGCCTGCGTCTATTCACACGAGGCGCTGTGCTTTCCTGAAATCCTCCTTAGGTAATTTCGAGCGACTTTGGAAAAGCCAGTGTCGCGTGTGAATAGGCGCAGGCGATTATTCATTAATTAGCTGGAAGGCAGGGGGAAGCGGTTCGGGGAGATTTGTCACCCAAAGAAGAGGCGATTAGGTGACAAATCTCCTTGAATCTTCCTGTCTGGTCTTACCCTTAAGGTGGGCAAAATAATAAGTTTTATTTTAAAGTAAATTTGAGTTGGGATGGTGTGTCATCCAGGAGGTTATAGCATAAGAAAACAAATCCAAGATTTTAAAAGTTATGATAGGGCGACAAAACAGATCTGAATATCATATGCCTATATATAGCTTTTTGACTAGACTAGATTATTTAATGTCAACATTAAGATTATTTGTAACTTTTCATGAGACTTCTTAAAAAGTTTTTTTGTGGCCACAAAAGATTATGTCAAGGCCAGTGTGAGAGACAGCAAAGTGTTAGAGGTGTTTTCCAGCCAATTAAAGTAATTAAAGGTAAAGTGTACTGTAGCCTTTTAAAAAATAGGTCTAACACAAATGTGGTTTAATGAAGACAGTAAAGTTCTAGAAGGTAGGGAATATAACTAAAGACTATCCAAACCCAAGGGGCCAAATAAATCATGAAGAAACAGTCACAGATCAGGTACACCAAGTATGAGATTTGTAACTTGTAGGTTATCTCCCACAAACTCCACTTTAATCAAATAATTCAAAACTTTAAAACATATTGTATACCCTTTTTCCCTGTAATGATAAAACATTACCTTGTAGTTGATCCCTTCTAAGATATAACTAATCCTTATTGACGGCAACACTATCCTACTGGGTTCATTTAATGCTTTTATGATTTTTTAGTGGAGTTAAAGTATGAAGATACAAATTAAGGAAAGTCTGCTTAATCTTAAGCATTCTGGATAGTCAGAATGTTAAAGTTGCCAAGAAGTTCCACAAAGTGGCTTTTAAATAGGGAACTAAACATATTACCGGTACCATTTAAGTCCTTTTGAACAAGGATTCTGGGGGTTACAGTTTTCAATGTGTAAAGGGCTATTGGCAAAACCTTATTTTATCATCTGAGATATGCTCAACTACAGGAAAATTCAATTATTATTTTTCTTACATGTCAAAAGGAAGTTGTATGCCCTATCAAGGTGAAAATGGATGCAGCATTCATTAATTAACTGTTATTATTGTTAAGCAGTTCTATGAAACAGCACATACTGTAGAGGTTTGTTAATGGCTGAACTTGAATGACTTATGTCCTTTTCTCAACCTAAATAACTATGTAATTATGTAATAGCATGATCTTTTTAAGAGAGAAAACAGGCAAACTGTCAATTCCACCTCTATAATTAATCTGACACATGTAAAAAACAAAGCAAATGGCTTGTCACATCAAATACTAATTGCAACAGAGAAGAAACTTGAGATTAGTTACTGCAGCAGTCAGAGATCATTCTGGTTCAAATCTCCTTTTAGTCAGACCTTCAAGGGAATTAAACAGGAAAATAAATGTCACTACACCACAGAGCCGCTGATCCAATCTTAAAGGGGAAGCTGAATTACCTTGTTTAGAAGGCAGAAGAGACTATTCGCTGTTCAATTTGTTGTTTTTTTGTGTAGATTAACTGTGTTGTTGTACAGCTCTCCAAGTTAACAGATTTTTTGATAAAATGTATGAAAGACTCACAGATAATTTTGTAAAGTTCTTGATGTTCCTTCCTGCTATTGATCATTAAATGGGAGTTGCTCTAGACTTCATGACACATCCTTAGCATTAAGTTCCCTAAAAAAAACACCCTACTTCTGAATTAAAAAAAAAAAACTAGCATGGTCCTTAGGACTTCTCAATGCAAGATATGCTGAGGATAAAGCAAAGTGATCACCTGGAATTAACCTAAAGCAATACGAAAGATTTTATTTGCAGGGATATACTGGAAACAATATTGAAGTGAATCCAGTAAACAAAACCGGTTATTCATAAACTTGAATTGTAGACCACTTACATTAAACAGTCAGTATACAATATAAATTTCAGTAAGCAATTTTTTAATTAAAACGCTCCATGTACATATGTCGTATCTGAAAGTTCAGACCATGGGTGGGTTGAGTCTCTATACAGAAAAGGCTGTAAATACTATTAAACAGAATGTGATTGCTCAGCTACTCATGCACCATGCCGATTGCATTGTGATACACTGGCAGATGTTCAAGTTGTAGAGATTGATTGTCATGCAACAAGATCACAGAATTGTCAAAACTGCCAACATGCAAACACATGTGCATTACACAGATGGAAACGGAAAAGTGATTATGTGCTTTTTATTTACATATTGCCAATAAGCCCCATTTCTAGTTTATTGTTTATTCATACAAGATCCCTTAAGCAGAAACCTTTTACTACAGTAAAGTCATCTATCTTAGATCCCATTTTAGAAAATTTTTTAATTTTTAAAACTGATTTCCTTTTTCTCTGTACCAGTAACATCCTAGAACATTTCACTTGATCCTTACTAACCAGCATGACTCCATACTACAGCAAAATTATCCTATTGGGTTTATTTAAAGAGTGAACACATGTGTAATTATTTATATATATATGTACTGATTGTTAATATTGCATGTTTTAATGATGAAAATATTTTCATACATTCAAATGTAAAGTTAACAAGATATTTGGTGAACATTAGTAAAATTGAGTCCTTCGACAATTTGCCTCCTTAAAGCTTCCGAATTGCCATTTGTGCCTTTGTTACTATTTTTTGTAATACAGATTGCCATTGTAGCCTATGGGGGACCTCCTAGAACCTGTCCTGAAATGTTTTCTAAGTCCTAGGAATTCGAAGGATTTTGCGTAAAATATCGTTCGATATGATTCCTATTTTGGAAAACCTCCCATGCAAAGCATATGGATTATAGGTCTTATTTATCTGTCTTTTACTAAAAACTGTACATGTAACTTACCTGTACATATGAAACTTGATAGGCCTCCATAGACAACATCGTCATTATCTGGTAAGATAAAGGGACACCTTGTTTGTACCTCCAAACAGTATTGCTTGCATGGGATTTTGCTACTGCATTCTGACTGGGTGACTTCAAAATACTGAGAACATAGCCAGGACTTATAGACAGCCTGAAATAAAACATAAAAAGGATAGAAGTGTTAGGTAGATTCATTTTTTTTTTTACTTTAAAGCAATAAACAAAGCATGCACATTCAACTGTAAAATGCTTGAGAACCAAGAACAGATAGAATCATCTGTTGAGAGGGAAGAAAACACAGGTTCCCATGATATGCTAGCATTATGCTCAGTAACTAGTAATATTATTTGCAAGCTATATTCTGTGAGGCTCAAATGCAGTACCTAGTGAGAAGTTTATTTTCAGGACAAGTTGCAGCAAACATTTTCAGAGTGACTTTTATCTGAGCACCTACTACCACCACATCAAAGTATGTGTACTTATGCAAGTACTCACAACCGCAAGAAATATATATATACATGTACAATATTTCATCCGTTTTAGCACATTACAGTTGTTATTTCTTTGGTAAATGAACATTTTATCCTTGCTCCAGACATTGCTTCCATTAAATCACTGGCTTCATACCCATTGCTTATTGCATGGAAAAAAATTTGTATTATTCTGTATTCATTTTGCTCAAACAACTAGCGATTAGTTGCACAAGATACATTACTATTATGTGTCTGAACATATAGGGGGTTAATTACTAAAATCTGAATTTCAATTAAAAAAAAACTCAACCAAGCAGCCATCCCCAATTTTGCCTTATTTATTAATAAATTAACTCAATTTAAGGGGATCTGTAAAACTCGATAAAACTGAGCAAAAACCTCTCTCGATTTTTGCAGGTTTTTGCCCTAATACCCTGAATTTATTGGATTATCGGCTAAACCAAGAGCAGACCACAATATCTTCCAATTGGGATAAGGATATCTCCCATTGACTTATACATGACCTCAACAGTCTGAGATAGCAGACTTTGAGTTTGCATCATAGGGGTATACTAAATCTCTAAAAAAAATCAAGCTTTTTTTCCCTCGAATAATTTGTTTTTGCTACAAAAAGCACAACCATATACATTTGCAGTTTAGTAAATAACCCCCACAATTCGAATTTGCGCACTGACGAAGTAATTACGCAAATTTACTAAGATCAACTTTTTTGCTGAACGTTACCACTTGCGCTAGACTTCACTTCGCCTGCTCAGACCAGGCGAAGTTCAATAGAAAAGATAGGAGTTGAAAAAGTCCCAAAAAAACGCTGTGGCATTACCATTGTAGGTGATGAAAAAGATCTTTTTTTGGGGGGGTTCACCCCTACATTTCCTAACATATGGCAACACAACTATTATAGGGGGCACATGTAGGGCAATAGGACAACATTATTTTTTTTTTATTAAAGGTTTCCTGGGCTTGTGTTGATAAGTCCTCCACAGTGTAGTGCAATGTAGTGGCTGTAACATACACTTCCATTATACTTTGAAATTTGCGCCGTATGCAAATTAGGCTTCGCTAGCGTAATTGCGCTTTGCCTAGCGAAGTAACACTAGCGCAAATACGCTACAGTTCGCCGACCTGAGTGTAAATTCGAACTTTAGTGAATTTGCGTAGCGCTGGTGAAAATTCGCCTAGCGAAGTCCTGTTGGCACCACATATTGCTCCTCATAGATTCTAAAATCTGGTATGCCAATAAATCATTCAGTCATTTTTTTGTGTAACTATATCTGTTAGCTTTTGAGTTTTAGAAGGATTATAGGGATATCCTGCCATGAAACAGGTATTTTTAAATGCTTCCATGCAAACAGATGAAAAAGCTGCCATTTGTAAGGGTTCAGCTGTGATGCTACTCAAACTCAACTGCAAGCAATAATTATTGGAGTGCATATTCTTTGTTTTAATTTTCACCTTGAGCCATATGATTCAGATATTATGCTCAGCATCCATCGTGTCTGCTAATTCAGATGGCGAAATGGGGTGCATGCACAAATAAATAATTATGCTTTATAGAATAAAAAAAATGAACAACATGCTACAAGCCTTTTTTATTGGTAGTATTACTTTGTTTATGTGCACCCATTGTTAATGCTTGCATTTGCCTTTTCATATATGCATTTATATCCATTAGTTACATATACAAGAATATATAGAATTTGCTATTGTTATTGTCCTTGAATTACACACAGGCATTAGTTAATTAATAAGATGAAACTCTAACATTGTAATTAAGTACAGTATATGGAGACAAAACCATTGATAATTATTAATTTTACTTGCAGAAAAGTGCAATAGCTCTTATTGAATCTGCCCAAAAATGCTTTTGTTGATTAATTAATAGGAAACTCAGTTGATGAATACTGCTCATAAGCAACAAACAAGCATCAATTTTAATCGAGAGAAAGAAGGCCTGTCAAATTTGTAAATCTATAATTAGATTCCTTTGCTTTGCACATAAAAATGTTATGTAATATATTTTTATGGCATTCATAATCAAATAACGTCTTTTTCTCCTTAGAAAACAAAATGTCCTCTGTGATGCTGAAGTTAAGCTTGCCAGCCAGTGTGCATTTCTGACTGTTCGCCTCTTATTCCTGAAGGAGACATGTTACCAACATCTGCTGCTTCATGTCAAAAAGAAAAGAACCCTGATCACCTACCTATGGCCCTGCCATATGTCTGTACATCGACACCCCAGGTACTGGAATTGACTTATAATATAACTGAAGGAGTCAAAACACATCTACCATAAAGATAATCTCCTTTCAGTTTATTATTTTATTGCAAATAATGCATATGCTTTTAAATACCAATGCATTTTTATCCTAGTTTCTCCTAGAAGGACCTTAAATGTTTCACTGCTTATCTGTCACTCTACGTCAGAGTAGATGCATTAAAAGCACCAGAAATTAACTTCAAAGGCTAGATGGGCACAGTTAATTTCAGGAGCATACTGGTTGCAGCCAATATTGACTATTGTCAAGGGCAACACACCCTTGTATGAGCAAAACTTATCATTCATGAGCACTGAATACAGTGCTGAGCAAGTAATGATCTACTGTATGTGTGTACATACAAAAATGTTTTCACAGGAAGGTTCATACCATAGACTTATTTGCTAGAGAACTAAGAGATGCAAAATCAGGCCCCTTTGTGCTCACTCAATAAGCACTTTTGTCCAGGGTAAACTTACAGAGAACATAATTTTGAGCACAAGACAGGACTATTCTTTTGAATGTTTGACAAAGGGACATGCCCCAAAACATTACAATGTTTGCAAGTAAACAAGCAAGGGCTTATGACCCTTTGCAACCATAAAATTAAGTGTTGGAGCTAGGAAGGTAACTCCCATCAGCAGCTGCGTTTAAAGGACAAGGAAAGTCTAATTCACTGGGGAAGGAGGAGTTAAAATGTTTTTTCCCTGTGCTGGTGCACCTTATTTTGCTAGAAAGGAGTGCATACCTGTTGCCATCTTACCTAACTCTTCCAGACATCCCTCTGACTTTTACAAACATCTGTGTGTGAATGGTATTGCCATACATGCACAGATATTATTGTATGAAACAAAGCTCAGTACGATATATTAAGTATGGGTAGGATACAAGAGGAATACTTCCCCTGTTTTTCTGCCTGTGACATCATCCAGCCCAGTTACAGGCTGGAGAGTGATCTGATTGGCTGGGCACTGGGTTTATGCTGAATCGTTAAAAAGAAATAGAATTCTGTACAACCAAAGAACCTACAACAGGAAATAGAGCGAGGCAGAAGTAGTATAAGTGGATATTGGACTGGATATTCTGGGGTGTCCTCAAAACCATATATGACACTCAAAACTAACACATGGGACTTATACCACCCAGTTGCAAATGTCCAGAACCCAAAAATGATCACATATGTAAATCTAAATAAAGTTGTGTAAAAGGCAATATTTATTCACCACCATGCCAATATGAAACACTTGTCCAGGGCCGATGTCCAAGATGGAAAGTTAACACTCCAAGATTAAATATCCCGAATGAAATAGAAAAATTTTTAAAAAATGAAAAGATAAGAAAAATGAAAAAAATAAAAAAAGTGAAAAAAATTAAAAAATGGGAAGAAAGGGAGTCAAGCACTTAGGTACTACTCGCCGATTTGCATATATGCAGGGAGATCCGGCAGGATATCTTAACAGGTACTGAAAGAGCAACGGTCGGCAACATACAGGAAGTTCAAATGGTATAATAAGCACTATAGTTGTAATTAGAGCCGTACTGCTGCAGTCTTAATGATAAACTCTGAATAGATGTCTGGAGATACGCATGTGCAGCATTCTGCTTAGCCAGCAATACAAGATGTGACACTTCTTTTTTCATGATTTAAACCTGCTGGATACTTTGTGGAATATAATAACTCCAGGCAACTAACTTGTACTACGCCGCTGTCTTCTAAGCACACGAATTACATAGTTGCTAAAACGCTACACTTGCACAGTAGTCACATGACGTGACTTTTAAATATCCAGCACTTCCGGATTTCGGCCTCCTGAGAAAGCCACGAGTTGTGGCGAAACGGCTGTCGAGGTGCAGCGCTGCTTTGGGGAGGCTCGGACATGCCCTTGGACTGTGGCCACACTGACATAGAGACACAAGAGCCAGTACTATCGGATTATGAAGCCCCGTTAGGCAATACCTCATGGGCAAGGTCGGTATGATTTTTATCTTTAGTTCCCGTTGGATTGTTCAATGATCAGCGCATTGGATTGCTGCACATGCGTATCTCCAGACATCTATTCAGAGTTTATCATTAAGACTGCAGCAGTACGGCTCTAATTACAACTATAGCGCTGATTATACCATTTGAACTTCCTGTATGTTGCTGACCGTTGCTCTTTCAGTACCTGTTAAGATATCCTGCCGGATCTCCCTGCATATATGCAAATCGGCGAGTAGTACCTAAGTGCTTGACCCCCTTTCTTCCCATTTTTTCATTTGTTTCACTTTTTTAATTTTTTTCATTTTTCTTATCTTTTCATTTTTTAATTTTTTTTATTTTTTTCTATTTCATTCAGAATATTTAATCTTGGAGTGTTAACTTTCCATCTTGGACATCGGCCCAGGACAATAACTTATTTACTGGATTGCATAGGAGTTATTCAACTTAGAAGCATACTTGGAGGGTTACCATCAGGATAGGACTCACACTAGCACCTGGCTCGTTGTCTCCATTACATATTTTACATTTTATTTTTATTGTTTCGACGTCTTAGTCATTATTGGGGGTTGGCATGTGTTTGGGGCAATAGTCCCAGCACCCCTGCAGCGCTGCTTGTTTTTAATTGTTTTTAAGTGTTTCATATTGGCATGGTGGTGAATAAATATTGCCTTTTACACAACTTTATTTAGATTTACATATGTGATCATTTTTGGGTACTGGACATTTGCAACTGGGTATAAGTCCCATTTGTTAGTTTTGAGTGTCAGAAATAGAATTCTATTGTTTCTACCAACATATCTGACGATTCGCATTTGAAGAGAAAACAGTGTTGCACTTATTTAAACATTCCCTTGGGTCAGAGCAGTATATTACAAACAAAATCACTAGCCCAGGGCAAAATATAGCATACTGACACCCAGTGGGGGGCCCCGGGGGCCCAACAGGACAGCTGCCCATGGCCCCCTGCTGCCTCCTTTTCCCCCTCCGCCTCCTTACTGTTACGTTCTCATCCATGTTAGGTGCACGTGTGCAAACGCCACCCCCGCTCCTTACTGTGACGTGCACTCAGTAAATTTGTTTTTCACTATTGGGAGAAAGGGTCTGGCCTGACAGGGGCCCATGAGGGTCAGGGCAAGATGGGTTATTTTCTGGTGTCCTGCCGGGCCAGTCCGACACCCCTCCCCCTGTGCTTTAAATGCAGCAATGCCTAATATTCTGTCAACCAAAGTGCATGAGGCTTTCCTTCTCTATTTTGCATTTATGGAAAACTTGATAATATTTAAATGTCACTCAAATTCTGTAAGTTCTAGTTTTCCATAAAGTGTGCCAACTAAAAAAAGATAAAAATAGGAACATTTAATAGCATAGCTGAAATAAGAGGGACTGATATAACATGTTCAACCAATTAGCAAAGACAAATAAATCAATGGTAGTACATGGAAGAAGGTAGTACATAACATTAGATAATTCACAATTTATTTTTAAAAAAAATGAAGTGTAAATCAATGCAAGCTGTGCGTTAGTATTTCAAATTAAAGTTTTACACTCAAATCTGGATTGTAGGAAACTATGGGTGTCAAAGACATATCTAGCCAATTGTTGTGGGGGGGGCTTCAACAATATTGAATGAACTTTCAATGACAAGTCTGTAACTACAGTGTATACATTTTTTTGAAAGCTAAAAACAAAAAAAGAATATTTTAAGAAATTACTATTCCTTCACAGATGCTTACAAAAACCCTATGGGGCAAATTCACTAAAGCGTAAAGCGTCTAACGCGAACGCTAATTCACCAGCGTTATGTCATTTCATAACTTCGCAAATTCACCAACACCGACTCTGCCGAATTTTCGCTAGCAAAGTAGATAGATTAGCGCAACTTTGCACCCTTACGCCAGGCGAAGTTGCGCATTCATGAAGGATCGTAATTACGCAAATTCACTAAGATGTCCATTTTACTGAACGTTGCCTCTTACGCTAGACGTTACTTCGCCAGGTCAGACCTGGCACAAAGTTCAATACAATAGATTTGAAAAAAAAAATGGAAGTCCCAAAAAAACACTGGCGTGTTTTACCTTTTGTAGATAGTCTGAAAAAGAGCGAATTTTTTTGGGGGGGTTACCATCCTTCCCCCCTACATTTCCTTACATATGGAAACTCAACTATACAGGGGGCACATGTTTAGGGCAATAGGACAACCTTATTTTTTTTATTAAAGGTTTCCTGGGCTTGTGTAGTGTAATGTAGCGAATGTAACATATACTTCTAATATAGTACTTTGAAATTCGCGCCATATGCAAATTAGGCATCGCCAGCGTAAATGCGCTTCGCGAAGTAACACTAGCACAACTACACTACCGTTGTTGACCTTAGCATAACTTCGCACTTCATTGAACTTGTGTAGCGCTGGTGAAAAATCACTTGGCGAAGTGCGGCGAACATTAGCGAAGGCAACGCTAGCGCATTTTCGCCACTTAGTTAATTTGCCCCATATCACCACTAGTGATGAGTGAAATTATTATTACATTTTCCCTGAGAAAATGATGCCCATAGACTCCAATGGGTGAAAAAAAATTAAAAAAAATAATTTTGACTCCCATAGACTTCAATGCATTTTTCAAAATGCAATTTTTGTCATTTCAAAATTTTCTGGAAAAGCAAAAAGGGCCAGATTTGCCAATCGCTAATCACCACTTGTATCAAAAATGGACTAAACTAAATTTATAAAGTTAGAAGGTTTTTAAAATTTCTCAAAAAGACACTTTTTTCAATAAGTGAAATTTATCTTGGATTCACAGTAAGCAGAGACTAATACGTGTATCTTTTGTAATAATAGACCAGAAATAAAAATGACAAAATACTCTGCAGAGCCATATACAATGTTATTACTATAAGACTTTATTTCCATTTACATTTGTGTGGCAGAAGGGGATTACAATAAGAATTCAGTGTCTTTAGGCTGTGATATTCTTTTTATAAAGAAGCTGATTATACAAGACCGAAGGTTTCACATATTCCCATCTGTTGAAAAAACATTACTGCAAGGACATCCCAATGTGGAATTCATATCCATATCTAGGAAGTCCGCTTACACCTACAGGCTAACTGAAATGGGGGTATTTGGGGAGAAAAATAGTAAAATAACTAAATGTTCTGATACAACTACAGTGTCCATGTGCCTGAGGGAAGGTTTCTGCACAGCTCAAAATACTGGCTATAAATTATACATCTAGCTAGTAAAAGAGTCAAGAACTCTGTGTTATTTTTTTAGTTATGCTCATTCCTTTATAAACATCTCATAGCAGCACAACCTATTAATATGACTATTAAGCATTCATACTGATATTATGAAATTTTGAAAATTTTCTGGAACAAAAGAAAATCCAAACCCAATTACATTTCTTCAAATATTATTTGCAGCAGTGAGAAAGTCAATATACAAATACTAAATGAACCCTCTTCCACCCAAGAAATCAGACATTTGTATATACCTTTATGATCTCTGTTCATTTGAGAGTATCAAATATAGATTACGTATGGGAAAATATAGAAGAAAATATATGATAAAGTAGTTAATATATTTTGGAGTATTGAACACAAAATGAAACAGAATTTCTCTCATTACAGTAACTTTGAAAGTCATCGAAATTTTTGTTTTTGTTTTATATTAGTTTGTTTTCATAGCCCTATTTTATTTTAATTTGGTTCATTTGAAAGTTTATTAATGTTACCTTATTGATGTTATAAGATATCACTGACCATTCTCGGCTACCAAAACATAACAACTATATTAAAGTATGACATGTAATACATCTTGTATGTCTACATTGTACAATGTTATATTAGTGGTTTATTTCAATAATTGCCAGTAAAAATTATTGAAAAAGAAAAAGGTAAATGTGTAAAGAAAATATATACATAAGCTTTTCCCATATGGTTTACCTCTGCTGGCATCTAGAAATTTTACAGACATTAATATGTTATGTGTGAAATAAAAATGATGCTGCCAATTTTGCTTAAGGTGGAAGACGATAGTTATAAAGAGGCATGGATATTTATTCACAAATATTGTTGATTCTTTACTAGTAGTTTTTATTTTCTATGGCGCTAGCTTTGTACCTTCTTTACCTTTTCACCTTTTCCCAGAGCCATAATAATGTTATCCAGATCTAGGGAGTGAAAAGGCCACAGCTCTAATTACAGTTCAAAATACAACAATACAACAAATTAACAACCACAGTTTTTAGCTTAGATGAAGAAAATCTATATCAAAGAATGCTTGCTCAAAACCATTCCCCACCATACACCTCCTGGCTTACCTGGCATGCTGGCCACCCAACTACTAGGGGTCAGGTGGGCAGGTGAAACCAGACAACCAATTGTCATCACTCTTGTTGGTCCCCACCCTCCCGTTATGAGCCATATATACTACCAGTCGACTAGTTAGCAGTAAAATTCACTGACCATAGGTCCCAAGGTAAACACACCACTGCCTTTGAAGAAATTGATGGCCAAGCAGCTATATAAAAAGCCCCTGCCTAGTCAACAACACAAATCCACAAGCAGACGGGCAGAATGCTGCTCCAGACCTTCTAACAATGAACACAAATATATTTGGAAAGGGAGCACTACTCACACGTCTCTGGTGCTGGTTTTCATGGTGGGGCTATTCCTAGATGCATGGCCATGTAACTGCATAGCACAATCACAAACAGATAAAGCACTCTACCATTTCTTGGTGTGCAATGAATCCTTTATTGATTTAGGTTTACCACAAAGATGCAGAACAACATTTTGGAGGATCTACACCTCCCTTCGTCAGTTTAACCATTAGAGTGCTCAATCCAAGCAGAACTTTTAAAAGTAAGTTTTGCCTGTGTATGCCTGCATTCTTGGCAGCGTGAACTTTACAGTGCACATGTTCTATTTGAAGATGTAAATGTCATTGACGAGGGAAAATGGCTGAAAAACAGATGAAAGCTGCTACATCATTTATAAAAATTGTGATGGCACTAGCTTCACAGAAGGGATATATGAAGTACAGATTATATTGTTTAGGAAGGAAGATGCACCCGCCTTATATACTTGGTAGGAGAATGTATTGACAATGCTTATCTATTTGGAACAAGACATTAAATAGTTATCAGCTTTGAAACAAATGTATATATACTACAAAATCATGCCCAGAATATGGCCCTAAACCCAGATTATGTTTCCTCATTTACATTCTGATTATTTTGTATATACCTTTGTGCTAGTCGTCCATTCAATGTAAGCATATCATATTCCCAAACTAGCAAAATCTTGCCTTAAAGCTTTGACTTTTTTTTTCAAATCACATGACTTGAATGTAACAGCTCTATTCATCTTGTCTACAATGGCCGTGATTGGCTTGGTGACTTCCTTTGTCTGTCTGAACCAACTGCCTGACATGACATTTCCTAATGAGCTCCTTGTGTAAAAGCTAACAACAGGCATGGCAGTGCAGCACCCTCTTTTTACTTAATGACTACTTCATATTAAATCAGTAACCGTCAAGTTCAGCTTTGACTGCTGAAGTCTATGTTGTACACATTTGTAGTAGGGTTGAATCTTCTTATTAACTCATTCATTCTGCATATAATACAGAATCATTCGTGCATTTCAAGCAGATGCCTTGAATCAAATGTAGAAAATTTTCATTCTACTGGTTATTCTGTTGTTTTGTTTCTGGAATTCTATTAGTATTCACTACATGCTCACACCTTCCCTCATACACATCAGCTAATGCATGCTGGCCTGTGACATTTTATACCTGGGTAGAGTTTGCAACTACACTAATAATGAAGTCTTTAAGCTATAGCGTCAGATAATAATTTAAGCAAAAGGTTAAATGGAAAATCTAATACTGATACACAGCAGAACAATGACATGTTATAACATTAGAAAGCAGAAATATTTGTAATTTGATAATATACAAATGTGATTTTGCTGCTTGAAGATGGAAAGAGCCAAATTATTGTTTAACCCAAGTACTGCATTCTTTATCTGTGATCTACTTCAATTCTCTCTGTGATAAAGACTCACAGGCAACAGAATATTTCATAGTATCATATTTCGAGAAATTCTATATGCTTTGTTTGTGTTTGGCTGGCCTACATATATTACAAGGACCAACAGTTTTAGAACTAGCAATGACAAGGGGACTCATCAATTGACACCTTGAGCAATCCCACTGAACTCCTGTCACGGTTGGGACCCTAAATCCAGAACCGATGTCAAGCACCCTGGTCTAGGCTCATACTTCTGCCTGTAACAGCTCCCTTTCACCTCGGGAGGAGCCCTTGGCTAATTGGATGCCGTCAGGTCTTAAAATGAGTGGTGCAAGAAGAGAGGTTCTGAGCAGACAAAGGGGCACAACTGTAGCAAAGTCAGTAAGGCCAAAGGCCACAGTACAGACAGGAGTAGGCAGAATCATGGTCAGACTAGCTGGGTCGAGGCAGGCAGAAAGCAAGGATCGTCAGGCAGGCAAAGGGACAAACTGGGTAATCAATCAGATGAGGATGAGGCAGAATCGGTAGTCAGATAAAAGGCACGGGTCAGGATACAGAGCTCAGAGTAGTCAGCCAGGCAGGGTCAAACAGAGAAGATCAGAACAGGTTTAGCAAAAGCAGAAAAGCAGAAAAGCACCAGGTACAAAAACCTATCACGGGCAATGTGCAGTACTAAATGGCCCTTTAAATACATACATTATTCGCGCCATTGCGTGCTGGCGTCATTACGCCAGTGCAAATTCACATATAAAACCAGAAGAGGCGTGCTCTAGAGTACCGGCAAGCAGGAAGGAGCAAGACGGCTTGGAGGGTGTCCCCGCCAATGGCGCAGCGGGTGTCCCTGCCATACCACTATACCGCCAGGGTGAGTAGCTTTCTTCACAACTCCATTGTTACATACATCAATGAAACACCAAAAGTCAGAAATGGGGTTAAATGGCCATGGCATTCATTCACATTTTATCAAATAAATAGGACCTTGCAAGCCTAACCAAAGCAACATTCTAAAGTCAGAATTTCATAAGAGATCGCTACTGTGCTTTTCCGTCCTCCTTGAAGATTTGAGTTTCACTTCCATAGTTGCCATTTGAGATCAGCACTATGTCACTATATCCACCACTGAATAGTGATGGGCGAATCGTCGGCGCTTCTACGTTTTTTTTGCGAATTTCTAGAGGAATTCGCTAAATGCAGCTGTGTCTCATTTTGGACGTGCACGTCCATTTTCTGGATGCCAGCATCTGTTTCTGGACGCTGGCGGCGAATCGTGGGAATTGGCGGGAATTCACCCTAGTAATATTCATATTAGGGTGTTGCTAATATCTCAACAGTAAACTGGCCTGCAGCTAGGTCTATACATTAGAAATTTGGACCACTCTGTACTGTAGTACTGAGCACTGTTACTTGGTAAATACAGACAGCACAGGCTTAATAAATAGAAAATTCAAGTTTTTAATAAGACCTGGGACACAGGAAAGTAGACACAACATGCACACCACAGCATTGTAGCATTTGTGTGTATATTTTGATTTTTTCATGTGGTCTCTACAAAATGTCCAAATAGGACAGTGTATTGCAATATAAGTGGTCTACGGTATAACCTATCCACCAAAAAATTCTTCTTTACACCAAAAACAGGACAGCTGCGTGACATACATTTACAGTATAATGTTTTCTCAATTTCTTCTTAGTCTTTTGATTTTTCTTTATTCCTGAAGAGCACAGAGCTACAAAATATAGCAAGAGCTGGCTATGCCAGGCTACTGAATGTGTACCAGCAATTTACTATTCAATTAAGGCTAATGTTATAGGACAGATTCAATCACACGTTTTCTCGGCTGTTAGAAAAATGCCTTCTAATTTGGAACTACGTCTGTTATAAGTAGAACCCAAGCCTTTGATTACAATTTGAATCCAGTTTTCCAGAGCTAAGTTGTTTATATTGGATTGTGATAGAACTGGAGCCCAGTAATCATGTTAGGTTTGTTACAGTGTTATTGGTGCTTTATGAGTATTTTGACATCATTTTTTCTTACTTCTGAATATATGAGTTAGGGGAGGGAAAAAAAACTTTAAATTCCAGTTATATCTTGTTTTTCTGTATGGTATGGTGAGGAAACAATTTTTCCATTATAAATTTATCCTTTAAAAAAGCATAAAAAAATTGCATCTGTTCCATTGTATATACTGTACATTCCAAATGTAAAAATATTTTCTTTAAGTCAGGAATAGATATATATTCATGACTAAGGAGAATAGCAATTACAAGTGAGGGTAAATGTATTTTGCATTGCTGTCTTTGGACAATATAAATCAGCTAAAGGAACATAAAGTATACATTTTCATATCTAAATGTTCCCATTTAATATAATTTTTGCATGTATTCAATTTTCAAAGAATTGCAGGTCTCTTCAAGCTGAAAATGTTATTAATTAAGTTATGATTCATGTACTTTAAAGCAGAACAGTCAAACACTGATTGTAATTGCAGATGATTTCAATTGAAGTTATTTGGTTTTAGCAAGCAGATATCCCTGGTGCTAGACATGACAGGCCTATAACAGTGATAAAAAATCATAGCATTTGTTAGTTAGTTAGTAGTGATGGGCGAATCGGCGGAGTTTCGATTCAAAAAAATTTTTGTGAATTTCTACAGAAATTTGCGAAACTGTGAAAAGTCCATGAAACGCCACCACGTCTCGTTTTGGACACCGGCATCCAAAAAGGGAGACCCTTGTCCAAAACGAGACGCCTGCAAATTTTCACCAGGTGAAATTTTGCCGATGTTTCACTAATTTATTCGCCCATCACTATTAGTTAGTAAGTTAATGTTGGAACATTTACACTTTACCAAAACATGAACCTAGCAACCTAGCAAAATTCTTTTCAAGTCTTATGAAACAAACAGCATTTTAAAGAATCTTTTATATGAATACTGGCATGGATACTAGAGGCTGGTAAAGGATATACTGTGAGTTTTTTTCCTTTTTTTAATATACTAAAACATTTTGGAGGTTATTTAAGAAAAAGATTGAATAGCTAATATGAATATTACTGACCCAAAAACTCAAACCGATTTCTAATCGAATGTGACTAAACTCGAATATAGTTTTTTTCTCTGAAAAAAACACGAATGTCAGGAAGGATAATAATATCTTCAGATTTGTCACTGGACCTCTCCAATTGTCGACAGCGACTGATTCGTGCACTTTGCTCCACTTCACCAGGTAACAATTCATTACTACTCACTAAAATGCGAAATTACGTCCTGGGCGCTGAACTCTAGCAAAAAGTCTTTGTGAACAAAAAGGTAGCTTTGTAAACAAAAAGGGGTAAAGATGGTGATGGACGAATGGCATATTTTCACATACCATTTTGAAAGTGCTGGTGCCTTTTACACAAACTTATTACATCTAGGGGCAGATTTATCAAGGGTTGAATAGAAAAACTGAATTTTTAAATTAGAATTTGAGTCAATTTTAGTGTACTTCAACTAGGGAATAGTCCAAATTCGATTAAAATTTAAAAAACATTTGAAAACTCAAATATCGAAATTTATCATGTCCTGTCTCTTTAAAAATTCAACGTCGACTATTCACCATCTTAAACCTGTCGAATTGCTGTTTTAGCCTATGGGAGACTTCCTAGAACCTATTTGGAATCATTTAGTGGACTCAAAGTTGCGAATCGAATATGATCAGAATTCAATACAGCCTATTCACTCAAAGTTAAAAAACTGGATTTTCTAAAATAAGTTTTGGTTGGTCTTTTTTATTTGAATTTCTCATTGATGGGAGTTTAAAATAATTCCCAATTACCCTTGATAAATCTGCCCCCTAAAATCAGTACACAGTTTAATAAATACCATTTTTTTCACGGCAATGTATGATGTATTTTTACACAACATGATAAATAGACCCCTAAATGTGCTGCCATGACCTGAAATATAACACATGGATTAGAAGAAGATGATGAGTATTGTGGATGGAAAGGATGAACTCATTATGATTCAAGAAATTATAATGAAGAAAACTCCCATCCAGCTGTTATCAAACAGACTGAAACATATTAGTAGCAGATACCTGCATCAAATCTCTCCTCAGAGTGGTAATATATCCTAAAGCAGTAGGCTCATGGCAACATACACCCTACCAATAAAGACTTTCATGTTGGGTTAATAATGTAATCACAGCTGTTCACAAGTCCAATAAATATGAAATAAAGCTGTATAGATATAAAAAAAAATCATGTAATTTGTCATACTTTTACTGCCAAAACTATTTTGAATTTCAATTACATCTACTTTCCATATGTTCTGATAATTATTTATGCAAAGTATCATTAAATTTAGAATTTCCATTAAGAAGGTACTTTTTTTTTGGCAAAATCAGTGTATGTTTTAAAGAACACATATTCAGACTAAATGGTTTGTGATGGGCAAATTTGTGCCTTTTCGCTGAAAAATTTGGGAAACGGCGCCAAATTCGCCAGCAAAAATGCAATGGCATCGGAAAATCGGGCACCGGTGTCCAAAAAACGGACACCGCCGTCCAGTGTCCAAAAACTGACACCAGCGTCCCAGCATTTGAGCCAGCAGCAGGAGCAGCATGGCCCCCTGAGCAGCTTCCCGGCGACCCCACAATGCAGCCAGATCGAAGTTCCGCCGCTCTCCATTCATTTCTATGGGATTTTGAAAGGCCTATTTATCAATGGGTGAAGTGAAAGTTCACCCTTTGATAAATACGCCTTTAAAAATCCCATAGAAATGAATGGAGAGCGGCAAAATTTCACTCTAGTGGCGGAACTTCAATCTTAATTCACTCTTTGATGAATCTACCCCTATGAGCAAAGAGTCTCCAGTATCCGAGGGAGATTACAGCTGCAGGGAGATTCCAGCTCCAGATTAGTGTGTCTTACAGCAGAAAGAAGAATTAAATATTGAATCACTACCTAGGATCATATATATTTGAAATATAAGGATTGAGAAATTCTTTAGTTAGCAGTTATTACAGTTGGAAATACTTCAGAGTTAAAAAAAAAACAGCATACACGCATCAATAAAAGTGATTAAGTTCTTTGTGATAACAGCTTAATAAGTGCAGGTAAAAGTTAATATGCAACTTGGTTTGCAAGGGAAACTATCAACTCAGGTTATAGATAGATAGAATTTTACATTTTAAGCTGTGTTTTAACTACATATTACACTATTCTACCATTCACATTTTGCTTCCTACTGATACTAACCACCATTGTGATGCAAAAATGTCACTTCTGGTCTTACTACTGTATCAATGATCAACAAAAATCTATTTCAAAAATCAAAATGATTTATTACTCAGTTTTGAAATGCATTTGAAGATGTGTGTTGCTCTGTTGGTTCTAATAAGTGACAGCAACTAAAGAATACTTATATCTGATTTTCATACATCCCCTTCTTCTCTGCTGCCAATTCATTATAAAACGACAGATGAGAAATGGTGGGCAGTAAATGTCTGTAAATGTGAAGGACATTTTACAGATGACTGCCCATATGCTGACTATTACATCTCAAAGTTGAGACCCACAATGGCTGTGTGCAATTTTTTTATGCACAACTTTTTATCTCAGGCCTTGGAAACCATTCCATTAGATGCATTGCTATTTTTATAAGATGTAGTCAAACTGGAAGGGCTAAACATAATGTTTTATAACAATAATAAACAAAACATTTTTAAGAAGTAATAACATAAAAGAGAATTGAATACGTGTATATTAAAAGTGTCTTGTGCCAATGTCAGTGGAGTGGTCAGCGGAGGATGCAGAGTCAAATCATGGATTATAATTTATGTATTTATGTATTATTTAAAAAAGCAAGTGCATTTTTATTTAAGCATTACCTTATTGCACAGTAGGTTATGTGTTGGTCTCAAAACTAAATTATGTGATTTGATAAAATATTACTCAATGACTGGAACAGCAGATATTGTGCAATGAGAAACACACACACATATATATATATATATATATATATATATATATACAGTCTTCTCTTTTTCATAAATAAGCAAACATTCGAGTTGCAAGTTTATTTGAGGTAGAAAAAATCTCATAAACCTCAAAAACTTCACAAACTCAACCTTTGATAAATAACCCCCTTAATGTTGTATGCTTGTGTTTTATTAAAGACCAAGGGGGTTATTTAACAAAGGTCGAATTTTAGCATTTTACATACCTCAAATGAATTTGAATGAACTCACAACTAGAATGATTTCTAATCTTATAAGAAACTCTAATGGAAAATACTTGAATCAGAGAGTTGGGGTTAACATGAAAAATGTAATTAATCAAGTTCTTAGCGGAAAGAAATTAGAATCACTCAAATTGATCGAGTTTTTGGGCAAAACCCTCAGAAAAAACTGGAAAATTATGAAGGCTATTAACATATGCAAATGGTTCAAGGAACCTCTGCTATTGACTCCTTGACAGGTTTCAGATTTCGGATTCCAGCTATTTCCAGGGACAGGGTATAATACAGATGCAGTCACTTTGGATTATAAGTTTAATGCGTCGTGACTTAACTCATCTATCTCATTTATCTCATTTAGCACAGAATATTGTGTCACAGCATCCCATCCAATTAAAGAGTTCACCATTGAAAACAATGTTGCTTTGGTATGCTAATGAAAAGGTTAAATGCATTAAATGAGTTAAGATAACTTTAGGTAACACAGTTTCTTCAATTAGCCCTGAGTCATGACGCATTTAACTTACAAATCCAAGTGACTCTATCTGTAAATCTGAGAACACAACTCGAAATACATTTTTGTGGAAAACACAACTCGAAATACATTTTTGTGGAAAACACAACTCGATCTTAATAAATCTGTGCCCAACTATAATACTTTAACATTTCTAAAACATTTCATACAGGGACCACTTTCTAGTCTAGAGAAGTCTCTTGCTTAGCACAGAGCTGGTGTTCATTCAGTTACGAAACACAGATCTATGCTTACATACTTCTCCTTTCTTAATCAATGTTCACCATGGTTGTCCTACTAATAATTTGTACATATTAGACAAATACTTTTGTGTTGATTCCATTTTTCACAGCTGGGCAGACATTACCATGTAATGGGGTTTAATTCAGTAAACAAACAACCATGACAGTACTAAACTGCCAATGAAAAATTATGCACCATGATGGACACCAACAGAACAGAACTAGTATTGAATTCAGAGAGGTCATGGCTCAATGAAAGTCAATGTACATTGGCCAGAATACAAGACAGTAGAAAGAGGTTGCTTTAATTTAGTAAATCTTGGTGATCACCAGTTGTTGTTTAAAACATAAGGAGTCAAACCTGGAAAAATTTAAGTCGATTTTTATTGGAAAACATGACTAAACTGTGCTAAAATATGTTATGTAAGCAATGTAGAATACAAACACATAGACTGTGCTTTAATAAATATTTTAGGTACCAATATGGGGGGCTCCACCCATTTCCCAGTTGGTAATAATAAAATAATAAGTCTTATTTCATATGTCCCATACTGGTTTTATAGTTCTTTTCTGTGTGTTTTCTTTTCTTTTCAAAATTAAAAATGAGTTGGATTTTTGGCCAAAATGCACAAAATCTAGTTGGGAATAATCCAAATCTCAAATTCAAATTCGAGTTTTTTGTATATAAGATACTATGCAAATCTTTAGATCATTTGATGTCATTTGAGTTCATTCAAATTAAAGGACCAGTAACATCAAATAATTAAATTTTTTAAAGCAATAAAAATATAATGCAGTGTTGCCCTGCATTGGTAAAACTGCAGTGTTTGCTTCAGCAATACTATTGTTTATATAAATAAGCTGTTGTGCAGCCATGGGGGCAGCCATTCAAAGGAGAAAAGGCTCAAGTTACACAGCAGATAGTAGATAAGCTCTGTAGAACATAATGTTATCTGTTATCCATTACTTATCCTGTGCCATATAGCCGTTTTTCAATTTCCACCATTGCTACTTAGCAGCTGGTTTATATGTACTATAGTAGTGTTTCTGAAGCAAACACATCAGTTTTAACAGCACAGGGTAACACTACATGATATCTTTACTTTAAAACACTTTAATTTTTTGGTGTTACCGTTTCTTTAATTAAAACTCTAACATTCAACTTTTGATAAATCTGCCCATAAATAAACCCTACAAACCGATACAGATGTATGCAGCCTAGTTAAGCCAAGTCCAACGCAGTTATCAGTCAGAACCACAGAGTATGGGAGGTATGCACTTTTGTGTCCGTTTGCAGAAAATATAAAAATTAACAATGCATAATTTGTATTTGATTTTACTAATAGAGCTCTGAAGACTGTAGTCTGAGTCTTTGGAGTACTTCTCTATTTAGTGCAGAGAAATCAACCTTATCAGGGTGATTCTCAGGAGAACTTGGTCACGCCTACTCTACACCATAATTGCTTCCACTTAAAACCGGAACATGCCCTGTTACGCCTCAATCAAGACCCTACTCTGCCCCTAAGGTCAGCCCTGTCAACTTCATAAACTGGGTCTTTAAAAAAAAAGTATACTATACTGACCTTACTATTACCCCTAAATACATCCCAACTGAGCCCAAACTCTGCCAACTTAAGCAAGTTCCACCCCTTTCAGGTAGTGATGGGCGAATCTCCCGCGATTCACTTCGCCGGAAAATTTGCGAATTTCTAGAGACGCAGGACGATTTTGTCGCGCGTCGCGACTCGTTTTCGGCGAATTTTCGCCAAGCGAAATTTCGCTGGTGATTCGCGAATTTATTCGCCAGCGGCGAATCGCGGGAATTCGCCGCGAATTCGACCTAGGCGAATAAATTCGCCCATCACTACTTTCAGGCTCATAAATCTGTATCATCATCTATGTAAGCCCATCACTGTGATCTGGCCCCTTACTAAACTCCTGCGTTGTCCACCCTAATGGCAGCCTTTAAATTGTTTTTTTAGGTCTATTTGCTTAGTACTCATTTATCATATAAATCCAGATTAAGGCACAAACTAAAGTAAACAGATACAAAGTAGCTTTTCTAGTTAGGGAAAAAAATTCTCCCCACATCCTTTTAATTCAGAGATGAATATTCATTTTATATAAAAAAATAAAGCTTTATTGATGCAATGAAATTAATCCATTACAGACAGAAAATTCCATAATAAGATTTCCTTCACAGTAAAATGTATTTTTATATTTATATCATATTTATATTTTAATATATAAATATAATATAATGTTTTAATTAAAATGGTTCTAGCATAACATTTATTTATGTTTATAGACAGTTATGGGATCCAATATCCAGAAACCCATTATTAAAGAAAGCTCAAAATTACAGAAAGAACATCTCCCACAGACTCAACTTTAATCGAATAATTACAGTTTTAAAAAGTATTTCCTTTTTGTCTGTAATACAACAGTACCTTGTACTTGATCCCAACTAAGATATAATAATCCTTACTGGAGGCTAAACAATACAGTTGGTTTATTTAATGTTTAAAAAATTTTTTGGAGACTTGGTATGGAGATCCAAATTATGGAAAGATCCCTTATCCAGAAAACCCAGGTCCCAAGAATTCTGGATAACAGGTTCTATACCTGTATTTTGTTCTGGAAACACTACAATTTTAAATTGAAGTAATGCAGTTTTACAGTGTATTAACAATATCATTACATCATAACAGTGCATTAGTTCTAATTTTTTTTTACCAGTTTTTGATAAACTTGCCCCCAACAAGTTTGACATCATTTGTGTAATTTATTGATGCAAAGCCCAACTAAACTGAAGAAAAATCTTGCCAGCAGAAATCAACAATATATAATTCACAGAACTATAACCATTTTAGGACTAAATTTTTTGCCCAAAAATAAAGGGACAAACGGGACCTGTGAACTAGATGTAAAAAGCTGTATAATAAAAGTCCTTTTCAAATTGAGCATGTAACTCCAAATGTTAATTTTATTTTGGTATTTATTTCTTGTTAAGTGCTGTGAATATTGTACATCAATGTTTATTACTGGAATTTCTTGCCTTGTAACCTTCAATGAAACAGTTACTTCTGGAATAGAACAGATATGTTGCTGCCAATAGCATCTGCTAATATAAATTAAACTTTCAGAGGCAGCACAACTATGGAATCAGTGCTATCCAATGAAATCTGAAATATATGGCAGTTTTAAAAGGTTTCCATAAAGATCCAGGGCCCACTAAGTGCTCAAAATTTGAGAAATATGATTTAAAAAAAAATTGTTTAGATAACATTTCTTACTTTAGTGCACCACACTTTTTTCCAATAGACATTCATTAAAAATATCAGTTGTTTTAAAATTATTTGTAAATGTATGGTCTATTGAAAGTAATATCTGTTTATCACTGTCTATCTGTATGTAATGCATTTTGGGATATTTAAACCTGACTGGAAGCTATATTTAGCTATGTTGTTTCTAGAGTCCAAGCAGAAAGGAAAGACAAATGACTGCCTTCAAATGAAATAATATTTGGGGGATTAAGTGGGTGAATCCAATTATTGTTCTGAATAAGCAAGTAGGATGGATTAGGCATACCATTACTTTCTACTCTCTTAAGAAAAGTAAATCAAAACTATTTCTTAAATATTAAAACAATATGACGAACATATATATATAAAGCAAGAACTCATGTTGTTTTCTTAAATAAGAAGGAAAGGCTGGAGGCACTTGGGGGTGCCAAACATTAGGCACTACCAAGTAATTGTATCTAGTGAAGGGTGAATTTGTCCCGTTTCACCACTATTCGGCAAAAGATTAATGAAACGGGACTTTTTACGCCAGGGACAATTTGCCGGCATCTATTGCATTGGTAAATGGGCATGTGGTAAATTGTTTGTGGCATCCAAATTGTCACCAGCATCAATTTGGAAGTTGGTGTTAAAGTCTTCTTGATGCAGGTGAATTTTTGAGAATTTATTCACCGGCCCCAAAAATTTGCAGCGAATTTGCTGCTGCCGAATACATTCACCCATCACCAATTGTATCTACCTACCTGCAACCCCGTGCCGGCCTAGGGTTATACGAATGAGCACCATGGAGTAATCGACTTCCATTCTGTCTTCGATTTCCCCAGACTGACGCATGTGCAGTTTAGCGAAAAAGACAACTTTTTAAAGTTCGTCTTATCGTTCTACTGGGCATGTGCAGCTGCACGAAGACAGAAGAAGACAGAAGTAGACCTCTCTGTGGTGCTCACTCGTATAACTCGGGCCAGTGCAGATTATTGCTGATAGGCTCACTGGCCCAGGGTTTCAGGTAGGTAGATACAATCACTTGGGGGTGCCTAATGTTTGGCACCCCCAAGTGCCTCCAGCCTTTCCTTCTTCTTTTTGCACCATGAGTTTGACAAATAAAATAGAAGTAAGTGAATTACACTATTGTACAACAGCGTTGGGTCAGATTATAACATCTGTAAATGTGTCTACTTCAATATCAACTAGCAACATTTTTAATAAGACAATAAACTTCACTCCATTAATAATAAAAGCTATAAATGTATTTAACAAATGATGTGGAAAAAATGTCAGGTTTACTCACATCCCTTTCTTCTCATCTTCTTCTTTCCTTTGGCTTATCTGCAGAAGCAAATAGAAATTGCTTCAGTGAGCCCTAACTATACCTGCTATCTTTACAAAACTATTTATTTGATGGCATTTCTAATAAGGCAATGACTTCATAACATAAACGACAAAATTATGGTGACAGAAATGTTATTTATTTGACAACCTCTTATGGTATTAACAATCTATTAGCATTAGCAAATGTCTTAAAACAAACTACAACATCAATTTAGTGAATAAGATGTACAAAAAAGAATCAAATCATCCTAGTCAAGAAAATGAGTCAAAGAACTTCACATACAGTAATTGATTTTCTACACAAAATAAATGTCTTAAGGCTTTTCTCTAGTGACATTTGTTGATAAAATGTCATAAGCAGTGTCTACAGGAAGAATGCCAAAACATATAAACAGTTTTGTGTATGCTGTTTATTAAAAATTTTACTTTTAATAACTTGAGTTGTTTGCAGTAGAAACATGATATTATTATAATATGCTGTAACATAACAGCATGCAGTAGTATTAGTACTCCATCACATATCAAATGTGTACTATCTAGATTCAACATAATTCTTCATTGAACATGCCAAGAGTGTTGACAACTCAACTGCGATTTTCAAATTTTTAACCCAGAAATTGTAGTGCATTGTAGTGCAAGTGTTTATTTAACCTAGTACAGGTATAGGATCCCTTATCCGGAAGCCCATTATCCAGAAATCTCCATATTACGGAATGGCTTCCATTGTAATGAAATAATCCAAATTTTAAAAAATGATTTCCTTTTGCTCTGTAATAATAAAACAGAATTGCTTGCAATTGATCCCAGCTAGATATAATTCATCCTATTTGGAAGCAAAACCAGCCTATTGGGTTTATTTATTGTTTACATAATTTTTTAGTAGATTTAAGGTATGAAGATCAAAATCACAGAAAGATCTATAATCCGGCAAACCTTAGGTCCTAAACATAGGTCCAGGATAATAGGTCCCATACATGAACAGTGGCTTTGGATTTAACATATCAGTAGTAAAATATTTAGACCTTATAACTATTAAAACTAGGTCCAGCCTGTTAAATTTCCATTACTGCACTTTTCTACAAATCCCAAACGGATTCTACCTATGAATACTTCGGGGCAGATTTACTAAATTTGTGTGAATGATTCAAAATTCAATCGAATTTAAAAATAAATTTTCAAATAGTTTTGGCAACTTCGACCATCGAATTTTAAAAATTCGATCAAATCGAATGATTCGAATAGATTGAATAAAAATCTATTTGATCATTCAACCATTCGATGGTCGAAGTACTCGCCCTTTAAATTTCAATTAGAATCCCTAGTTTGCCAGATTAAACCTACCGAATTCCTGTAGAACCCTATGGGAAACTCCTATAGGGTTTTACCAGTATTTTTAGATTCGATCGAATGGTTAAAATCGTTCGAATGGTTCAATTCAAAAATTTTATCGATCGATCAAAATGTTCTTATTTGATCGTTCGATAAATAAAATTGCGTTAAAATCCTTCAAATTTGAAATTCGACTTTGAAGGATTTTAATTCTATACAAATTCGATGGTCAAATTTAAGGGTTTTTTAACCATCGAATTCGACCCTTAGGGGCAGATCCTCGAATTCAAGGATGAATTTACCCTTGAATTCGACCAATTGTGGTCAAATTAAAAGAGGACTTTACTGCAATTCGAACGATCAAATAGAAATTACGATTCAAGCGTTTTTATTTTTTTTTTTATTCAATAAAGAATAATTAAACCAATTTGGTAGGTTGAAACTGGCGAACTAGGTAGTCGAATAAAAATTTAAAGGGAAAGTTATTCGACTGTTGAATATTCGAACAGATTTTTATTCAAACTATTCGAATCATTCGATTCAATCGAATTTTCAAAATTCGATGGTCATAGTGGTCTTCAAAAATATTCGAACATTAAAGATAATATTGCAATCTATCATTGCCATAATGCTTAAGTACCCTCACTTGATAATGTTCACATTTGGAGGTACATTTATCAAAGGTTGAATTTCGAATTTGTATGTTTTTAAAAACTCCCCCAAATTACCATAAATTCGACAAATCAAAACGTATTAAAAGAATCTAATTTTTTAAACTCAGATGAATGCAATCGACCCTAAAACTTGAATTTGATTCAAGTTCAAGTTTCATAAACTGGATTAAAGTTTTTTCTGAGAAAAAAATGGATCAATCAGAAAACAACTCAAAATTGATCCCTGCACCTTTCCCATTGACTTAAACAGCAATTTGAAAGGTTTTAGCTGGCAAATAGTAGAATTTGAATTCTTAAAAGGCCAGAGTATGATAAATCTTGAAACTCAAATGAAACTCAAAAAAGAACTTGAATTGAATTTGAATAACTTCCTAGTCAAATTTGACAGTTTTGACCATAAAAAAGAGAAACTTCAGATTTTCAATTCGACCCTTGATAAATCTGCCCCTAAGTAAATGTTTTGTTTTATTCACAGCATTTTATGTTATTCTTCTTCTAATGGTTCTTATGCTTCTTATAGCATCTTTTAATGCTTTCATTTTTTTCCTCCAAAAAAGAATTTGCTACGTGCACTCAACTGAATTTTTTCCTTTTCTGTTCCTTAACAGGCAGCAAAGATAAAATAAATAAATCAGGCAAGTGCAATTGACTTAAAAAGACATTGATCAAAACATTACATGTAAATTAAATTAAACTTCCTTCCTTCCTGCTACTTTCCTATCTCAGCTATCTCAACACCATAATAAATAAATGAGTGATTGTATAAATGCATGCATGCTGACTTTTGTTGCTCTAGCATTAGGGGGGTATTGGTATTTTCTATTACTTTTGTTTCTGTTACTGTTTACTTCATTATATTTAAGTCCACTCTTCATTACCCTTTATTTGATTAAATACAAATATTACAACTTTTCTTGACATTGTGCATGCATTGTGCACAGTTTTCCTTATTGTGATGATACATATTTTATTTTACAAAATACAGTACACTGCAGCTCTGCAAGACTTTCAACAACACTAAAGTGTATTTATTGGTTCAGTATTGGTATATAATATTGATTTAATAATAAAAAAGAAAGGACTCACTGCAAAAGTCTAATTAAAGCAAATACAAAGCTTTACTGCATCATAACATATTTGGACATCAACATGTTTCGATCCACTGGGGACTGCCATCAGGATGTACATACTGTACAACAAAATACAAATGCCTTAATTAAAGTGATACAGACACTAAGGGGCAGATTTATCAAGGGTCGAATTTCGAGGGTTAATTAACCCTCTAATTAAACCCCTTGAATTTAAATTTCGAATTTGAGGGGTTTTAATGCAATTCAAATTGTCGAACAATCAAATATCACAAATTCGATCGATCACTCAAAAAGTTCGAATTGATCGATAAAAAAGTTCAAATCGATCAATAAAATCATTTCAATTGATTGATTCAAACAATTTTAACCATTCGATTGAATTTTTGATATTCGATCAAAAAAAGAAAGAAAAATACTATGGGAGCTTCCCATAAGGATATATAGCAATTTGGTTGGTTTTATCTGCCGAATTGTTATTTCGAATTTTTTTTTAAAGGGCCAGTACTTCGACAATCGAATTCGATTTTTCAAATTTTGTAAATTCGAATAAAATTTTGGGCTATTCTATCAAATAAGCCCAAAATAAATTCAAATTTTAAATTTTTTTAATTCGAATTTGATTTGAATTTTCATTTGAATCAATTCAAACCTTAGTAAATCTGTCCCTAAAAATGAATTTTAACATATGAATATACATTAAGGGGCAGATTTACTAAGGTTTGAATTGATTCAAAGTGAAAATTCGAATTAAAAAAAATTGAAATTTGAATTTATTTTGGGCTTATTTGATCGAATAAATCTGTCCCTAGAAAATGAATTTTAACATATGAATATACAGATTTACTAAGGATCAAATTGTTGAAGGGGTTTTTAGCCCTTGAATTCGACTGGCGAATATTTTGCGAATAAATATTCGCCAGTCGAATTCAAGGGCTAAAAAACCCTTCAACAAAATCGAGTAAAACATTCGAAGGTTTTGAGTGCATTTTCAACTATTCACCAGAATCGTACAATCACACGATTCTACGAAAAGTCGCAGAAAAAACGCTTGAATATTCGGCAAAATCATACGAATCAAGCGTTCGAAGTGTTCGATCGTATGATTGAAATTCGGCAAAAGACTTCGAAAAAAAAGCTTATGGGGCTTCCCATAGGCTTCTATTGCAATTCGGTAGGTTCAATCTGGCGAAGTAGGCAGTGTAATAAAAATTTAAAGGGCAAGTTCTTCGACTGTCGAATAGTCGAGCGCTAGAATATATATTTATTCGATCTATTCAATGTGCCCAAATATTCTATATTCGATGGTTGAAAATAATTAATTTGAATATTCGAATAGTCGCACAATTGGATTGAGACTATTCTGGACTATTCGCGCGAATATTCGAATACTTCACACAAATTTAGTAAATCTGCCCCTAAATGTTACCTATAGGTCATGTTGATAATTTTTTTGCTGAGAGGTTTGTTTTTGTATATAATTGTTAGTTGAAGTTCCTAAACCTGACTAGCTGATGCTCTGACACTCTGACTTTGCCAACCTGGCTGTCCCAGTATACTATACTGTACTTTATAAGTAAGATGTTCAGAGTCATCTTCATGTCAATATGATATCCAAATTAGGATCAGTGGAATTCACCCTATAACACTCACCAACTAAAGTTCAGTATACAACTTCTCCCATAACACTCCAATTGTGCGTCTCGAGGTTCAAGTAGGGATTTCATATCAATACTAATGAGGCAAGACAAATTAACTCAACCATAGTTATATTTAACAAAAATTACATAGTTAAATTGACAAATAAACTCAACCATAGTTACATAGTTAAATTGGGTTGAAAAAAGACAAAGTCCATCAAGTTCAACCCCTCCAAGAGTTTTTAACAAAAAACCCAAGATCCTTCTCATTTAAGGAAACTCCCAACAAACTGCCATTTAGTGTATAACCAGTTAGAGAGACATTTTTTGTAACATAGGAACTCATGACACATTATCAATCAAAGGTTACTCTTCATTTCCAATTCAAAAATGGGTTCCAACCTGCCTCAAGTAAATCAATATTCCAAAGATGACCTGATGTTTTTCATGCCTGTTGGGACACTTATGATCAAACAAGTCAAACATACAGTAAATATAAATATTTTGTGTTAAATATATTTTATTTATTACAAACATCATTTAAACTGGTGTTATCAAACCACTTCACAATCTTGAAATAATCTAGATTTTGCCCAAAAAAGCCTGAACAGATAAATTTGAGGTTTAGTAAACACACCATATGTGTCCATAGGCTGCTATGAGATTCTACATCTGAGACCATCGCATATTAGCGTTCCTAAAAGTTCTGACAATGATATATAGCATTTTTTAAAAACTGATATTGGATCAATAGACCAATTTAATCATTATTTTCAAAATTGGAAAAAGTTGGTTGTATGCAAGTTCACATTACGTATTTGGGCAGATATCATGTGCCTTTAAATTTTTATTCTAAAATGTTATTGTAGGGTATCATTTATAAAGCTTTTTTGTACAAATCATTAAAACCAATATTGTATTGCATAATTGTAATGTGCACATATGCATCCTTTACAAGAATGCAGTGCAGTCATTGTATTATGCAGACTTACTAAGGGTCGAATTTTGAAGTTAAAAAACTGCGAAACTCGACCATCAAATTCTTTTGATAGGTCTGTTTCCGATCAAATAAAAATTATTCAAATCGTTCGAATGCATCATTCCATTCGAACTACAGTACTTTCAAAAAAATCCTTCAATTTCAGTAAAGGTTCTAAGAGGTCGCCCATAGGCAAAAATGGCAATTCGGCAGCTTTAAGGTAGCAAAGTGGCGAATTCGAAGTTTTTTGAAGAGGCAGTACTACAAATTCAAATTTTCTAATTTTTTTATTCAATTCAAATTAAATTTTGGGCTATTCGATAGTCAAAGTAGCCCAAAATTACTTAAAATTTTGAATTTAACTTGAATATTCACTTTGACCCTTAGTAAATCTGCCCCTATGTAGTTGAATTTTCAGTTCATCTCCATTACACTTGTGAAATTAGATTCTGTCAGCAACATACCATGCCAACAGATTAGGAGACCATATATATATATATATATATGCCTCATCAAATGTACTTGTTAAAGGTAGGAGCCCTTGCCAATAACATGCAAATGGCTATTTAACCAGTGTTTAGTGAAGACTAAGCCATGTTAAAAGAGCGCTTTGTTCACTCATACTGCTTTTCCATTGTTCAGTTTGCATTTCTGTTGTTTCTCTAGGTTACTCTATAAGGTACCACACATGTTGTTATTTATGAAAATTCAGTAATATCTTTTATAAATATTAAATTTATCTAAAACAGGGATGCCAAATTAGTGACTTTACAGTCATAGAGAAGTACAACTACCATATTTCCAGCTGAGGATGCTGGGAGTTGTATTTCACAGCAGGAAATGCTCCATGGATTTAATATCTCTCAAAATCTCTAAAAATGCCACCAAACTATGAGAATATCACAGAATAACACTTCTGTGCAAAAGAACCTCAAAACTTGCAACCGCATGGATCTAATGATTCAGTGCTAGCTCAATGATATTTAAGTCTATAATAGATTGGTTGTAATGAAGATGAGCAAGATTACATGGAAATGACATGACTCATTGCTTAATATACAGTATTATAGCCTCCCTGTGTATTAACTGCAAGAAGATGTAATAGTTCTATGTGAAAACCTCTTACATAAATATTTTATTCCATGATTACAGCCATGCATATTTTTTTATCCAAAGCGATACTCAGCTTTCCTTCACAGCCTAGGTGTAAGAATAACAGCAGGGTTAATGTAACATAAGATTATAATAACCCTAGAATAAACATATAACCCAAAGGTTATATGAGGGTAATTCCATCACCAGACAGATACTGAAGATATCAAAAATCACCTCGGCCTCTTTCCTACTAAAGATTCAGTGCCTCCAGCATTATTTACATCCACAATGCTCACTGAAGGATGCACGAGAATTTTGGAAATTATTTTTTGTAAGAAGTGTAAAAAATCAAGCTCTATAACCAAATTTCATTTGCTAAATAGCAAAACCTCTTTACTGCTAATGTGTTATCCCAACCCACTGTTGAATTATTTTGGACAATTTTAAAGTTGTTAAAAATACACATATATTTCATATTTGTTTTCCTTAAATATACATGCATTTTATAGAATAATAATGACTGATAGGTTTTGAGATGTTTCAGTGGTACTTGTGGAAGCCCAAAAGCAGATTGCAAGGGACAAAATTTGATTCTGCTTGTAACATGTCAAGAATATATGCAGTTTTGCTGTATTCTGCAAATTGGAGCAGGAGCCTTATAAAAATATGGAACGTAAGATACTTAAAAATTCACCTTTTTACTGTTTGTTTGAATTATCACGAAATTCAAAGACCTGGGATGTCAGGAATTACCTTGCTAGTGAAACTATTAATGGTGATTATACAAAAAGTTGAAGACAACTTGCCCTAGGCACAATTTACAGTAAATGCTCCCGCTAATACCCTGCAGGTTCAATTTGCAGAAAATGCTCCCACTAATCCCCTGCAGCCATTTCCAATCTCTAGAGTATATCTTGCTGCGAATGTGCTATCCTTAAGAATACTAAAAGAAAGAAAGAAAGAAAGAGTTCATATACCCTTTGTCTGTTTTTGTTTTGTCAGCCATTTTGGGGATGAAGTGCTGAGAACAGATAATCTTTAACATACACTTATTTGAATTGTTTTTTACTCTATTAAATTCAAATATACTCACAGCCTGAATGGGAGGTTATTTAAGAAAAAAATTGAATGAATGCCTAATATTCGATAGAAGAGTCCCGACTGGAAAATTTGAATCAAATTCAAATCGAATTCAAGTCGTACAAATCAGGAAGGCAATTAAAATATTCAAATGGCTCAATGTACTTCTGCCATTGACTTGTAATTGAATTTGGCAGACTTTAGGTGGCGAATCTTTGAATTAGATCTGTTTCCATGGTCGAGGTGTGATAAATCTCACATTCAAATTTGTATTCGAATTGGGGGATTAAAATTCAAATATTTGAATTTTGACACCAAGGGGCAGATTTACAAAATTCACGTGAATAATTCAAAGGTCGATCGAAAATAATATAAATTCGAATTCGAATCTTCGAATAGGCAAATTCGACCATTGAATTTTCGAATTCGAATGATTCCAATATTCGAATAAAATTTTATTCAACCACCTACTTCGCCAGGATCAAGCTACTGAATTGGGAATCATTAGCTGAGATTGAATAAAAAAATTAGATCGATTAAAATCGTTCAAATATTCAATCGAATTGCGGTAAAATCCTTCAAATTCGATAGTCGAATTCAAGGGATTTTACTTCCCAACTAGTGATGGGCGAATCTGTGGCATTTCGCTTCGCCGAAAAATCCGCGAAACGGCGAAAAAATTTGCAAAACGAGTCGCGCTGATGTTTTGTTGTGCGCCCAAGTTGACGCGTGCTTATTTTGACACGCGTCAGAATAGTTTTGACGCACAGTGCAATGTAATAAAACTGCCAGGTGAAATGGTCCCTTTTTTTGGAGGGACATTCCCTCTTTTGACAGCGCAACCTGCAGTCCCTCATTTCATTTGTATTGGAAAGTCCCTCTTGTCTCTGCACGGAATAGCCAGAAAAAGAAAGAAGTTTCTAACTTAATTGGCTTTTGGCAGAGAGCCTAGAAGAACAGCTAACAGGTGCAAAAAATATGCTTTTTAACAATTTTGATATTAAAAATAAGTAATTGATTGTATTTGTAACAGTTTAGAAATATTTTCAAACTTTCATAACCTGCCAAATTTGGTAAAAAAAAAAAACATGTTAATTAGTGGGTGTGGCCACAAAAATGGGTGTGGTCAAAATGTTGCAGCGCTACGTATGGAAAAAAAATTTCTGTCCCTCTTTTTACTTCCAAAATGTTGGGAGGTATGGAAATGTGAAAAAAAAATGGCATCTTTTGCTTTGTGTCTGAATGTGCTGAATAGCATTGGAGTCAATGAGAAGAGCAATTTACACGCGTTTCACTTAGTATACACACATGCCCTGCATTGTTAGTGGACTCTTATCTTTTCAAAAGAAAAAAATGCCTCCCATTTTGCCAGCTTCTGAAAAACATCTGTGATTATTATTTAAAATATTGAAACATTAAAAAGGCATATTTTAATATATATTCATTTATTTTTAAAAATATTTTTCACTGCACAGATTGTGCTGTTTTGAAGTGAAGCGACGAACTCGACGTGCGACGAACTCGACGGCGCGTGACGAAACGAGACGCATGGTGAAACAAAACACATGGTGAATTTTCGTGAGCGTTTCGCCGAAACTTTCGCCATCGACGAATGTCGGAAATTCCCCGCGAATTTGTCTAGGGCGAATTTATTCGCCCATCACTATTCCCCACTATTCCCATGGTCGAATTTTGAATTTTTTTTAATTCGACCATTAGTAAATCTGCCCCCAAATGTAAGAAACGTTTGTTTTTTAATGCGTGAAACTCTTATTTGAATGCTCATTCTATTTTAGATTCAGTTAAAGAGAACATAAAACATATTGTATTCGGAAAAAACCTTGCTGATACTGACACCACAGGGAATGAATTTCCATCATTGACTATAAAGATTTTCATTCATCCAGGTCATGGGATATATAATATAAGTACAGTAGAACCCCCATTTTATATCCCCTGATTTTTAGTTTTCCCCCATTTTACATTGTTGTTTTGTGATCCCACCTATTTTCCTGGATTTTACACCATTTTTTTCTGGTCCCCTGAAAACGTAAAATGGGGGTTCTACTGTAATTCTAAAACAACTGTACTTGCTGCGTTATCATTGAATATGTTTCACTACTCATCTGAGCAGCTTCTTCAGTTCAACTGACTGATATGGAAAGTCATCATATAAACTCTTCCACAATGGCACATTTAACTTTTCAAAGAGGTGACATCTGAAATTTATAGAGGTGTTGATTCTGTGTAGTTACTGTGATGGGATTGTATGTAGCAGACAGGTGGTGTTGAAGGCCCCCGCCTCTGTTCAGAGTTGGTTTCTCCACCTTTACTAGAATCGCCTCTTTCACACCTCGTTCAATCCAGTGGTCTTCTTTGTCCAAGATTTGGACCTTGCCATCTTCAAAGCAGTGTCCCTTGTCATTAAGGTGAAGAAAGACCTCTGAGTCTTGCCCATGCTGAGCCATTTGCTTTGTGAGCAGAAGTTTGATCTCCCCAATGTATAGATCTTTGCACTATTCCCTACACTGGACTCTGTATACCACATTGCTTTGTTTTTCTTTTGGTGTTCGATCCTTTGGGTATACCAGTTTTTGTCTCAGTGTGTTGCGAGGTTTGAAAAACACAGGGACTTGGTGCTTGTTGAAAATCCTCCTGAGTTTCTCTGACACTCCAGCTACATATGGGATGACTATGTTTCACCTACTATGTGTCTCTGGGCAGTTATTTCTATTGGTGACCCTTTTGGGCTTGGTTGCTGCTGTTTTGACAAAGGCCTAGTCTGGTAAATTTCAATGTCACTTCTTTGAAGAGTTACCACATGCCATTGTGATTGGATTAGTGGAAGAGTTTATGTGCCGAGAACTTTCTACACCAGTCAGTTGAACTGAAAAAGCTGCTTGGATGAGTAGTGAAACATCTTCAATGATTACTCTATGGGGTATATTTATCAAAGAGTGTTCCGCAGCTCTTTATTAATTTCTATGGGATTTTTGAAGGTGTATTTATCAAAGGGTGAAACTTCACTTGAGTAATATTTTATCCACTGCCCAATATTTTATCAATAGATATGATTTTGAGTAATAACTTGGGGAGAACCTTCCCCCCAGTGGTCTCTGGGAAAAGGGAGAGGTGCTTTGTTTATTAAAATGTTGAATGACTGGGTGCAAGAATGAAACATTAGAATCAGTGATCTTATACATCATTTTGCAAGCTGCACGAAATGGATCTTGGAAACTGATGGTTTTGGCCGGATTTTATAACAATGTTTTAAAACTCATTGGAAGCATTTTGCAAGTTCCTTACTAATATTTTTTAAGCGTAAGTACAAGAGGAAAATTGCATTTTGAACACATTATATCATTGTGATGAAACACTGAATGCAAATACCAATAACCTGAATATTTACTTTAGCAAGAGTTATCATTAAGAAACTTAAAAGTAAAAAAAAAAAGAATATTTACATCCATCTCCTTGTAGCCCAAAAGAAACGATTTTATTCCATCCCACAGAAAATTTTCTTGATTAAAGTTAAAGTGACTTGATTATTTATGCTTAGGGATAGAGGTAAATATATATCCACCCAAGACACAAGTCCTAGCTCCAGCGGAGCTAACAGTCTAAGGTGCCTTTCACATTACAACACAACAGTAAGGCAGAAATTGCAGAAAGTTGCAGAATTTTTTTTAAAAAAAAACGTAAATTACACCACATAAGCCCTTTCAAGATACCATAGAATTTAATGGAAAGTGTACCACACTGAAAAAAATTTATGTTTTGCAGCATCTTTCTCATGGAAACAAGAGGACTACCTTTGACAGAGACGCTGAGTGTGTATACTACTGCCAGATGCTGTAACTCCTATGTTTATTGCCTGAAGAAGCGGGTCTGAGCCCGTGAAACCCGTTGTACTAATTGGAGTTCCTAATAAATTTTGACTGCTTAATTACAGTCGTTTTGTGTCTGCTTGGAGGAGGTAAGTCCACCACTGCCTCCTCTGATTACCAAGCTTTTAAACTCGTTTATATCCTTTTATCCTTTTGGCGCCTCTGTTCTTTCTATACACCGTTTGTAAAAGATTACTAAGTAACTAAAGTAACTCAAATGATATTAATATTTTATGTATTTTTTTGTATGGAATAAATATTGCAGTAACAAATTCAAATACATTAAATACATTAAATTATAAAGTGACCAGTCATTCATTCTGAAGTTCAGATAATATTTTATAAATAATATTTTATAAATAATTGTTTATTAAATGAACACCATATCTTAATTTTATTCATACTAAACATTGAATACTATAATTTTATACTACAATACTGACTCTCCAAACCAATTTCTTTCAATAATAGGGATAAGAAAAGATGGGACAATGCTATCATTGTGTTGAATGGAAGATTGTACTTAGTTATTCTGTTGCTTAGGACTTTGCACACATATTGTAGATAAGCTTACAGCATAAAATCAAAGGCTAAATAGAAAATGATACCTTTTCCTGCTTGGTTGAGAGATTTCCAATTTTTTCCTTAAGAACTACTGTCCTTTGTGATAGTAACCTGATTAAATTTAAAATACTGTATTAGCCACAACAAACATTTTACTGTAGTCACTAGAATCAGTATACATGGGATGGTCCCACATGGAAATCTCCCACCCCATATTGCTTAATTTTTTTTACTGTTTGCATATTTAAAAATCATTTTGGTTTTATTTTACTCCTTGCTATAATGTTTCATTCTCAATTTGAGCTTTTTTGCATGTTTTATTGAAAAAACTTTGAAATTTGACCATCAAAATTTTTTAAAGGGGTTATTCGATGGAAATTTTTCTATTGAATTAAAATCGTTCAAATTCTTCGATTGGATCATTTGATTCAAACTATTTTCCCCCCAAAAATTAGATTTTCAAAAATTTTCAAAAACAGCCCTTAAATTGTCCAGAAGGTTCTGCATAGGCTAATATAGCAATTTGGCAGGTTTAAGGTGGCAAGGGGTCAAATTAAATCGTTACATGGCATGTTGCTCTGTAGTTATGTAGGATCTCTGTTGTAAATACTTTCCAAGATTTCCCAGTACGATTTGCTGTCTGTAGTGCTTCTTTCAGACTTCTGTTCTGCTCGATTTCTCCATGTGCTTGTGGGTAATACATGGAAGATTTCCTATGCACAATATTCCTCTCGCTCAGAAAGGATTCAAACTCATATGAGACAAACTGTGGTCCGTTGTCTGATATTAACTCCTTTGGATTTCCTTCTCTGCTGAAGACTGTAGACAGAAATGTTATTACTGTAGCTGATGTTATATGAGAAACAAATGCAATTTCAGGCCATTTACTATAAAAGTCTATCAAGGTTATAACAAATCTGCAGTCCATAGGAGCATCTGCAAAAGGACCCATAATACCAAAAGTTTTTCCCATGCTGAATCAGGGAATGGTACTGGCTGAAGTGTTGGTGTATGTGTGATAGCTGTTTTGTCATGATTCTGACAAGTAACACAAGAATGAATGGCAGTTACCAGATCGGCATCCATTGTTGGCCACCAGTATAGTTCTCGCAGTCTTTCTTTTGTACGTACAATTCCTTGATGACTCTCATGTGCAAGTTGTATGAGCTTTTCTCTCAAGATTTCTGGTACCAATAAACGGTGAGCTCCATGGACATTTTAGCCATCTACTAAGGACAGTTAGTGTCTAATCCTGTAGTAAGGTTGAATATCAGGACTGAGTTTCTTCTCAGCATTTGGCCATTGTTTTGTAAGATGATCCATAGTTTTGCTTGAATTGGACATGTGTAACTGTAGATGATAATAAATCAGTCAGTGCTACAATTTCTATGTCCTCATCCAGTGTATCAGTGTAAGGGCCAAAGGCTCTTGGTGAAGTAGCAGACCAAGGAGGAAACAACAGTCCGTAGACCAGACCGAGGTACAAGGTGCAGACAAGGATCAGGAATAGTGATGGGCGAATTTATTCGCCAGGGGCGAATTCACTGCGAATTCCCGCAATTCACGAATCACCAGCGAAATTTCGCTTGGCGAAAATTCGGGCGAAAAAACGAGTCGCTCGTCGTTTTTGGCGCGACGCACCGTAAATGACGCGATGTGCGTCGGAAACGACGCGACGCACCAAAGTTGACGCAATGCGCATCATAAGTGTCCCGCAAGCTGTTTGTTTTTTCCACTATTTGGTCTCTTAGCATTTTGTCTGTTAGATTCCCAAACTCACAGGAAAACAACCAGCTCTCTCAAAGTTGCTACAAAATGTTCTGTGGATTCACCATTACGCTGTCCACGTTGGCAGAATTTATATCTTTCAGCAACCACATTTACTCTTGGCACGAAAAAGTTCTTTATAACAGTAAGAGCAGTTTCATAACTTTCATCAGGTGATGGTACTGTATAGAATATACGCTGCCCCTCTGCTCAAGGGCAGTGAATAAGTAAACGCTTTCTAGCAACAGAAATCCCCCCTTGGTCAGCAGCAATAATGTAATTATCAAACATACGGATCCAAGCAGTAAAAGGTATGATAGGCTCACCAGGGTTTGGTAGAAAAGGTGCAGGCTGCTGCAGAGGTAGCAAAGACAGCTTTGTCGCCATTTGTTATGTTTGGTAGCCGAGGATGAGGAGAGTATAACAGTGCTTTATTAACAGGTTCATGCAGCCATTACATAACAGCAGTAACTCTTACTTTCACTTTCAAGATGTAAAGAAAGTCCTGTGTATGCACAGTGACACCAGCAGGCCATTTGTATAAACACCACAGATCTGTGTGAGAACTGCACCAATGCCATAGTCTGAAGCGTCTGTAGTAACCATAGTGGGTAGTGCAGGATCAAAGAAAGCTAGTGCTGGACTATTCCCAATTAACTGTTTCACTATTTCAAAGCTATGTTGAGCAGTCTCTGACCAAACCAGACTTGAAGTTCCATATAGTAGTGCTCTAAGTGTCTCCACAACTGAAGCATAGTTGGGAATAAACTTAGAATACCATGAAGTAAGATCTAAGAAAGCTTGTAAGGTATGAAAATCAGATGAAATAGGTGTTTGTGCAACAGCGTTGACATGGTCAGGGTCAGGCAGTAATCCCTCTTGTGAAATTATATAACCCAGAAATGACAGATGAGTTTGTCTGAAGTGGCATTAGGAAAGATTCAATTTCAGGCCTGCAGATTCTTTGCATTTCAGAACCTTTTCTAGGTACTTGTCATAAAGATCCATTGTTGGAGCATAGACAACTATAGCATGGGACAGCATGGGATCCTCAAAGCAACTCTGAAAAGATCTGAAAACCAAGATTGTTCAGTATCATGGTTTCAGGGGAAGGTTACAGAAAGCTATCTCATAGGTTTAAAGTGTCAGTTTCAACTGTAAGGAATGCAATTAGGAAATGGAAGGCCACAGGCATAGTTGCTGTAAAACCCAGGTCTGGCAGGCCAAGAAAAATACAGGAGCGGCAAATGCGGAGGATTGTGAAAATGGTTGCAGACAACCCAAAGATCACCTCCAAAGACTATGAGCCAATAAAATCACTTATATTTTTTCACTATAATGGATCTGTGTGCTTCAGCAACTTTGGATTGTGCATACTGATTTTTTTATCCCGGAGCAGGGGGATTTATATGCTGTAACGCACCGGACACCCGAAAGGGTTAACAGAGTAACAGGTGAGCACTCTATTTTTTGTGTGGAACCCAAAGATCACCTCCAAAGGCCTGTAAGAACATCTTGCTGCAGATGGTGTACTTTTGCACTCACACCACCAACAGAGTCGCTTGTTGTATGCAAAAGTTAATTTAGACAAACCACTTGGAAGCTACTTTTGGAACAAAGTGCTTTGGACTCATGAAACAAAAATTTGGTTATTTGGTCATAACAAAAAACACATTGCATGGTGGTAGAAGAACACAGCATTCCAAGAATATCACCTACTCCATACTGTCAAATTTTGTGAAGGTTCCTTCAAGCTGCGGGGCTGTGTGGCTAGTTCAGGGACTGGGGACCTTGATAAAATCCCCAATATCAACAAATTCTTCAAGATAATGTTCAAGCATCAGTCACAAAGTTGAAGTTAAGCAGGAGTTGGCTATTTGATCAAGACAATGAATCGCGGGAATTCGCCACGAATTCGCCCCTGGCGAATAAATTCGCCCATCACTAATTGTGAATTAATTTTTGCAAATGACTCTCAAACGGGACAGGTCTTTGCGTGAGTACAGGCACTTCGCGAGGTTGTTGTGCGCGAAAAATAGAGTTGACAGTAACTGTTTTGCGAATATTTTCTCTGCCACCAAAGTTGTGGCCAGGCCCGCAGCGAACAAGTTTTCCAGGCCTGGGGCTGAAGGGGGGCTCGGCAGCACTGCAATATTCAAAAGAGCCGTGCCCCCCTTACAAACGCAGAAGTGTGCGCTCATAGCGAAGTCTAGAAGCAGAATGCGGAAGTGCCGAAGTCCTGAAGAGGCAGAAAGACCCGAAGTCCCTTAAGGAGCCAACACTGGAGTCCTGAAGCGGCGAAAATACCCGAAGTCACGAAAGGAGCCGACACTGAAGTCATGAAGCAGCGAAAAGTCATGAAAACAGCTATATCTGAAGTCCTGAAGCCACAAGTTCAATTCTACTGACACTCTGTTTTTTTAATCCCCTGGCCACCAATTTTTTATTTTAATACTCTATAGGCCTCTGCCACCAATTTTTTTTTTTTTGGTTTTTAACTTGTAAGGGGGCCCTGGCGCCAAGGTTTTTTTTTAACTTATAGGGGGCCCTGGTCACCAATATTTTTTTTTAACTTGTTGGGGGCCCTAACCACCAATTTTTAAAAAAAACTTTTATGGGGGGCCCTGGCACCAATGTTTATTTTAAAAAAATATCTTTTGGGACCCCATTTTTTTAAACTTGTATGAGGGGCCCTGGCACCAATGCTTTTGTAAAAAAAAAACTTTTATGGGGGGGCCCTGGGGGGATTACTTTTTTAGCGCTGATATCTGTGTGGTCTTTTAACTTTGATGCGGAGTGGGTGGGGATCGGGGCGGGGCTTTGGTGCCTGGGTGGGGCGCTTTTGTTGTGCGGGGCCCCGTGATTTCTAATGGCGGCCCTGGTTGTGGCGCAGAGTGTTCACATAAATATTCACAATTAGTGATGGGTGAATCTGTCACGTTTCGCTTCACCGAAAATTTGCGAATTTCCAGCGAAATTCGCAAATTGGCGAAAAATTTGCGAAACGAGTTGCGGCATGTTTTTTGACGCGTGTCGCGCCATTTTTGACATTTATTTTTCGTGTTTATTTTTTTACGCCACCGAATTTTTGGCAGGCGAATTTTCGCTGCCATTTCGCAAATTTATTCGCCGGCGAATTCGCTCCTGGCGAATAAATTCGCCCATCACTATTCACAATTAGTGATTTTTGCCATATTTAAAAAGCTCTTATAGACATTCACAATGTGAAAAACAAATTTGCAAATGTGTTTGCACTCTCTTATTCAGCTTTATAAATATAACCAGGCATGGGGCAAATATATTCACTTCGCGAACCAATCTGCCCTGCACAAAGTTTCTAAGTGAGCCCCAGTATTTTCTGTTAATCCAATAAACTTTGTCATTGCTGCAATACTACTGTTTCCATAAGACATGTTATGTATTAAAATGAAGTTGTTACTTTGAAAGCTCAGCCAATGATAAACAAAACTGCAAAGAATTAAGAGGGGTTCCCAAACTTTTTCATATGACTGTATATGATCCTTAGCTGCACATTTATCAAGGGTCAAATTTCGAATTCATGTGAGTTTTTTTAAACTTCCATAAACTCCCATGAACTTGAAATTCGACCAATTGAAAATTATTATAAAATAATAACTTGAGTGAATCTAATTCGATTTGAGTTTTAAAAACTCGATTCAAGGTCTTTATCTGAAGAGGCTGAAAACATCACCAAATTGATCCCTGGACCTCTTCCATTGACTTATGCAGCAATTCGGCAGGTTTTAGGTGGTGAATAGTTAAATTTGAGTTCTTAAATGGTTCTTAAAGAATATAAAGAATTGGCGCAATCTGTAAAATTCGCAAACTCTCTTCCACAGTCGGAATTGGTTGCTAAACAGTTTCCGGGTTAGCAAAAGCTACAGATGCAGTCACTTGGATTTGTGTGTTAAATGTGTCATGACTCAGGGTTAATTGAAGAAACTGTGTTATCTAAAGTCATCTTAACTCATTTAATGCATTTAACCTTTTCATTAGCATACCAAAGCAACATTGTTTTTAATGGGGAATTCTTTAATTGGATGGGATGCTGTGACACAAAATTCTGTGGGAAAAATGGGATATCTGAGTTAAGTTGTTCTGTGTCAAATAAACTATCCAAAGTGACTTTATCTGTCTATTAAATTCACACAAAGCAAAAATTGTTTGTACAGAGGCATAATTTTTCACATTGCGAATAGTTTTTCTGTTATAGACTTTTATTACATTCCCTCATTAGTGGTTGACAGGAGCTAGATACCTGAATTATTTTATGTATTTATGAGTAGCAATTCAGAAAGTCCACATTTCATTTTATTGGATGTGCTGAATTGGGTATGTTAAATGTAATCACTGAATGGATACTGACTTACAGCCTCTTCACAGCAATGAGGAACCCCTACAAGCCTACCTGAGAGACAGCTAAACCTTTAGCAGTTCCACTGATGAGAAGCACCCCATAGGCCCCATGTGATCATACTACCTGTTTAATCTTTAATCTTTACCCTTGTTTTCATATGATTTGGTTTACGAAAACTCACAATTTACAATAACTGTATTAAATAAAGAATAAGTAAAAACAACATTAAAAACATCATAGCAATTGTGTGTGAATGTTAGTTTGCACCTGACCTGTTATTAAATATTTGGACAACAACTTTTTTCTAATTTTGTTTCCTTACATTATCACAATGAATTTTAAATGAAACAACTCAGATGCAGTTGAACTGCAGACTTTCAGCTTTAATTCAGTGGGTTGTACAAAATGATTCCATAAAACATGAGGAACTAAAGCCTTTTTAACACAATCACTTACTTTCAGGGGCTCAAAAGTAACTGGAAATTTGACTCAAATGTTATTTCATGGGCAGGTGGGGAAAATTCCTTCATTATGTCATTATCAATGTAGCAGATAAAAGCCCTGGAGTTGATTTCACGGTTGGGTGCTTGAATGTGGAAGATTTTGCTGTGAACAGACAATATGCAGTCAAATGAGCTCTCCATGAAGGTGAAACAAGCCATCCTTAAGCTGCAAAAACTGAAAGAAACCCATCTGAGAAGTTGCTACAATATTAGGAGTGGCAAAATCTACAGTTTGGTACATCCTGAGAAAGAAAGAAAGCACTGATGAACTCAGCAACACAAAAAGACCTGGATGTCCATGGAAGACAACAGTGGTGGATGATCGCAGAATCACAACAACCAAACAGCACTCTCCGGGTGGTAGGCATATTGATACTCAAGTCTACTATAATGCATGAAAGTAAATACAGAGGGTGCACTGCAAGATGCAGGCCACTCATAAGCCTCATGAATAGAAAGGCTACATTGGACTTTGCTAAAAAAAAATCTAAAAAAAGTCAGCACAGTTCTGGAAAAACATTCTTTGGATAGATGAAACCAAGATCAAGCACTTCCAGAATGATGGCAAGAAAAAAGCATGGAAAAGGCGTGGAACAGCTCAAGAATAGTGATGGGCGAATCTCCCGCGATTCGCTTCGCCGAAAAATTTGTGAATTTCCAGAGAAATTTGCGAATCGTCGAAAAATTCGCGAAACGAGTCACGGGGCGCTTTTGATGAGCGTTGCGTCGTGCCGTTTCCGACGTTCGTCGCGTCGTTTTCGGCGCGCTTCGCGTCGTTTTCAGCGCGTCGCATCAATTTCAGCGCGTTTTTGACGCGCGACTTGTTTTTTCGGCGAAATTTCGCTTGCCGAAATTTCGCTGGTGATTCGCGAATTTATTCGCCAGCGGCGAATCGCGGGAATTCGCAGCGAATAAATTCGCCCATCACTACTCTTGAATGGCCAAGCCAGTCTAGATCTGAACCCAATTGTGCATGCATTTCACTTATTGAAGACTAAACTTTGGACAGAAAGGCCCACAAACAAACAGCAATTGAAAGCCACTGCAGTAATGGACTGGCAGACCATTAAAAAGGAGGAAACACAAAATCTGGTCATAAGTATTAAAAAGGAATATTTTATTTTCGGTTTTTTAATTTGTCCAATTTCTTTTGAGCCCCTGAAATGAAGTGATTATGCTAAAAAAGGCTTTAGTGTCTCACATTATTATGCAATTTTTTGGCTCAATCCACTGATTTAAAGCTGAAAGTCTGCAGTTCAACTGCATCTGAGTTATTTCATAAAAAATTAATTGTGGTAATGTACAGAACCAAATTAGAAAAAAATTGTCTCTGTCCAAATATTTATGGACCTAACTGTAAATCCTTCTGTTTGTAAGTTTCTAAATGCTTTAATCTGTGCCTTGAATGACTATATAATTAGAAAATTAATAAGTATTAATTAATAATTATTTATTAATCATTTATGTAAATTATCAAAAATGTTAGGCAATGTGATAATTAATCTACTAAACTATATCCATTTTCAGAAGTACAGTAGTCTGCACCATGACTTTGTTTCAATTTCATCTGCATAATTTCCATTTCCTCTAAGTAAAAGAGCCTTTCCAAGGTATCTATGTACCTTGGATTGCATTAGGTATTTACTGAAATTTTAGAAATATTTATCTGAAATATTCCTTATTATGTCTGCCACTTGAGGCACATAAAAGGTATGTAGGCAAAGACATTTCCCCCTCTTTTCTATTTAACATTGTTTACTTACTTAGAACACTGCAGTTGAAAAGAACCACAGCTCATCCAGTTTTAAGGTGAATTGGGAGTTCTCAATTCTGAAAATATCTGACTCTCCAGAGCCTACTAGGCTTCAGATGAAGATTGTCAGAAGAAAAAGCACTTTAATGGTTTAACTCCTAATGAACTGCATATTGATCAATCAAATACCTCTGGAGAGATTTTGGTAGCCAAACAAGCAACACTGAAAATAAAACAATGTTAGAAAACTCTCAGATATCTAAATGTGTTTGAACATGCCCAGAAAATATTGGATATGCTCAAGAAGCAATGTGTACATAGAAAGTGTAAATTGAATAAGTAATAATCAGAGCTACAACTTATTCCCTGTGTGCAACAGCTGACAGATAAAATCTTGTTGGCTCTTTTCGGAAATTGAACACAAAATGATACAGAAGACGAGTAATAAACATGTGTAAGAAAAAATAAAGAGCATTGTTCTCTCAACAAAAAGAGAGAAAGCTAATCATTTTTCCATCCCTCTAAGGTAGACATGGCAAATGCAACAATGTATGGAATATTTGTCTGTGAACATAATAAACCCTGATATGCTACCATCAATTTAAGTAAAAATAAACATGCATACAGGTATATGATCAATTTTCTTTTAAACCTAGGAAAATCCCTTCTCCCTTTAGAATACATCTTGTGCTTCATCCCTTTTCCTGTAGCTAAGAGCACAGTAGTAGTAGTGCTGCGGGGTTGATGGATGCCAATATCTGGCCACATCACATCAGCAGAAAGAGCATGCACATTAGAAGTTCCTCTAGAAGTGGACTTCTGATATCTTAAATCACAAAAGTCCAACAAACCTAGAATCCATGATTTACCTTTATTTATCATTAAAAAAAACATGAAAAATTGTATCAGGAAAATCTGAACAGATTTGATGCCAGAAAAGTCCGAATTTTTGTGAAATCAGAGGAATCGCTAGAAAAGCCTGAAATGTTTGGATTATCCTACAAAACCCAGCACAGACCATAATATCTTCCAAATTGCAAGTAGGAGCTCTGCCATTAACTTCTACAGGACCTCAACAGGTTGAAAATTGAGTATTTTTGGATTCTGACTTGTTGCATCCGGGAGGTATAGTAAATATCAACAAATTCAAGTTTTTTTCCACTAAAAATTCAGTTAAGTGGAATTTTTCAAGTTTTTGGCATTCAGACTGCAGAATAAATAACCCAGTGAATGTCATGATAGTGTGCAATATGGGAGATACTACAATATCTCCCCCAGCTCACACCTCATGAATAAAAAATTAATAAGGAAAAATGCATGCACTCATCGTAGGGAAGGGTACAAAATATGAAAAACATGGCAAACTTGACTTTTTGCTTTCACTTTGCTAATATTTATAAGTCAGCCAGTAATATCATAGAAATACATAGTGAAATATGACTTTGAATTACCCATAGATCTGCCTTATCTGAAATGGCACCCCAGGCCTACCACATAGCAGCAGTATTTGCCCATCTTTCTTTTGGTGTCTGAGAACTGAGACTGCTGTGGTCAGATGTCCATTACTTTGAATTGCAATTGTATATCAGTCCAAATTTAGTTCTAGTAAGCTACATTTGTTCTGCTTCCTTCCAATAAAAAATGAAATATTTTTCATTATGTTAAATAAGCCATGTCTTATAAAATTTTCAGACAGCTTGTGCCGAATGTGTTGCCATGATTGTCAACTTTTTGCCCTCAAGGAGAACTAGGTCTAAGACATTGTAATGATTATTAACATTTTAATTAGTAGTGACCACACCAGCCTCCTTCCGTTTCTTAGGTTAATTTTCTCCTGAAGGAAAGAAATTTCCACAAAGTATGATTTCATTGTCTTTCAGCAAACACATCCAACAATGTTGAAGGGTATCTTTTTTATTTATTTATTGTTAACCCTAAGCATTTTGGTGACTTAATATAGCCTTACAGTGCTTTACACAGTGCTTTTTTCTCATGTATCTATTATATAAAATTAGTACAGTACTACCTTGCCAATGAAAGGGATATTGTCATTTTTAAAATGTTATCTTTTCTTTAGGGTAATCAAATATGCAGGTGTCTACTGTCTATAAACACAGCAGCTAGATCTATCTTTTCTCTATTCTCCTGCTATACATCCAATCAGCTTTTTTAGTAATTAGCATTTTATTAGGTTTCAATGTTTAACAACAGTAGTTTGTTTATATAAATTGATATTCATTCTTTCTAGTAGGAAAAGAAAGGAGCAGGGAACAATGGATAAGCTTAGAGAAGAAAACAAGAAAAACAAGCAGGGAAAGGGAATGTACAGTATTGTGATTAACTTTTGTCAAGAAAAATAAATAACGGAATATTGTACAGGGTCCATGAATGTTTAAGGCTAACTGTTTAATTTTACTTATTCATTAAATGTTAAGTGTTGGATGTCATTGTCTCTTACTTTAAGAAAGGTATTGCCAATTTCAGTGAACTCCCACATCATTTTCTCACTTTGGTTATGTTAACTATTAATTCAGATTTCTGATTCTGCAATCATATCTTGGAAATACCATGTTCAATGGTATACATATCAAAATGTATATAGACTCAAGTACTGAGATGCTACATGGAATTAGCCACAGGGGCCAGTAAATCACACTTTGGTGTAGCATAGACACAAATTGATCTAAGATATTCTGCAAAGGTAGTCAGATTTATCTGCTATATGTGTTTTTATTGTGTAGCTTCCTCTGCTGAAATAAAGTAAAATAATTCTTATATTTTGGTGGAAAAGTCAACCCAGTATGAGACTGAACCAAACAAAGTCACAGTGTAATTCTTACCACAGTGTACTGTAATTCTAAATAGAAACCTTCAATGATAACAGCATAAAAAGAAAAGACAAAAAAGATGACAGACAAAGTGCATAACTAACATAAGTTAAAATCAACATCAAGGGGGCCATTTACTAAACCTCAAATTTATCTAGTCAAGAACTAGAATATAAATGCATTATACCCCAAAGCTAGTAAAATCTGACCCAGATGTCTCCTGACATTATGACACCAATAATCTTAAAAACTTGAGTCAAGTTTTCGGAGTGTCAATATGAATTGACAGTTGATTTTGTTGCTTGGTTTTGTGGCTCTGATTTCTTCGAGAAAAATTATTGATAAATGAGTTCAATTCATGTGAGGGAGTTTGGTCGACTTTATTTTAATAAAAAATGTAGATTAACTTGGGTTTTAGTAAATAAACCCCTCAATGCAGGGAGTACCAGAGGCCTGTCCTTTGTACAGTATGTGTATTTTTATTATACTGCCACCAGAACAAAGGCATACTAGAGGTTGCGTAAGCTCTAATAACTCCTAGCAGTTTAAGTGCTGAATATTCATAAAATTAAAATAGATTTTGTCAGACAGTTCTTTTTTATCCTGCTACTCCCAATATAATTCTTGAAGTGAAAAGAAAAGCTAAATTTAGCCACAGAAATGTGATCTGATCCTTTATATAAATGCAGGTTATCTGGAAATGTTTACAGGCAATTTATAGATGATCTTTTCTGGTTTACATTACAGTTGCTAAGAATATGCTATTAAGTATCACACAATGTATTTTTGTCAGTTCTTCTATCTCTTGAAGTTATAATTAGTGTTCTCTCTTGTCACTATGTGTTCCTTATAAGCATATCATTAACACAAAGATGCCCATAAGGATTATATCCTTATTTCAGACAATGATATTTTACACTATGTGAGACATTCAGACACACAAAACAGCACTGGCAGCACAACTGACATAAACACACATTCATGGTAGCAACAACAAGAACATTGGAAGCACCAACCAGAAATGTTTCAAATGAAAATCTATTGTCAAATGATGACAAAAATGTTCTGCAATACCAGTTTTGAGCTTTTTTGTTGGCACTGCAGTGAGACCTTCCACTAGTAGCTCTTCTGTGGCACTGCATTAAGACCTTGACTGATAGTGCACCCATATTACTGTCTACCAGTGCAAAATAATTGCTGTGATTGGCCACTTGGTAGCCTCTATGGGAACTGACAGCAACAAGAGGCTACAAGGTTTGGTAGTACACCTGGTATTTATGCAAACAAAAATCTGCCTCCAAGACAGAAATTCTCATGTGGAGAAAGCAGCAGCACACCCAGTTAAACCTTTAGGAAAGCAGAAGGGGGTAGAGAGAGATGTATGCATAAAGGGGTACAGAGCAAGTAATGTTTCTTGTGGAGAATAAAAATTGTTTTTTAACAATATGTTAAACATAACATGTAAGTGTGAGTCTTAGGGTCCCTTAGGTAACATAAGAGATAAAACTTTCAGCTCTGATTCACTTATAATCTAGGAAAAGCAGATGTCCCTACAGGGACTCCTCAGCTGACAGGTCACAATGGTTTCTATATTCACATAAGTGATAAAAGTTGTATTTAAAAAAAAAACAGAAATGGAGCACTGTGAGGTCTTTTTGTACAGAATAAAAATGTTAGTGCTCTTGGTAAGGTTAGGGTGGGCAGAAACATTTGGAAGCCCAAGGATGCCCTCTGAAAACTTCCAACCCCTCAAAGCCGGGTCCTCCACTGCTGCCTCTGTTGGCAGAAACAAACCCATATCTTCCCTCCAGGGGATTTGCCACTGCTGCTGCCACTTGTGCTGACTACACCCATCCCCACTGTTTTGAGTAGAAGCATGTAGCAGAAGAAATGCAATATGTTTCCTTTCTCATAGCACCCCCTTATGTGGTTACCTCACCTACTTACCTCTAGTGCTTGCCTGACTCTGTCCATGACTTTCAATCTTTCCATGTATGTGGAAACATTTGTGTTAAATGAACCACTAACTAGAATGTGCCATTTGTGCAATTTGGATAAAGCAGGAAATGGTTCGGAATAACCAATAACACTGAATTGTTATTCAGTACTAATCCAGTCTAATTTGCGATTATGTTGCAGAGACAACTGTATAAGGGACAGACTAAAACTTAGATTTCTATAACTATTTTTCATTTTTATGCTTTTTCTTGTACTTAATTAAGACTGGCACTATAGAGTTTTCTGTGAGTTTAGGACTAAAACATGGATTTCACTTCTCTTTGGAATAACCTCCAATGTATTTAATCTACATTTTAGATAGATTGTAGAAGATTGACCTACTGTATCTGAAATTTGAATCACCATACCATGTCAACTACAAAATCATTTGAACATGAAATAAATCCAAAATAATTGTTTTGCCACCAACAGAAATGCATACAGCTTAGTTAGGATCAAGCACTACAGCTTAGTTAGGATTAAGCAGAAAGTACTGTTTTATTGTTCAAATAAAAAGTAGTAAAATTTTGAATTTGCTTAAAATGAACTCTGTTGGAGATGTTCTTCCCTTCCAGAGGGATCCCATGTGTGCATTACCTAGAACTAGTAAAACCTCAAGATATCTTCTATAAAGAGTTTGTGATTATTTAAAAACCAGCATATACTGTAGTGTTAAAATCAATTCATTAAATGATTATAGCACAGGGCAGTCATGACATTCAGATCCTAGTTAAAATATTAAGATTATTATGAGGAGAGTTGTAAGAAATAACATTTTGCTGCTCCAGATTATAATTGTTCATTTACACTTTAATTAATAAATTAGTATGCTGCAAAAGCTCTGCCTAACAGTCATGGCAATACATGCATAGATATATGCTGTAATGATTGTCATTATCAGCACAGGGGTGGCAGTTAAAAATATTGCTGCTGTAATAAAATTTATATATAATAAAAACTTTTTTTTTGGAATTGAGGAACTATAATTCTATAACCAAATTCTTCTGAAAAACCAACAATTTGCTGGTACAGAAGTACTTAATGTGGAGTGTACCAATATTCATAAGCATTAAGGCATATTTATAAATAACCAGGTGTTAGATAGTGGAATGAAGCAGAAAAAAGGATTGCTTGACATTAATTTCTAGACAATGCAGTGGAAAAGTACCTCAACATGATTAAAATAATATAACATTTGTTATTGATATTGGTGACCAAAATAAATTTGGCAGTTTGTCATGTAAGACTGAAGTCGGTCACTTAAGACTGGATTAACCAGTAGTGTAATAATATCTGGGAGGTGGTGGCGATCTCCACACAGTTGGTGCACCACCACTTCTGGGTTTGCCACATGTGGGTTTGTGCAGAAGAGGAGGTGGGAGGGATCCCCTCAGGCAAGTTGGTGGCTGTCCCCACCGACTCCCAGATATTATTACAAGTAGGCTCTAGGTGCACACCAAATACTATGGGGCCGATTTACTAAATTCACGTGAAGGATTTGAAGTTCGAACGAATTCGATCGAATTTCGAATGTAGGATTTATTCATTTGGTCGAATATGTGAATTTTGGCATATTCGATCATCGAATAGGGAATGGTCGAACGATCGAATACATTTTAATAGAGTCGAATGGACGAATATCATTCGACCAGCGAAGGATTTAAATTTTAAAGTTTATTCGATTGCCTACTTCGCCAGATTGGACCTACCAAATTGCAATAGAAGCCTAGGGGAGCACTAGGCTTCTGAAGTCCTGATCGATTAGGATTCGTACAATCGAAGGCTTCAAACATTCGAATAGTACGAATCATTTGAATGATCGAATGATTTATTCGTTCAGTCGAATGATTTATTCAAATAAATTTGTATTCGATCATCAAATGATCGAATAAAAGGTAGCCTAGAACTATTCGATTAACATTCGAAAATCGAATGCTAATCGAATAGAAACAAATTTTTTGGGGGGAATACTTGGAGTATGACTACTGCAAAAGTCTGAGCTTTATCTTATTCATTTATAGATATTTTCGTATATATAAAGACTATTGTAACAAATAAAGTTGTACATTAATGATTATGCCTTTCCTGAACAGATGGTTAACCAATCGATACTTAATGGGTACCTTCTCTATAAACAGGGCCAACTTCTTCAATCACCTGGGTCCCATACTATTAAATGAGAATTCAACCCCTTATTAAAAAAAAACCTACACCCCACCCTTCATAGACCCCACTCCCTCCTTCCCCCCCAGTCTAGCTGCTACCCAAGGTTATAGGGGCTTTTCGGAAATCTTCTGGTCTACTTCTGGTGCTGCAGCAATTTCTGTAATTTTTGGCACAAAATCGCTCCAACTGCGCATGCATCAATATGCGCTTTCTTCCTGAAGATTTCCAAAGAGAAGTAGATGGATTTCTGAAGAGAAGAAGATGGATTCCCTGAATCTGCACCGTGGGGTAAGTAAAAAGTTAGGGGCATTTAAGCAAGGTAGCAGCTAGGCTGGGGGGAGGAGGCGGGTCTATGTAGGTTAGAGGGGTAGGGTTTTTTTTAATAAGGCTTTGAATTCTCCTGTAAGATAGCAGGGCAACTTTCCTCATATGGCCCTAATTATTAGCTTGATTTTTACATGGGTCCCTGGGTGATGGGCCCTGCCAACAAGTAAAATTGGGCCAAAATGACAAAAAATACCCCATACATGCGCAGCCACACCCCTTACCTGCTGAACTCCACCTACAGATGAAGCCATTTTGGATTGTGTGTTTGACACAGAATAACTTAACTCAGACTTTATACTTTTCCCACTTAACTCAGAAAATTGTGTCACAGCATCCCATCTAATTAAAGTGTTCATCATTGTGAACAATGGTGCTTTGGTATGCTAATGAAAATGTTAACTGCATTAAATGAGTTAAGATAACTTTAGATAACACAGTTTCTTCAATTAGTCCTGAGTCATGATGCATTTAACACACAAATCCAAGTGTCTGCATCTGTATAATCTATCCAGCCACTTCCCAGTTATACTATATCTAGAAACTATTGGGATGATCAGGGAACAATAGTAGCAGTTTATCTGTCATGTGATACCGGAACATAAACACCTTGTATATACTTCCTTCTCTTTGGTGCAGGTAACAATTTTTTTAGCATTGGCCCAAAAGCTCCCCTTTGTTAACATCCAAATCAAGCTTTTCAATTTTGAACACAAGCTCTGCACAAGCCCCTGATTACAGTACTCCCTTACTCCCCTCATGGAGGTCCTGTCTATAGATGAAACAAACGTTAATAAAGGAAACATTAAAATATTGGTAATGAAACATTAAAAGACAAAAAAAATTATTATATACACAAGAAACAACTATTTGTGCCCTAAAATAGATTCCCTACAATCAATATATGTTGGATGCATGTATTTCTTTTGATATACACGTAGATGTGCTTTTCACATATATAATTTGTAGATGTCCCTATTGCAGTTGTCCCCATGCAAAATTACCCAGTGATGCTCTTACTGGCACAGGTTCAATAATCAGCCCTTACTTATACTGATCTATAACCAAGACTGCCAATCCCACCTAGAAATGACAGTACACATAAGAAGCAGTGGTGCATGCAACAAAGCTTTGGCATACAAAGAGATACACACAAACAAAGTGGCAAACAGATTCACTGATACATGAAGAAACACATATGTGAATTTTAGTTTAATCTTTCAACCAATTCTTGTCTAGTTCTCTGCTCTAATTTCTCATAACATCAAGGTTTTCTCAAAGTTGTGAGATTTTCCTCATCTGCATCATCCTCACAAGTGATCATTCCAGAATGAGACAGTAACTTATCAATGTTGCACTATTGCAGAGATAGTCTTTCCTCTAAATAATTTAGAACCAGCCCTTTAACGGTAGGGGAAATAAATAATAATTCCAGAAAGCTCTGACATGCTGCAATGTAATTTTCCAGTGTATCCTGTATAAAAAAAATTTTTAATTATTTTTGTAAAAATAGAACACTACTTTGTACCTGGTGATACATAGCTAACATGAATTCATGCCGATGGAAAAACAATACTGCGTTTTATTTAAATGTTTATTATTTTTAAGTCATAGTGCCCCATTGCAGAAAGACTCCTTTTCCAGAATGGTTTATGATTATCAGAATGTTTAATGGTTTATCATTTATCTGTGCAGAGAAGTCACATGCTAATAGTGACAGCTTTTGTGAGTTACTGAGGGAACAGATACTTCTGCGTGGCAGTAATTTTTGAAGGGCAGTGTTATAAAATGTATACTGCTTTTTGATAGACCTGAAAAATATGCACTATTCGTGTATGAGGCACACTGAGTTAAATGTCAGTTATTACTCATAAACCTCAGGGTTTTATAGTTTACAATGTAAGTGCTGGGCTGTTTTTACTTCATTCAGAAGCCCTAGACATACTGAGGGCCTACAGCAGCAGGGCACAATTACTGTGTGAAATTTAAACTAATAGTAATAATAAAAATAATGATTAAGGCAATAAACTTAGATCCAATTATAGAGGTGCTTACTGAAAGGATGCTGTAAGTGCTATTAGATGTATAAGGATGCTACAGGTAAATCTAAACTCATTATGATGTATATGATGTAGAGGGGTGGGGACTTGCTAAGGACCAAAGCTGAAGGTGAATAGCTGGATGTGATAACCAATTCCCAATCCTCTATTTACCTTCCATGCTGGTCCTAGGAGTGCACCGAAAAGGGGATAACTATTCATGAGCATCTGGGATGAAGAGGGTAAGAGGGTCAAAGTTGACGCGACGCGCGTCGAAAGCATCCCGCGACTCGTTGCACGAATTTTTCGCCGATTCACAAATTTCTCAATAAATTCGCGAATCTTTAGGCGAAGCGAATCGCGGGAGATTCGCCCATAACTATTTGTAATTCATTTCCATTTTTTATTATTGGTGGTTTTTGAGTTATTTAGCTTTTTATTCAGCAGCTCTCCAGTTTGCAATTGTAGCAATCTAGATGCTTGGGCCCCAAATTACTATAGCAACCAAGCATTGGTTTGAATACGAGACTAGAATATGTATAGGAGAGGCCCTGAATAGAAAGATGAGTGATAAAAAGTAGCTATAACAAAAATGTGAAGTTTTACAGAGCATTTGTTTTTTTAGATGGGGTCAATGACCCCCATTACACAGTTGGAAAGAGTCCAAAAAAAAATAATGAAGACCAATTGAGAAGTTGCTTATAAATGGCCCTTCTATAGCATACTAAAAAAATAGCCTAAGGGTGAACCAAACCTGGAGTTTTTAGCAACAGCCCTTTTAAAAACGTTTATTATGCCTTATTTATGTTTATTGCTATACAGCACTTCTGACAGTAGAGGGCACCCTCTACAGCAGTTCAGAGTGCATCCTAGGAACTATGGTTTTTAACGCAGGTTTGCTAGTTCTACAGCCTGTTGAATAAATCCTACATTCTAAGCCTTCTGTGTGTGTGTGGGTCAAGAATTTACTACCTCTTTAATGCAATGTAAATAAGAAGGCTCTCTGATCATCTTGCTAGCAGGGCTGGCAACATTCTTGTCTACTAAGAAGAGTGCCAGTCAATGGGAAGTGAAGCAGATATCTGTCACAGCAGAGCCCTTCTGACTTTGGAGCTAGCCATCCACCAGCCCGTTGACTACCACTCTGCTTAGTAGACAGGCTTGCCAGCAGCCTCTTCAAGATCAAGGATGTAAGTTCTTATTTATCACGTGTGTGTTAACAAAGTGTCAACCAAGACAGTCTTTCTGATTATAGATGCCATTAAAATGTATTAATAACTACAGTTTTATTCCAAGAACACACAGTATTAACTTCACTCTCAGTTATAGAAGATAGTATGGTGTATCTCATAAACATCCTAAGCCAGATTTCGATAGGACACTCTCCAAATAGTAGCAATGAATGAAACGTATGCCAACAACAAGCATCTGCTGTTCACATTTATCAAATACTAAATTTAGAAAATAATTATGGTTTTTTTCTTTTATTTTTTTTATTACAAGAAACCTTGTAATATATTTTAGATGAAAGTAAATATTTAAATATAAATACATGTTATTTGTATAGCTATTACATAACTATAAAACATATAACATGCAATTACTAGAATATTACTACAATATCTAATACAAATTTTAATACAAACACAACTTGTATTCGTTCAGTATAATTGTACTATAATGTTAAAAATATGAAAATATCTTTTTAGATACAGGCACAAAAACATTATGGTGCAGATCTTTCACAGCTAGAACAGCACAACAATTAATTATGTATCTTGCTCTGGTGTCAGTGCAGGAGATCAAAGAGAAAATCAGAACATTTCAGTGAAAACTGGGACTGCAGCCTGAACTGTCAAAATCAGGACTGTCCCTCAAAAAATTGAACAGTTATGAATACTATGGGTTAAGAGAACAAGGAATCCCCAATTTGTGGAAACTTCAGTATGAACTAACAAAAGCTCAACTGGCACAAGGATGCCAAGTTCTTTTGCAGTGCACCAGACTTACAGTAGCTACAAAGGTTGTATGGCACCATTATTATCATGCCAACACTTGTGTATACTCCTTTCTAATTAAACTCTAAACCAAGGGTGGCCAAAAGGTAGATCAGGATCTACCAGTAGATCTTTAGCTGGTGATCAGTAGATCTCAAGACACTATCAACAAAAAGCTTGACTAAATCAGCCTATTTCATACTTTTCATTCAGATATTTATTATTATTAACATAAGAAATAGTTGTTTGTTAAATATAACAATATACATGTTCTCATAAATCAGTATTTAAGTAATATTTTCCATGGAACAAAATTCTAACAATGCTGATGTAGATCATAATGGGACAACATCACAAAGTAGACCTTGCATGAGTAAAGTATGGGCACTCCTGCTTTAAACAGTTTTTTTCTGGCATTGGGGTTATGGTGCTATCAGGGATCACAAGGCAGAAAAAAATATTTAGTTAATTAGGCAGAATAATAAAATTACAGAAGGATTTTGATATTGTAGCTGGTTCCTAAATCCATCTAAAGGACACATTTCAGGGTTAAGGTGGCCATACACAGATATCAATCTATATACAATGTATGGTGGTAATTGATGGTTAAGTATGATGAACAGTTTATGCTGGGTCTTTAATTAAAGCCACTGTAGATGGTTTTCATCCTGTAAATACCAACAGGAGTGTTCATTCCATGGAGGAGCAAATCCTGCTGTCAACTGCTTTAAAAAAAAGTACTGTGGCTTTTCAGAAACACCCAATAACGCAAAGGGTGAAAAGCGAGATGAGTGCCCAAAGGATGCTACCATGGTTAAACAGACACCCCAAGAGTAGAATGCCCTTATCTTAAATTCTGGTTTTGATGTTGGATTTTGGATCCCTTTTGTAAACTGTGATATTCCCATGGAGGATGGTCATCTAAAATCTGAAGCTGGTGGCAGATAAATTGGACATAGGGCAGGATTGCAGACGCCTTTGATTTTCCTCCTTATCATAATCTCAGGGTATGCCTACTGATGGGTGAGGTACCCAAGAAGGAGAAAGGTAAATATTGTTTAATATCTCACCTTTCCCATCCAAAAGGTGTGTCTGTTAATGATGGAATTTATAAGATTGAGACTTGAGTGCATTACACATACTTTGGTAAGGCATTAGAGCTATTCCTCAATGCTGGCAAAGGAGCCCTTCTGGCTAATCATAGGGGCAGATTTACTAAAGAACGACGTGGCTAACGCTAGGGTCAGTTCACTGGTGTTACAGCACGCAGGGACATTGTCAAATTACTAATGAACACAGGTGCCAATTCACTAGAGAAAGACATAGATGCTAGCGGTCATTTTCACTCTATCTCCAGGCGACTTTTCACTCTGGGGAATGGACCTTACTCCGCAAATTCACAAAAATACAGATTTTACTGAACATTACCTCTTTTGCAAGACTTGACTTCGCCAGCTCATACCATGCGTGCATAGATGTTACTTACATCATATTCTGTGAGTGGAAAAAGCATCAAAGTTCAAAAAACGCTGGCATCTTTTCTTTTTTTCAGAGTGGTAGCCTGCAAAAGTCCTAAAGAAATTTTTTGGGAACCGGATTCCCCCATACATTTTCTAACATATAGAACATTTTCAGGGACAGTGGTACGCTGAAAAGTGGCCTCCGTTTTGGATAGTTAGTGACATCATATGTAAATTGACATGTTTGGAATTGTTCCCTACATTTGTTGCTTCCCATATTTGGTATAGCTACCTTACTAACCAACGAGTAATATTTTGGTGTAACACTTCCAGTGTAGTTCAAGTTATAAACAAACAGACTTTATTTTCACCCCCGGTACTTAACCTCATGAGAAAACTTTCAGTATTATCTCTAAAGATTACAATTCCACGTGTTGGTGACTCAAACCAACAAAAAATCCAATAATGGAATATATAACCTTAACAAGGTTGGAATTAAAATTGAAAGTTAATATCTTTGAATTTAAACACATATAACTAATCAGTGACTGTCCAGTCTACTAATTCTTAAAAACAATTAAAAATCAATACATAAATGAATAAAAAGATTAGAAGACCCTTTAAATTCATATACAGATCTGACCATAAATCACTCACAATTCACATCATTTTTCAGTAAAAAATGTAAAATATCAAAAAAATTATATAGAAGGAAAAAAGGTCCCTACTCAGTTGTGGACCCTTGTTTTCGAAAATTAGCTGAAATTCTGTGTAACTCCATTACCCCGTCTACTGCACCCAGGTTTGGTGGGTCTGATTGTCATTTACTGGTGTATGCGGCATCGGGTATCATGGCAGCAGGTTAGTGGCTACATTCAGCTTCCTTCTATCATTAAAAGGAAATGGAATCTCAGGTTCCACTGTAGTAAAATGCCTTTTGCTATATCCTTTAATTTCTAGCTTATGGGCTGGACAGATGTGACAATAAAATTTGCTATAAAAAGAATGGTAAAAAGTTGGAAGCTGTCTAAGGTTAGAATTACATGACCGATTCTGCTGCATTCAACGCTGGGTGACAAAACGCGTCAAGTTGGATACATCGGAAACAAGGTAAGTAATATAAAGTTGGATGGTGTTGCAGAGTTGATCGAACACGACTGTCAGGTGGAAATGCTGCAAGCGCTGCATCTACATCCGACAGTCGTGTCACATCGGATCAAAGCTGCAACACCATGGGACAATTCTATTACTTACCTTATTTCCATTGCATCTGACGTGACACATGCGTCTTTGTGCAGCACGTCGGATCGTGCAGAAAACAGCAGTATAGTTTTACCCTAAAAAACCTGATCACAGGTGCATGGTTTCATACAGCTTCATAAGCAGAATAATAGCTTATCTTCCTTTTATTAGCAGTGAGGAATATGAGACAGCACTTTTTAGGGTAGCTTTAGCCCTTGCCTTTTACTGTGCATTCAGATTAGTAGAATTTGTTTCCCCATCTACTAAAACACTGGGTGGTCTCAACATATCAGATTTGAAAAACTTTCAAAACACTCCAAAAAAATTATAATCACATTTTTCCAGACAGGAGAGGGAAAATGAAGACTGTTTTCTATTTTCTCCAAAGGTTGTGATTTATGCCTGCTTGCCCTATTGTCATCCTTTATAAATATACTCCCCCCACACCTGGACTCCTTTACATAAATTTACTGTAGATGGTAGCCCAATGTCTAGATAACAATTCCAAGCTTTAGCTTTGGCTACCATAGGATTAGAACCGTTAGCATCGGCACGCACTCCTTTTGCATAGGGGCTGCAACAGAAGCTAAACATTTGGGTGCAGATTTATCAATGGTCGAATTTCGAGGGTTAAAAACCCTCAAAAATTTTTCCAAAGTAAAATCTGATGAAATCGAATATTGAATTCGTAGGATTTTACCGATATTCGATCTATCGAACGATCGAATAGCAATCATCCAATTTCACGAAAAAATTGTACTAAAATCCGATTTCACAAAAAAACTTACAAATTCATCCTATTTCACGGAAAAATCCTACTAATCGTATGATTCTTATGATTTTTTCGAAAAATCGGATGATTTCTATTCGATGAAAAAAAACTTCCAACAGTTTCAGATTTTATTTGCATCCACATCTAATGAAATAAAAAGCTTTCTGTTCAATCAATTTTTTTTTTCTTTTCAACCCTTACCAGGTATTCCATCTCCATGTGTATGGATTCTTGGCCACTCATATGAGTATTGGGCTTCTAAGAGAGCTGCAAAATGCCCAAATGTTTGACAATTAGGATTATACCCGGACCAAGTATGTATAAACTGGAGGTCAATACATAGTTTACAATGGTTGCAAATTATTCCTGAAGTACTACAATTTAGGGGTAGACCTGCAGGTTCCAGAATCCTACTAATCCGTGTAGGTAGAAATGAAATTGAACAAATTCACATCTATATGGACTTAATCTATAACATTAAACAAGTTTGGGCCCCTTGCTGCGTTTTAAGCAAAGGTCTGATAGTGGTATGGTCAGAGATTATATCTAGACAGCATTGGTAGGGTGCTAGAGACCACAATGCTGTTGACAAATCAAGTAAAAAAACTGAACATATCTGTGTCAGCTTTTGTCAACAGAATTGGGGGCGTAGAAAGATGGAAAGAGACAATTGCCAAATGCTCAGGAGAAATAGTGTACACCTTAACGCAATAGGTTTTTATTTCCTAATTAAGGATTTTCAGACGGGTATTGAACAGGCCTTGGTAAGTAATGGATAATGTTGGTTAGTTAAGCTGCATAGCTTCAAAAGCCTCATGGAGCCTCCTGGCGATTGAGGGATATTCATGTCAGCTGTTAGAAAATGGTTATGGGTAAATAACCAAAATGGGAAATGGGCCACAGCAAGTCTGCATGTGCCCCCCCCCCCCCTTTTGGCAGCCATGAACAATCTTTCCTATGACCAGTGGCAGTTTTATAAAACATCAAAGCAAATTACCCTGGCTATGCTAAAAATTATAAAAACATGTTTAAATGTGCATAAAAACTACCCTATAGATTTCATAACATATTTTATTCCTTAAAATGATCTGCCGCCAGTAATCTGGCTCAGATGTTTATATGATTTCACTTAACTAGCATAAACAGAACTCACGCGCAATTTTTGGTTGGAATAAAGGATCACTTCACAAAAATAAGTAGCAAATTTTTGTATTTAACATTGTTATTTACTTATTTTGTTTGTTTCTTTTAAATGCATAATCATTGCACAATAGATGGAAAATGTCTGTATAGCCCACATCCTTTGCAAAGAAGATAATCACTTCCTTCCAGACATGCAGCTATTATCTCTTGTCAAAGCTAATGAGAAGTTCAAAGATATTAGAATTTTATTAATGAAGGATTGTCAAATAAACTTGCAGCATCACTGTATATTTTGGCTTATTTAAATGTCTTATTAGACAGCTACCTTCCTTGTGTGGTGGCTGATAACTATGAATTGCGTATATAGGATCCTCCACTCAAGGTATTACATTCTGTAATGTACAGAACTACAAGCTAATTTCTGATATCAGGATAACTAACATACAGTTCTACATAAAATATAAATATACTAGTAAGGCTTTAGATCTGTACAGTTGCATATAATTTTTTCCTAAGCCCATAAAACCTTAGTTTGCATATTTCTTTAGTGTAAATCACTAGGCCCCATCGTCCTAGCCCTGATCCCTGCATACCTCTGCTTCCTCTCTGACCTCCCTACCTGGCCCCTGGAGTGACCACAGAAGGGGGTTATGGCTCAGGTAGAGGGTCCAGAGGGGGGGCTGAGGCAGCAGTCCCAGTGGGCCCCAGTCCACCACAGTTCAACGCTGACACCATACCAGATTTCTATATGTTGTGTGAGCTTATTATATTAAATTTACATAACTAAGATATGTTTAACTAAGATAAAGAAAGCTTTATCAACATTTTAATTATGTAAAATATTAATTCTAATGAACACTAAATTGACGGTACCTAGCACCACTCTAAAACTTCTTCTGCTGTGAAATGGTTTATTAGCATTACTTAGCAATGTTCAACATGGGTAAATCATTAATTAAAATTACCTTTAATTAGTTGTGGGAGAAATGTATGTTTTACACAGTGCAGCAAATTACATTTTTGCTGTATCATTGGGGGAGCTATGGATGTTGTTTGATCTAAAAAGCTGCAATAAAAACTATGCACAGCTCGTTGCATCACTTATAGCTTTAGAGACAGAAATTTAAACGTTACCTCCATAATATTTATTCTTAATTATCAATGACTAGGATAAGTGGGTTATTTATCAAAAGCCGACATTTTTTGGAGCTTTGTAAGGTTTTTTTTATACCTTGAATGAACTCACAACTTGAATAATTTCTAATATACGAAAAACTGGAATGGAAAAACTTGAATTGGTGAATTCAGGGTTAACAAACAGAAAACTCAAATCAATTGAGTTTTTCGAGGAAAAAACTTGAATTAATCGAGTATTCCAGCGAAACTCACAATAAAAAACATGAACATTATGAATGCTGTGAACATCTTCAAATGGTTCAAGCAACCTCTGCTATTGACTTCTACATGAGTTTGATAGGTTTTAGCTGGAGAATTTGCAGATTCAAGCTATTTCCAACTTTGGGGTGTAACAAATCTCAAAAAAGTAGTTTTTTTTAACCCTAAAATTCAAGTTTTGACAAAAAAAAATACCCTTGAAAACTATTTCAGAAAAATACAACTCAACCTTTGATAAATAACCCCCTATATGTCACAATTGGTTTGTATTGAGGTTAACATAAACAATACTAAAGGACAAATTTATCAACATACAAAGTCAACTTACAATTTTATTTTTTGTGTCAAAAATCATGAATTCAAGATTTTTGAAATAGTAAAAGCAAAAAACCCTTCAAAAATATGACTTAAAAAATTGGCATCTAAAAGCTATGAGTTCATGTAGAAGTCAATGGGAGTTTTAATTTGATGCACTGAAAATTAAGGGTAGAATGTGATTTGACAGTGGTTAAGTTCTATTCTACGTATTTACATTGAGTTTTTGAAATTAGAGTTTTATAATAAATAAACACACATTAGAGTTTTCATAGTTTTTCAAAATGCTTTCAAACTGCAGACTACCTACCGGGTAAGAACATTGGGCTTATCTGATCATTTGTCACCAGGTCAACAACTGGACAATCATAGAGGCCTATGCAACATGAGGAGTGGGCTGCCTTAGTAAAGAATATGAGTCTATGGGGAAAATTCACTAAAGGGAGAATTTTCAACAGCAACCGCTTAGCCACATTTCGCACCACTTGGCAAGGCACAAATTTTCTACCATTATGCTAATTCACTAAAATGCGAAGCTGCCTCTCAGCAGCTGAATGATGGCAAATTTTTGCTAGCATTACTTTGGCAGTGTGACGTTCAGTAAAATTCACACTTTAGTGAATTAGCAGTGTAACAACCATTTGCCAGAGCGAAAAGTTGCCTGGTGATAGAGTGCAAACACAATCTACCATTGAAGGGCAGATTTACCAAAATATACCATAAATAAAAACTCACCCATGTTCTATTCATTTCTATGAGATTTTTTAGAACAATAATTATCAAGTGAGTTCTAAATTTCACCCACTGATAAAAACAATTCTAAAAAATCCCATAGGAATACATTGAACATGGGTGTGTTTTCATTTATTAAGCTCGTAACATTTTCATAAATCTGCCCCTAATGTACACATATCTAATAATAACACTTATGACTGTTAACATTAGTATTGCTAAACTAGTCTCCATTTCACGGTCTTGGCTCTTACTGAGTTCTGCAGGAATTTCTGCTAAGATTTTTTGTACATGCAGTCCCTTCTTTATTTCTTATATTGTATGCCAAGGAAACACTTTTTGAACTTGTAGGTTTTATGATATACCTCTTCTATATGTTTACACTTCACATATCAGATCAGTTAATTTTTTCACTGTGATGATCTTTGATAAAACAGTTAAATGAGCAATCAGTTACTTTCTTCACTCAGAATCATAGTTGCTACATGTACTCGAGTTTTAGTAATAAAACTAGTAGACTTTAAAATGCAAAGGACAACAACAAAAACAGAATCCAAGTCTTTCTTTTATGTTTCAATTCTGTTTATGAGATTTGTTTCCATCTGCCTAATTGAACTACCTACTTTAACTAATTTGGCTATTTAGACTGTACATTAAATGCAGCTAGTTATTTTACTATTGATAAGGAGCACTCCCATACCATAATGAAAGCAACAATAATGATTATAGCTCTTCATTCTGTCAAGTATTTCACAAATCTGTCATTTTCTTTTTTTATAGAATGAAAAGATATATCCTTGACTTAGTGAAATGCCAACTACATAGCTAATTTAGATTTTCTACCTATAAGGCTATTAAGCATACAGTCAATTCAAGGCTTTAACAAGTATTTTCAAGACCCTTAGGCAAACCTAAGGGGAGTCTCATTTTTAGAAACAGAAGAGTATATTTGTGTTTTCGTTTTGTGATGTCCTCAGCATACACATACACAAATATATTTTGGTTGCTGTGGGTTTCTGGCCTGTTTTGCAGTATGATCCTCATTATTAAAGGAAAACTATACCCCCCAAACAATGTAGGTCTCTATAAAAAGATATTGCAGAAAAAAGTCATAAGTAAAACCCTGCTTCATGTAAATAAACCATTTTCACAATAATTAACTTTTTCAGTAGCATGTGCCATTGGATAATCCTAAATAGAAAATTGTCATTTTAAAAAATAAGGACAGCCTCCTGGGATCGTATGATTCAACGGTGCACACAAACATACCAAACAAACTTTAAAGTTAGGTCACATGAGCCAATTAACAGACAGAGTTTTGTCTTTTGTTTCCACACTTCTTCCTGTTACAATTAGAGTTTAAATATTTCTGGTCAGGTGATCTCTGAGGCAGCACATGGACCATCACAAAATGGTGGTTCATGGCAAGAGATGTAAAAGGGCAATATTTACATAAATTTATATACCAGTTTGGTAAGATTCTTCAATATGCCCCTTAATTTGATGTAAACTACCTGTTGCTCAAGTATTCAATATGGGGTATAGTTTTCCTTTAATCATTTTGAAACTATAGATAAAAGGTGTGTGAAACATTTTGAAAATATGCTCTATGTTGTATCCTAGAATAGAAACATATGACATTTTGTTTCTCATATTAATAGTCAGTTAAATTAAGTAAAATCTGGCACAAGGTGCAGAGCACAGCAGCACAAGGCAGTTTTTGTCCCTACTTCTTGCCGTAGGGCAGGTAGTTTGTAGAGTGCTCCTTTCATGCAAGTTAGGAAGCAGACATGTGAAAAACTCCACAAAAATGACGGCACATCTGGGTCCAGTTTATTTGGAGAGACCGCTGCAAAATCGTCTAACGCGTTTCGGGAGAATATCCCTTAATCATAGGCAGTATGCAGGAAGGGGTGTGTATATGTGCCTCCCTCTCATAAATAAAATGCTGGAAGCATTTATTCATGTGGTAATGCAGATCCTTGAGCCCCTGACCTGTGGTATATCAGTAATTAAAGGTGAGGTCTGAGAGGTTGAGTCAAAACCAATAATTTCAGTTCAGACACACTAAAAAAGCAAATGGCCTTTACCGTTTCTATTTCTAAGTACTTATAAAAAATAACCAGCTTCTGAGGACTTGGGTAAAACTACAGACTTGTATGTAGTGAATTAGTTACTCCTGCCATAAGAAATGGTGATAACTGTGTCTCAAACAGCAGTGTGCCTCAGGCTACCAGTGACATCATTATAAACAATGGAAATATGGCCAGTGCAGAGTGTGTAACAGTAATCTGTATATTGGTCAGGTGTGGAGTTGGGTTATCATTGGGGCTGCTGCCGCAAAAGGAAGTAGTTCATGAATTACTTCAGCTGCAAATCTGGCCAGTGTTCATAAATGTCCCTCACTAAGCATCTTAGAGAGGAAAAGATGACATGACCAGTAACATGGAGACACTTTTCACTCTTTGGTGAAAGTTAGTTAAACATACAAGCACTATTGCTGAGCAATAATCCTTCTTCTACAGTGAAGGCTAGATTTTCCTAGCAGAGAAGGCAGCACACAATAGAAATCTATTATAACAGCCATTTAAACTAAACTTAACATCTACAGAATATTGAAGTAGGTCAGATCTGAAATCATTAAGATGAATAAAGCTTTCATTTTCTTTTTAGATTATGACAGGACACTAGTCATGCTGTTCACTTTTACAGAAGCCTCTATTGAAGGAGAAAAACGTTTGTCTTGGGTACCATCTTAATCTTCTTAGTCCTAAGTAGAACAGTTCTGAACAGAATAAAAATACAGGGAATACTCACCAGAAAAAGTACTAAACGTAATTTATTTTATAACAATTTTGGAAAATATGCAATGACTTTGTATAGTTGCTTACAGCAATATATTTTATTTCTTTTCATTCATATGGCTGTATCTATTTTGTATACTAAATGTAGGTAAGGTTAATGCTGGATAGATCTAACAGGATGATGTGATGATGTGCTTTTTTTATTTCCTTTAGTTTTCTAATATAGATATAGGACCTGTTATCCAGAGCGCTGGACCTGGGATTTTCCTGTTAACGGAGCTTTCAATAATTTGGATATTCATACCTTACATCTATGTGAAAATCATGTAACCATTAATTAAACCCATAGTACTGTTTTGTTATTACAGAGAAAAGGAAATTATTTTTGAACACTTGGATTTAAATTGGATAAAATGGAGTCTATGGGAGACAGCCTCTGTAATTCTGAGCTTTCTGGATAATGGGTTTCCAGCTAACAGATCCCATACCTGTATAAATTAATTATCAGGCTGCTGGTCACAATACATTCTGTATGAACAAAGGATCACTGACTTTTGGACACTAGGGTGAGAATAAGCTAAGTCACATTACCAGAAAATAGGAGAGAGCAGTGTGGATAAGGACATCCAGTTTCTGAATTGAGAAAGCCAGTTGGGTGACTGGTGAAAAGTCTTCAGGACAAATACAACAAGTCCAGTTTTCTTGACTTATTTCTATAGATATACCATGAGCTGGATGAATGAGATTCTTCACAAACTCTTAAAAAATCATTATTGTAACATACATAGACTGTATGGTTGGTTCTGTAATTCTAGGCTTTAGGAAAATTAGGGGCACAGATA
>CM044433.1:117473454-117490947 GCA_024363595.1 Xenopus borealis | reverse complement strand
CACTGTTGGCCTTACCCCTGGAACTCAGCTCTTTGAGCTGGGTCTCCACAGCTCTGTTGGCTACAGGATCAGCATGGCAAAGTTGTTTGACCTTACCCTCTGAACCAGACATGTACAGCTGGAGGGAGATCTCAACACAGAGGATGGGTTGCTATGGAAGAAGAAAGATAAGTGGGTGGTTGACTTTACCCTCTGAATCTTGGAAAAGTAGTCAGCACAACAATTTTCTCTCCTGTAGAGACTTGGTGCACGTTCCTCAGTGGCCACTTTCCACTGATATCACAACAGTCTTTGCATGTAAAACAGCACCAAACTGTGAAACTTTAGTGTTTAAAAAGCCTTTATTTCAGCTTTGGGCATCACTGCAACGTTTCAGGCCATGCTGCCTTTTGTCAAGCATTGACTTTACCCTCTGAGTCAGGTATGTACTGCTGGGGGGGGGTCTCTACAGAGAGGATGGGCAGTTATGGAAGAAGCAAGGTAAGTGGTTAGTTGACCTTAATCTCTGACCCAGGCATGTACGGCTGAAGGGAAGTTTCCCCATAGTAGTGGCTACAGGATCAATATGGCAAAGTGGTTGGTTGACCTTACCTTCTGAGCCAGGCATGTACAACTGGAGGAAGATCTCTACAGAGCAGATGGGGCACTATGGAAGAAGCATGGAAAATGGTTGGTTGACCTTACCCTTTGGAGCTAGGCAGATGAGGGCCCCCAGAGTAGTTGGGCAGGCTGATGTCCATTATTATTAAAAGAAGGGTAAGTTTGGTATCCAGGGTGGAATCAAAGTGCCTTTAAAAGGCTGTGTTAGCATCCTAGTCTACCAATTGGGCAGAGTAAATGGTAAATTATAGCAAAATAATAGTGCAATTTATTACATCAAGAGTCATAGCTACTGGACTGTTTATGTTCTTGTCCAGTTCTCTAGCAGTAAATTATTTAGGCTGATATAGCAGGCAACCTAGTGTGAAGCTTGAACTGCTGTAACCTGTTCAATAAATATATCCAAAACGGGGTAGCTGGCTATGCTGGAAATTGCACACGGTCATAGATTATTTAGAGGTACTGTATACAATAAAGGAATTTATGTTCTGCATACATATGATAAAAAACAAAAACCTTTAAAACAAGGTCAGTTTTATTCCATCCTGTGGTTCAGTACATGTGATACAAAGGACATATTCTGTATATTTTGTGAATATTTAATTTTCATTTTTTTTTCTTTGTTTAATTAATTAATAACCAACAGTTATAACATTATGGTGGGGACAAACCCAACTGAAGGTTTTCAAATGGACTTTACCAGAGTATCACACAGGAATTTTTAGAAGACTGTACGGTGGGTTGATTGATACATATACAACTACTTGTGCTATATGCTTGTATTTCCTATCATCGAGACCCAGCCGGAGTAGAGCTGGCAACTTTTCATCTTGTTATAGGGCAATAAGCTTTGTTGTTATTGGTTCAGTAAGGTGATTGATAGTATTGCTTCACAGAATGGTTATTTTATCAGTTTTGCGAAACTGCATTTTTATTTGATTGATAGAATGAATCGTGTGCTATAAAATATTGTTTTCAATCACTAATATCTCTTATAGTTAGTTACACCATTATATATATTGTCCAAGTTTGTTTTTACGTAATTCCTTTTGTAAGTAACTATATTTAATAGAAATCGTTCTTTTATGTTTTTTATCTGTGTATATGGCCACAAATACTTATGTACCCTGAGAAATTTTTCATTTAGTGTACTATGGATATTTTGTATACAGAATGTATTTGGGAGTAACGGCACCCCGTAATGTTTAAGCCACCGATTTTCTCTCACAGATCAAGAAAGTTACTGAATTGACAGTTAAAGGGTTATATGCATTATACATTTAACATGTTTTCAATAGTAGAGAAATATGCCATGCAGAGCCCTTTAGAGCTTAAGACCCCACTTTGCCAATGGACACATTTGCAGCAAAAAAAAGCTGCCAAGACAAAAAATGTTGCCATAAGAAAAATACCCATTAACTTTAAGTGCATTTGGACAAAGAAGTCACCATAAGGAAAAACACCAATTTACTTTAATGCATGTGGACAAAAAGTCTTCATAAGAAAAACACCCATTGACTTTAATGTATTTGGACAAAAAAGTCTAAGCTTATTGACAAAAAGTTTCAGAGACAAAGTAAGCTGGCACGAGAAAACTCCTATTGACTTTCATGCATTTGGAGTGATAAAAATATTTATATGTAAATAAAAAAATTGACGCCCATTGACTTCAATGCGTTTCAAAAAAATGTCACCATTTTGCAAATTTTTTTGCTTTAAGGGACAGATTCGCTCATCACTACTGTTAAAATATACACTGTTTCCATGTACCTGCAGTAATCATGGATTCTAACTAGTAACCAGAGTATTTTTAGAAAAAAGAAAATTTAACATACAGTATTTTATCACCTTATGTGTGAAATTCTTTTGTTAACTTATTTATTCCAGGGTGTTAATTGGATATGTTGGATAAACTTGGGATATCCCACAAGGTATATTATCAGTCAGAATGAAGCATACATGTTATATCTACAGTATAATTTTGCTTTACCACAAGTCTTATCTGGAAATATGAATCCAGAAAGCCCCCAATGACTGGAAGGCCATCTTCCACAGAGTTAACATTAACCCAACTCATGTTTTTAAAACTATTGGTTTTGTGAAACAGCCCAAATCAAATATTGTGGCCAATCAACAAGTGGTCTGCCAATCAGTCATTTTGGGAGTCCTATAAGAATGCACAGTATTCACTTTATTAGAAACTGAACTTTATAAAAAACTGTGCATTTTACAAGCCTTAGGCAGCAAGTCTGGGTCAGATGATTTAAGCACTGTACTCAGCTGCTGATCTTAACCTATGGAAGCAAGCCTCTATTCAGAAGCACAATATTTTATTAATAATAAGAATAATAACATGCACACATCATTCAGGACATGTATTCAATTTAGAGAAATAACAGTGGCTTCTTCTCATACAGTTTTTGCTTATGTATTTGAATGCTGTTCTTAAATCATCTATCATTTATCTTCATAGTTACCAAGCAACTGTTTCATTGTCATTTCACCAACAGATTGCATTTTTAGGCAGTCACTGCTGATGTACTACAATTTTTGTTTAATTTTATAATCAATATGCACAAAATAAGGTGAACACAATCTAATGAATATGTTGCATTCCTAGAATTAAATTATAGTTGTATTCTTTTTCACCAGAAATTGTCTGTTGTCCTTAGTATGGCAATTCAAATGAAATTAAAATGATAAAAGCAAAAGTAAAGAAGAGACACAGTCTAGAAATGCTGTATTTTGTATACTAAACATAAACATGAACTTACAGCATCAGAAAGCCTAATCAAACAAATGATTTATGCTTTCAAAGTTGGTCACAGGGGGCTGTCATCTTGTAACTTTGTTAAACATCTTTGCAAGACCAAGACTGTGCACATGCTCAATGTGATCAGGGCTAAGGTTAGGTATTGTCATAAATTATCAAGTCAAATAATATCTGCCAGAAGCCAATACAGCAAGACTGATTAATAATCAGAATATAAAGACTGCACTGGGTCCTGTGTTACCATGTAATATAATGTGGATTTTATAGTTTTTATATTGTTTAATACAAACTTTATTCAACTCTGCAGAACCAGTGGCTGCAGTAAAGTAATCCTCAAAATAGAATCCCAGTTTATTTTTTAAAATCTGGCTCCATGATCTTTGTCTCTGCAGCTGGAGTTGGAAGCATTAAAGGGGATATAAAGGCAAAAATAAAATCCAATACAAATCTCTAAACAATCGCCGACTGCTCTACAGGGAAACAAAGCTGCTGGAGTTCTGAAAGGCTGGGAAGTAAGGCGGGGGCTCCCCCTGCTGTTCATAAGTATGATTGTTTCCCTGCACAACAGTTAGGGACCATCTGACAATTCCTATCCACAGCAATAAACAAAGGTAGAATTTCACTGCACACAGTCAGGTTTTTCATTACAATGGTGCATATTTTTTAAGTAAAGTATAGATAGGTTTCTTTTTCATTAAAAAAAGTAAAATTGGGATTTTATTTTTTTGCCATTACATGCCCATTAACAATGTAAATATGACATTCCATATAATTTAAGACAGAAACCGAAATCTTAAGACACAATAGCTACATATACACAAAGGTTTTATTAAAGATAAGAGATGAAAAAGATATATGTTACTGAGTGAGCAAATGAGCAAAGCACCCTAATGTAACCAAGACTGGGAGCTCCCGATACAGACTACAGATTGAAGTCTCAAATAGTCCACAAGGCCTTGTGGCAGCACGCTTAATCCCACAGGAGAGATCTCAGCTCAAAAACAATGAGCTCACACATTAAACCACTTGGTTAATAAACAATCTTGCTTCCCATGCACTCATCAGGATCAGGCCAGACTCCCAACAAGTACATCCGAAGCAGAGATATTATTTAGTCAACTAGTAGCGCTTTATTACATATTCTGCCCCTGGCTATAATAAAAGAAAGCCCCATGAGAAATTCCAGAAGTCATAAATATGTTAGAGACAAATACAAGTATTAGGTCGTCGACTAATTGGGTTCAACAGTTTCTCTTGTACAAAGCTTCATTATACAGGATTATACGTTATAAAACTGTCTTGTATATTTTATTGGGTTCAACATACCATATTGAGTTCAACTGTAGTTGTTATATTTCTATCAAAGTCTTAATTTGTATCAAAGTATTACCATGAGCCATAATTGATAAAACTCCTCTCATTATAATAGAATAAAAAGAAAACACTAATTTAGATAACAAATCCTTTGCATTTATAATTTTAGTCTTATCAATCACTCTTAACACCTCTTGTAGCTGTTCAATGAAATGCTTTTATTGGCGAAATATATATATTTTTCCCTATGAGCTGATTAAATTAGACAAAGATATGCTTGTTTTGGGGCCTTCCTGTGCATGTCCAGCTTAAGATCTGGAACAGTAATTAGTTTAAACCCCATTTATTTGTTTTTGTTACTATTCCTTGAATATATTGTGATATATCTTTATTATCCTAGTCCCTAGTGCTTTCCTACTTTAGAACCACTGATTTTTCTAGACATACATAGTATTTACTGGTAACTCTCTGTTCATAAAAACTTTTAAAGAATTGTTCTTTTCCAGGAAATTTCACTTCTTGACCGTTAATTCATGTGCAGACTAGAGGTAAATGATGCGCCTTCAAGGGCAATAAAACTGTATAATTAACAAACCAAGTTGACCTTTTCATGGCTCAAATTGCAAACTGCTGTGTAAACCAATCATGATTTTCCTTTACTATAGGCTAATTTTGATCAATCAGTTTAGCTATAAAAAAAAATATATAAAATGCAGTTATAAATATTTAGGGGCTGATTTACTAAGGGTCGAAGTGAAAATTTGAATAAAATTCAAACTTCGGCAATCAAATAGCCCAAAATTCGATTGGAATTGAAAAAAATCGAAAATTCAAATTTTTGAATTTCGAAGTACTGGCCCTTCAACTATTCGCCAGCTTAAAGCTGCTGAATTGCCATTTTAGCCTATGGGGAACCTCACAGAACTTGTCCTGAAAAATTATCTAAGTTCTGAGGAATCGAAGGATTTTGGTGAAATTGAACGATTCAAACGATTTTTCATTTGATCGATTCATTCTAATTACTTTGAAATTCGACCATTAGTAAATCTGCCCCTTACTGTATAAAATATGGAAATGTCACATTTAATAATTAGAAAACTGCATAGACAACATCTGGCACTGCAGCTGGCCCTGAGAAGGTAGCCTAGACATGCAACAGATTTTTAAATTACAGCTATCAAACAGAGTATACTATTTCCTGGATATGCAGAATAGTTAATAGTAATAACATATTAAATGACTTGTTATTAATTGTACAGGTATTAAATCGAATCCAGAAGGATCTGAATTGTGGCAGCTGTTTCTATACAGTCCAGACGTGCCTTGTATTTTGTTTTCTTTGACAACATAATTCCAATATATGAACCACCAAGGTTCCATGCATCCACAAAACTATATTCTGTCCTTTATATATAAAATAAGTGAACACAGAATATCTTATTATATTTTTACCTTCAGAACAAACAGCTACCTCTGTACATAATTTCATGTAATATAATATCCATGTCACTGGCTATCCTTGTCAGGCTTTGGTACACAATATTAAAGATCATAGGTGGGCATGACTTACTACAGAGTCACTGACTTAATCAAAACACTTGTTCAGTGATACTTGTCCTTTTGGAAAATTCCAATTATAGGTTTACAAAATATTCAGACACACTGAGGTTTAATAATTGTGCTCATATAAGATAACGAAAATCACTCTCTAAACCTCATTATGACAGATTGAGGAGAAGGCAGAACACAATATAAAATTATATCTATATTTCTAAATTCACTACTTTGGTGGTAGAATAGACATTCAAGCATAAATTTACAGTTTGCAGTTGTTGACTTGTATTTAATACTTTATGTGTTTTACAAAAGAAACAAGATGTTACTATCATATACTGATATGGAAATGTGAAAAAAATAGTATCACTTTTCCATAACTGCTTGGGATTAGGATTGAGATAGTGTCATAACTAATTTCCATTAAAACCATTAAGACACTTGAGAAGGCATATAGGATATTACTTTGTATAAGATGGAATGAGCAACATGTTTGGGGGAATATATTCATTATAAAGAACTCAATCGGAGTAAAGCAGGGGTGGCCAAAAGGGAGATTGGGATCTACCAGTAGAACTTTAGCTGGTGATCAGTAGATCTCAAGACACTGTCAACTAACAACTTGTCTAAATCACCCTCCTGTTTCATGTTTTTCATATAGATATGAATTATGTTAAGTTTACATAAGAAATAATTGTTTTTTAAATATAGCAATATACATTTTCTTATAAATCAATATTTAAGTAGAACAGAATGCTAACAATGCTTTTATGTATGTAGAACATAATGGTACAACATCACTCAAAGTAGACCTTGCATTAGTAAAGTATGAGTACTCCTTGAGTAAAGTATGAATATGGGGGGGAATATTTTTATTAGGACCCCATACAAATTCAACAAAATGATGCTTTTTCTTTTTACTTAGAATGCACTCTCTCCACCCTAATTTTCATTCCTCTTTTCCACTTCTATCTAATTTGATTTTTAAAGATTATCTGATATTACTTTTTGTTTGTTTTTCAAATCAAAATATTTGGTCAACATAAACATAATTATTCAAATTATAAATATGACTTTTATTAAGAACTTTAGCAAACTATTTTCTAGATGAACATGTCTCTAAAACTGCACAGTAGTTCCTTAACTGAGTAGACTAAATCTCAAAGGATGGCTACATTTGCCTTGGGTCTCTTCTGAACAGATACTGATGCTGTGGGTCAAACCTGCTCTGTGATAGTTTCTAATTTGCACTAGTATCTAACATGACCTGATCTGAAACCACATAATATAGTTCACAAGAGATTTCATTTCTCTTCCATAATTGGTCCCTTTGTTGAAAAGCCAACAAATTCCAAGAAACTCTTGTACAGTTAAGCCTTAACATGGTAGAAATGTGTAGTTTGACTGCAATTTCTGATTATCAGTCCCAGCACACACTCATACCAAGAGGAATTCTAAGTATATTCACTTAAATATATTTCTATTTATTTCACATGTTAACATTTTTATTATTGTCTATGTAAAAATTAATATAACATCTGAATTGTGCTGCTAACATTTTGAATATTCAGTTAAATTTGCCAGATCCCTTCATCAAAATACAAATGATAAAAATAATCACTGGTGAATCATGTCATATCACACTAAAAGAAGAACTCAAATAGTTATGCATTACTAAATAAAGTGACATTTTGTAAATTAAATGCATTTCACAAGTTTTGATCAGTGATGCAATTTTTAAGATCCAATAAAAGTATTTTAAACCTCTCATTTATAAATGACAAAAAGATTTAAATGTGCCCATCTGAAACTATGATCATCTGACAAAAATGAACCCACTTCTATCAACATTTTCTAAATAGAACAGGTTTTTCAAATAATGGCAAATGTAAAGGTACTTCCCTTGTCTAGATACACTTTCTTTTCTAGAATACACTATCTTATATTAAGGCGAACAAAAAGCTTCAGATACCCAGACATAGTCTGCTGCTTGGACAAATACTAGTCCTACGAAAATTTTTATGAAAATGCGCAAAGAAACTGGCGCACTGCAGGAAAACACATGCAAGCAGTCCTGAGTTATAAACAGCAACCAGTCAGTTACAGGGTTAATCATGAAAGCAAAGCGTATGGTTGGTTTCAATGGTCAATTATGTGTTTTAATAAATCATCCTCATAGACTCCAGAATTAAAGTTAACTGATTAGAATTTAACTCTATCAGTGTCATAGAATTAAAATTACTAAAGTTGCCACCAAAGTTGCCAGGCGACAGAAATTTACAAAAGTTAAAAAATGAACCAAGAGAGGATACACAACCCTTGATATCAGAGGGTGGTTGATGAGAGCAAATAAAAATCTTTGAGACAGCAACTCTTGACTTATGCATTTTGTATTCCAAGCATCATAAGTTCTTGGAGAACAAAATGTGGAATGTTATAGAGATGCCGAATAAATATTTTGTAAATTTACCACTATTATTCTGATGGGTCATTTGGATCTTCTGAGTGTGGATTTCTACTCCCAGTAGCTATAACTGACTCCTGTCACACCAGTTTACTATAGCGCTACATTTTGGCACCTAACGTGGGGCTCTTAAGGATTTGTGGGCCCTGTAAGGTTTTGTGGCCGATAACATTTTGGGGCTCTGTAAGGATTGTAGCCTCGTGACATTTTTGTAGCCCTGTAAGGCCTGTATGGTTGAACTGTAATACCGCACGCAGCTTAGTATGACAGGCGCTGCGTGTGTGGACTCAATAGGAAAAAGGACACCTATGGGAAAGTCTGTGATTCTTATTCCCTTAGCAGTGTGCCTATTAATACTGTGACCGTATCACCTAAATGATAACATGGCTCCTTTCTCTCCCGTTGCACTGTGGGACTGGCCTTGTAAAATAGGGTTAGATCCCGACTACACCTTTGTAGTAGATGGCATTCCGGATTAATCCCTAGAGATTTTGTGAATTTGGCTTTAATGTCTTACGAGATATTTGATGATTGGGAGTATTTTACCCAAGAGCCTTCTGATGAAGAAGGGATGGTCCAGTTCTTGTATTGTGTTCCTGAGAAACCCAACAGGAAGACATGGCCGTCTAAAGTTTATCCAGTCTATGCACCTCAGGACAGATGTCTGTGCCTGTACCAAACTCTGTTTGAACCTCTTCCACCTAAAATTCCTCTCTAATCTACAATGGGGGAAAGTGAATTCTTCCATAGCGACAGTATCCAGGATTTAGGCGACACTAAAGTTAAAGTCCCTACGCCTGTGGGAAACCCATTCCTGGATAATGATATGGATTCTGTTGAAACTTTATTGGAAGAGTCATGTTACAGAAAGCTTCTAGAAATAATTCCTCCAGAGGATAGTGGCTCTATAACTCCACCGCCAATACCTCCTCGTGTAGGAAAGGGCGCCATCACCCTTGCCCCTTTCTGATTAAGAAAAGAAAGCGCGTGAAAGAGACGAAGGGGGTGTGCCAAAGTAACTAACACAGGTGTGTCCTGAGATATGGCGAGACGTCCTAGTCTAGAAGATAGCACTGCCGCCATCTTGAGTTTAGCTTCAACTTTGCTGGAGTTAGCTGAGAAAGAGAAGCGTGTTAGTACACCTGTTGCTGTAACGGAGGTTTTGCCAAGTAAAATGGAGCCTGTGTCCCGCACTATTGCTCGTGGGGAGGCCGAGCACCAGTATGTCTATCAGGAGACATTCGCTTTCTGTGCCCAAGGAGGGATGGTTCTGTTATGTGGCCTATGTGAGACAGAAGCATGAGATGGATGCCTTAGTGGGTCTGGCTGGATTTTGATCGCAATGCGGTGCCCAATTATGGATGGGTCCCTTTCACCGCGATGATCAGCTTCCACTGGTGGCCGAGATACGGGATAAGGTGAGCAACAAACCTATCCTAGTTTATCGGGAATTAGAAGAGGTCCCGGGGGTGTCATCGGCTACGACCCCCGCAACCGAATCTATCCTCGCTGCTGTTGCTTTTAAAGATGAGGGCATTGCAACCAAATCTATTACTGATATTGCATTTACAGATGAAGCTCCTGTGACCGCGGCTGCGGTTAGCGAAGCAGCACTGTCCGGCTTGACAAAAGAAAAAGTCGCTACCCTTATTCCGCTACAGCCTGAAAACCAGACTGACCTTTTGGCAGGGCCAACGCCTTTTATTTTGGCTACGTATGTGCAAGATACTATCGATACAGATGCGCAAGTCTCCATCGAAGTCCCGGCACTTGAAGTTCCTTCAACCCTCTCACCTATTGAGGCTTGTTGTACTACCAAATGTGCTTTTCCCTCCGTAGTTGTTCCACTTGGAGAAACTACTCCTGCGACCACGGCTGTGGTCGATGAAATTCTATATTGCGGTGAAACGGCTAATATGGACGCTATTCCTGCTCCTGCATTGTCAGAGAGTTCAAGCAACACTTTGGCACGACCAACGCCCTTAGCCTCACCGGTGTCAGTGCTGATTGCACTAGGGGGAGAGACCGATGTCAGTACCATTACCGATGCTGAACCTATGCCATCAGATTTCATGGTTCCTATTTCTGCAGCTGTCCTTGTATCCTCGGAGGAGGAAATCTTACAGCCTGTGCCGATGTCAGAAAATGAGAATTTGCTCCTGCCCGACAGTTCTACTATTTCAAGTACATCTATCTGTGCTGAAGAAGCTCCTGATGTTTTGATGATGCCAAGTGTTACTGAGCCAGATACCTCATTGGAGGTCAACTTTAAAATTGAAGTACCAACTACCTCAGAGGAGGAAGAATGTAAGACTGTCTCAGAACCTACTTCAGTACTATGCACTAAGGAGAACTCTTCACCTCGCAAAGTGTCAGTGAGTGATTCAGGACCTTGTGAAGATCTGACTGTTACCATTTACACTGCACTTGCAGTTCCTACTTCTACTCCAATCTTAAGTCAGGATGTAGATTGGAGGAAATTCTCATTTTGCCGATTAGGACCTATTGCATCGGTGGCCCCAACTGTTAGAGATCCTCCTTTGCTAGAGGAAGATGAAGATCTTTTGAATAAATTGATTGCTATTACTAAAGATAGTGATGAAGAATCTGGATCAGAGGTCCCAGAGCAGATTCGATGTGAAAGTCGAAGAATTACAAATAGTGACCCAGTGTTGCCAATACATCCCAAAGTGATGGTACACCAAATTCTTAGTGAGCCAGGGGAAAGTACTGCTGTGGCTAAACTATGTACTGTATATCACTACAAGTGGGGCAAGATATCTCTTGAGAAGGAAGAGAGCTTAACAGCTTCATTACCTAAACCTAAGGATGATCATTCTCTGGGAAGTGCTCCAGGATGGGAGGAGTATGAAGCAGAGACTATTGAGCTAAAGGCGAAATCAGCTTCTACTGCAGTTGTACCCTGCAGTTTCATAGCACCACCCAGAGAAGGAAAAAGACTTCTGGGTTTTGCCTGGTCGTGCAGAACCTAATGTTTTCACATCTGTTTCCAGGGTACAGAGGGTGATAAACTTTCATGTGCACAAAGCTTGGGGCTATTTTATGCCTTATGCTCCATTGTGGGTGTATGAAAAAGAGGCTGAGTTGTATGAAAACTGGCTTATTGATGAGATACTTTGAAAAGAAAAGATGCACCACAGTTGTCTCACTAACCCAGACAAGGTGAGACGAGAACAGGATTGGCAATATCTTCGCTCCATAGAGAGAGAATGGTGGTATGGCCGTACCATATTGAAAAATGCTGTGAAGAGCTGTGGAAAGTATAATCCAACCAAATACTTCAACTTGGAAGTCTACATGGGAGATGGACAATGGGTGGATAAACCTCATCCCAAGTATTACATTCCATATGAAGACACCAAGACAAGATTTCTTCACATGGTTTAAGACTCACGAAGGAAATACTTCTTCAGTGATGTTGCAGCTGATTTTTGGGCTGTTCCCTGTTTCTTGTTCTTCTCAATGACTGAACTTTCTCAGGAGAAGGATACACTCATTTGATTGCTCCCATTGGAGTTAGGCCCATGGACTGTTTTAGTTCACACCTGCCCATTGGTAGGTCAAATCCAATTACCCCTTACTCTCCTAAGTGCGTATTAAAGAGTACTGTGGGTTCGACTTTAAAGGACTTGAATACTAATGTGTTTGAAATGTGGTATTCTAACTTGTGTCTTTATTGCAGGTGTTTACTGACAAGTGTACATGCCTAAAAATGCAAATGTGCTAATGATATGTTTCTTTCAGCTATACCATTGTACCTGGGTACATTCTGGAGAGTGACCCCGAAGAGGTTATAAGGTAATGGTGTAGTAATGCAATACATATAGCTGATATGCAATGTATGTTGTAATAAAGATGGTTTCTTGCATGATGTACCTTAACTGCTATTTCTCTAAAAGGTTTCTTGCATGATGTGCCTTAACTGCTAATATTTCAGGTTAGCCATGATACTCCTTGTAGACCTGTTGAGGCTACCGCAGGATATGGTAACCGAAATACCTATTGTTATACATATGTGTTGACAGTGTATTTTCAATATTGAATTCTGAAATGTTCCTTGCCGAGACGGAAGGAATTCACCAGGGGGAGAATGTAGGGATGTGAAAATTAGACACCCTCACATATTTCTAACAGGCACATTCCTAGTAATATGGACGCCTAATGGGTCCTAATAGGGAACTTGGTGCTTATGTAACCCCTGTAGTTTTCACAGTGTACACAGATGGCACTGTGTCAAAGTATAAAGGTCTTGGGAACCATGCGGTCAGTGTTCATTGCTTTAGCCCAACCTTGCAGGCTGGAAGGGAATGGGCATGATCCCTAGGCGCAAAGGCCCTAGTAAAGTACAGCTATACTCTGTCATAGATCACTCTAGGAGTGATAGAAAGGTAGCTAGTGGAGCAGCTCACGCTCTGACAGGAGAAATAGAGGGATTAAGATCCCGGGTACTAATAACCCAGAAGTAGGGACTAAGTGTACAGACCTAGGGATAGGGTTTCCCCTCAGGTTCCATTTAGGGCAAAGGCTGAAACCTGTTGCGTACCTTTCCACATTCAAAGCTGAACTACTGCTGACATGACCCCTTGCCTGAAGGGATCCAGCCCATGTGTAGTGTTGTGAGTATATGCTCCTTTATGCTGTGTGTGTGCTGTGTGTGTGCTCTGTACACATAGAGGTTACTGGTAGTGATGGGCAAATCTGACCCCTTTCACATGAGCAAAAAATGTGCATTGGGTGGTTTTTTGCACAATAATTTATAAAATCATGCAACATTTTTATAAACTGTGCAACATTTTTTTACAGTCCATTAGAGTCTATAGGTGTTTTTTCTCGACAATCACTCTTCCACAGTTACTGGCTATGAGGTGAATTTATGCTATCATTTAAAGAGATTCTGACACCTGAAGTCAAACTCTTTTTTACCTCTATTATAATAACTGGCTTTGAAAGCTACTTCTAACGTTGCCATAAAGTATTTGCATGATGCTTTTACATTACCTGCCTGACCCCCCATGTTCCTGTATGAGGGGGCTGACATATTTGTGCACCCGCCATCTGTTATCATTACAAACTGTAACTAACAGACTAAGATGGGACTGTTAGGTTGGCAAAGTAAGAGTGTCAGGGTGTCAGAGAGTCAGGCTAAGACATTTCAGCTAACAATTATATACAAAAACAAACCTTTCAGCAAAAAATGATCAACATGACCTATAGGTAACAATTAATGTACATTCATATGTTAAATTTCATTTTGTAGTGTCAGTATCACTTTAATGACTATAGTTTCAGTGAACCTGACGTTCTTGGAAAGAAATCAGAAACATTCTTTTTTTTAAATACACTGATGTAATCAATCTTGATCAGGTTATGGTCTCCTTGGCTCTTTGTACAAAACAACATAACCCATGATTATCCCATGATTTCCAGTCACAAGCATATGGTTTCCTTCCTATTTTATATCTGTCCCCACAGAGATTCACTTTTCTAAAGAACATTTGTTGATCTCTACGGTAAGTTATTGTACACATTGATAACATCAATACCAGAATCTAAATGGTATCATTAAAGTGATTAAAGTCAAACAGCGGACCAATAAATGTCAACTGCTGATGCTATGAATTACTACAACTGGAGCAAACTTTATGCCTATTATTTTACAGCATAATGTAGGCTTCCATTATACCCACATTCAAAAGAAGTTTAAGATATATACACAAATATCTTGCTTATAAACATGACATATTTGCAAATGTGCACCAAAGGAAACAAAGCAACTTGAGTCCATTGTATTGATCAATAAGGCTGTTGTTGGCAAAGCTGCCATTTCTTTAGCAGTTATAACTGTTAAAGTGCCCAAGGTTCCACTGATATCACTGCAATCACTGAACCACTAAAACACTTATTTCAAGACTCAAATATAAATGCTATTTTAAAAAAAAACACATTACAGTAACACATATATTGCAGATCAATTCTAGCACCTTCTAAAATCCCAGGACAGCTTAAACTTTGTTTTCTTTTATTTTGGAAATTACAGGATGTATTATAAATTTGAATACTCACTTGCTTATAACTAGGAGTATCAAAATTAATAACACACTGCAGAAACATTTATGAGGTACTATGGCAGCTTCCACAAACCAGGGGGCAAATTTACAAAATTCACGTGAATGGGTCGAATTTTGATCGAATTCGATCGAATACTGATCGTACCATTTTTTCGGAGGATCGAATATGCAAATTTGGCCACTTCGATCATCGAATACTGAATATTCGAATTATCATACCATTCGATGATCGAAGGATTTTAACTTTTAAATTTATTCGAATGCCTACTTCGCCAGATTAAACCTAACGAATACCCTTAGAAGCCTATGGGAATCCCCCCATAGGCTTCTTTTGCAAACACCTGCTCGAATACCATTCGTACAATCGAACACCTCAATCATTCGAATCGTACAAATTTTTTGGATGCTCAATGGAAAAAGTACGAGTTTTTCGTGAAATCGAACAATCGGTATTCGATCATACGATTCCATCGAGAAATCGAATATTGAGGAAATAATAGGCTAAAACTATTCGATAAGCATTCGATAGTCGAATGCTTATTGAATTTCGATGGGATTCGAGGGATTTTTAGGTGAATTTTAGTAAATTTGCCCCTAAGTGTCAGGACAGCAGATGTCTGAAAGAAAAAATGACTTTTATTTCATCCGGCAACAAAAAGTTGAAAAACAAAGACTGTGTTTTTTTCCATAAACAGATCAAATAAATAGTTATCAGCAGCAATAATGGTTCAGTTGCAACACAATGGCAGCAATATTACAGACCTCTGTGCAGGCATCTATGTGTATACAGCCACACAGAATTCTTAATGTTGGGTTCACAGACACCTCTCTGTGTCAAAGTTCCCTGTAGACTAACAAACCAGGTTTTAAGGCTTGTGGATTAGGCAGCCGAGGCTAATCAGGCCCAGCTGGTCAGTGTGTAATATCTAATTTACTATGGGTGGGGGGATTTGTGAACAGTCCATTAGACATGTGTAGAGGCTGTATACACAAACACTTTATTCCTTCTCAGACATACTGACTTGCATAAGCAAAGTGACTGACACTCAGTTCCACAGTTTTCTGTCTCACTATAATAAATATATCTCCGCAGTTTCTGTATGTATTCACAGGAAATAGCAGTATATTCTGTTATAGATTAGCTTGCATACATATAATGTGTGCTGATGGGCGAATTTATTCGCCAGGGGCAAATTCCCGCGATTCGCCGCTGGCGAATAAATTTGCGAAACGCCAGCGAAAATTCGCCTGGCGAAAATTCGCTGGCGTAAAAAAAAAAAAAACGAGTCGCACGAAAACGACGCAACGCGACGAAGTTGGCGTTTCGCGAATTTTTTCACCAATTCGCGAATTTCGCTGGAAATTCACAAATTTTTCGGCGAAACGGGGTAGATTTGCCCATCACTAATAATGTGCCATTGCACAAACAGTAACCAAGTTATCGTTCCTTTATTTACAAATGATACAGAAGGCAAATTGTAGTGTTATGGGACTGTTTAAGTGGATGCCCTAAAGTTAACTTGGCATGTACAGATGCAGCCACTTGGATTTGTGTGTTAGATTCATCGTGACTCAGGGTTAATTGAAGAAACTGTGTTATCTAAAGTCATCTAATCTCATTTAATGCATTTAACCTTTTCATTAGCATACCAAAGCACCATTGTTTTCAATGGAGAACTCTTTAATTGGATGGGATGCTGTGACATAATATTATGTGTTCAGTGAGTTAAGTGGGATGTCTGAGTTAAGTTATTCTGTGTCAAACGCACAATCCAAAGTGGCTTCATCTGTAGGTTTCAAACTGCTGGGCCTTTGTGCCAAATAACTAGATTGCTGCTGCTCAGAAAATTAAAAGCAAGTGATAGTAATTATCCAAGAAATAAAGTTTGTGGCATCTCGTGTTGGATTTTCAGACCTTCTTTAAAGTTTTTTCCAGGTTTTCTATCAAATAGGAAAGATGGGCAGGTAGGGGTGGAACTTCATGTCAAGTCAAAAATGTTTGGACAACTCCCACTCCTTTCTACTCAGAACAAAGGAGTGCTGAGCCAAGTTAAGTAGATTCACATTCATGTAAGTTCTCCTTTAAGAAACAGTACATTATTTTTTATTGATTGTATTTAGAAAGTATCTTATTTCAGAATGATGAAGCTTATATTCTGTTTTCATTTTCCCGATAGTTCCTATTTAATTATTTTCTAAAGACATCCTTTACATTTCTGCATAATATATGCAAGGTAAGATTTTCTATGATCTGTTGTCTATAAAGACCAGTGCCTTTTAAGGTAAACAGTATTTCTAATGCATAATATTAGATTGCTGAAATCATAAACCTATTTTGACATTTTCACAGTGCTGCCAAAATCCTTTGTCTTTGTATTACCTTGTTCATTTATATAAAATCCCAATATACTTCAGTGCATTTACTAAGACCTTCAATGCAATGGTTTCTAATTACTTTGCTAGTATCTCATTTTCTTACACCTCACGTTAATGCAGTAAAAAGCAAGTGAATGGTTTTTAAAACTATTTTCTGATTGTACCCAAATAATAGTTTTTTTTCCTAGTAAAATGAAAATACACATTTCTGAATATATTGCGTTTTGCAATTCAAGCAAAAGACAGAGACTTGCATAGAAGCAAAATGGGAATGCATTCCTGTCTGAAATATTTAAAGCAATGAGAAAATTACTGTACAGGAT
>CM044433.1:117442941-117458588 GCA_024363595.1 Xenopus borealis | reverse complement strand
AAAAGTTATATCTTAACAGTTCATACATTTCTTACATCCGAACTGGTTAGCTGGAGGCCCTGGGGGTTGCTGAAAGATTGTGTGATAGCAACCACAGGCACCTCAATTTGTTTTTTCTGATGTTTAACTATTTCTAACCTGCGGATACCGTACAGATAACATTGTATTGGAGTTTTTGACTCTCTCATGTTTATATTTTTTTCCAGCTCCCAGCAATCCATCAAATGAAAGAGAATTTTACAATAAGATTCCTGATCTTCAGGATTAAACAGTGCTGTAGCCATTCCTCTTATGTCTGATCACAGAGTAATATCTGTAAAGCATTGCACATTACACTTTGTATAATATATAAAACAAGAGTAATGTGCTGGAAAGGATTCTAATTAATTAATACTCCTGCATACACTTTTAGGTTTAGCCCACCTAGTGAGCATGGGTTGAGATTTTTTTGAGAAGTACTGTTGACTAAATTTAAATAAGAAAAATAACACCAACAAAGTAATATTACTGACTGTATTTTATTTCCCAGCTAATGTAAGACTCGCTTTCTGTCCCCATAATATTGCAGATAAAGTATATAATTTTCATACATCAACTTTTGTCTAAAAAACTAAAAAAAAAAGAAAGTGGTGGGAGAAAATTATTTCACCTGAAGCCAAAGTCAAATAACCAATTTTGAATGAAATACATCATATGAGTATATGTTTTTTATTAATTAATTTCATTATCTTTACAAAATTAATAGAAAAATTTTATGATATAGCTTCTACCCTTCCACCATCATCATCATCATCATCAAAAGCATCACTTTTGGAGCAATTTCATTAAAATGACTTAACTTAGCTGTAAGTAGTGAGTCCCATTTGACTTTTTTTGCACTTGATACACACAGGATTTAACAGATTTTTGCTGTCCAATATAATTTGTAGTAGACAGTTTATGTACAAAAAATTGTTTTGGGGTGTTACAGAGAAACACTCTCAACTCTTTGTTTTTTACGTTTTTAAATGTTTTATTTTGAAGTGTTCACCCTTCAAACATTTTTGGAACTAAAAATTAATTAAAATTAAAAATACACTCGAACACAAACTGGCTGCAACCGTAGCTACACCCAAAACCACTTTCTGATGACATCATACATGCAATAGCATAAGAGATGATATCAGTTATTGTTTGTCACTATTAATGTTACATAAACTTTATAAGCACAACCTATTATCTATTAAATTTCTGGCATCTGGTGGGTTTATTATATAGCTGTATTACTCCCATATGCAATAAAATGCACAAAGTTTGCCCAGGAGCAGTTAACTATGGCAACCAATAAGATGCTTGTTTTTAAAGCAGGGACCAATAAATGCTACCTGCTAATTGACTACAATAGGTGATAAGAAGTGTGGCTTGTAGCTTGCATTTAAAAGCCTTATTTAAAATAATGGTGGTTTACCTTTTCATTTGGTATAAATTTTTATAGTTACGTAAGTGTTAGCCTCCTTTGTCTGACTCTTTCCAACTTTCATATTGGGATGTCTGACCCCGGAAGCCATACAACTATTGATTTATGAGGCTACAACTTTATTTGTACTACTTTTATTACTTAATACTTTATTACTTATATTTCTATTCATATTCCAGCCTCTTATTAAAACCACCCACTGGTTGCTAAAGTATTCTGGACCCTAGCAACAAATCTCTACTGGAATTCCAAACTGGAGAGATGATGAACAAAAAGTTAAATAATGGAAAAACACAAATAATAAAAAATTACGGCAAAGGCAGAAGAAGAAGAAACCACAAAATTTTTAAATTACGGACATTTGTTCTTATTTTGCTTTACTTTTTTACAATTATATATTTCTTTCAGGACTTTCTCAGAAATAACTAAGGCCTATGCAATCAGTAACTTTCTGATGGAAAAGACATAGGTGATTTTTCATTCTTAATATTGTCTGACCTCTCTGAAACATCTGACATTGTAGATCATGGTATTTTAATATAGTTTACTATAGATTAAATTGATGCACATTGCATCAATGTGGCACAGTCTCTGTCTCTCATTCTCTCTCTGCATGTTCATCTGCAACAGTACACCTGTTATGTGGAATGACACAAGGCACTATATTATCTCAAATATTATCAGTAGGCTTGACCTTGGCTAACATTGCTCTGCAGATGACAATGACTATTCTTTTATATCGTACTAGTCAAAATCTCTCTTTATAAATCTCCAATAAATAAGATTTAAGAGAGTTGAGATTCAGTTAAAAGAAAGATTTTTTAAAGAAAAGGAACAATACGTGAATACAGTCATTTCTGATTTACACACCATATTACCCTAAATGCACCCTTTACATATACAGAAACGTGCCACAATAGAATGATTGAAATGGGTTTCATTTAGTAATGGGCCAATTTATTAGCCTGGGGCAAATTCGCTGCGAATTCCTGCAATTCGCCGCATGCGAATAAATTTGCGCAACGCCAGGAAAATTTCACCTGGCAAAAATTCGCTGGCTTTTGCATCCAAAATGAGACGCGGTGACGTTTCTTGAATTTTTCGTGAAGATTCGCCCATCGCTAGCTTCATTCCAAGAAAATCAAAAGCATTATAATAATCTTGTCAATAGTTGTCAAATGCATAAACCATTGTGGGGAAATTTTTAAGGGATCACATGTTTTGCCTTTGCATTTAGGAAACAACTGCCTACTGATGAAGTTAATCTTGGGCAAAACCTCACCAAAGGTTTTATACACAACTGTGGGATAGCAGTGGTGGGTTGCCAATGACTAGTTGTGTTTTGTAATCTACTTGCAAAGTGTTATTGTATTCAACCAGATGTTGTTTACCTAACAAACTGTAGGAAAACTGCTAAGCAGCTATTTTTTTTTCCATACTGGAAATTCCAATATATTCTGTTTGTTGACAGATGAATTTGAAGTTTAGTTAAGGCAACTCTCAATTATGTCAAACAGGGATGCTGTGGTTACTTAACTTTGCTGTCAATTTCTAAATCAGAGTAGTATGATATGATTGACAACTGCTTCTTTCTTTACCCAAGGGATGATCAGTGTTTGAAGGGATTGCTGTGCTGATTTAGTGGCTATTGATCCAGTTAGATCCATAGGATCATAGAGCTGTATTGACCCAGTCCTATGCAAGCTACTACGTTCATAACGCTACAGCCTGATTTAGTGGCTATTGATCCAGTTAGATCCATAGGATCATAGAGCTGTATTGACCCAGTCCTATGCAAGTTACTACATTCATAACACTACAGCCCTTTGAAGTAGAATCTGTTTTTTATTTCTCAAAAAGAATCAAATAAGCACCAGTGTGTACTGTAGTGCTAGAAGAGAGTTTTCTACCATAACTGTGTAACTTTCATTCAGATTTTTTTTCCAGTGATGTCACTATATGCAAATGATTTCCCCAAACATGCTAATTAGGAGACTAAACAGCAGTTTCACTTGACTGACAGATGCAGTCCTTGTGAATTTCTCACAATTCTACTGTTAGAGAAGCATATGATCAGCACATTGTATCTGTTTACACAATATGACTAAGAATTCAGCTTCATTATAGAAATGCTGCATGGGTTTAACATGAATGCGGTAAGGAGGATGTATTTGTTCACATCAAGTTTACCAACCTGCTTTGAAGTTAAAATACAGATTCACATATGTTTGTACATAGATACTTATTATATATTATCATGAATATCTTGTCAGTGTGTCAGACGCAACACCACCTTGCAACTGCAATTACACTAGTATTCTCCATAATACCTCTGAATCTTCAATTTTGCCCCCAACATCTATTTTCAAAGACCTCATAAGTTTCCCTTAATTGTGTAATCTCTTTTTGATAGTAGGTATGTATGCAGGTAGGTAGGTATGCACACTTTTTCACAATATCAGCACAGGTCTCAATTCTGTTTCTAAAAGACCCTTCTGTATTTGTCTGATTGCTAACATTCAGACTAATGTGGCAACTATTGTTATATAATTGTTGTATGTCAGTTCATTTTGCAAAGCTCGACAGTCCTGAGCAATCACAAAGGGGCCAGTTTAAGTTCGAAAAACATTTGTTTCCCCAAATTTTTGTAGTGTAAAAACAATAAAATCTATGAATACAATGGTATGGCAAGTAAAAGCTGTCAAGGTCATGTAGAAATCAATAGTTATTCCCTTTCTTTTATTGCAAAGATCAAATTTGGGGCTTCAGATTTTCATTTCACTGGGTTTTTTGACAGCTATTTTCATTTTTTGTATTAGTTATTTTAGAGAAATGTAATAATATTCACAATGGGAAAAGTTATGCCTCTGTGCTAACAAATATTTATTTGTGCAAATTGAATATACTTTTGCTTTAGCGAACCTGGAAACTGTTTAGCCACCACTTCCGACAGTGGAAGAAGGTTTACAAATTTTATAGTTTGCACCAGTGAGCAGTGAATGTAATAAAATGTTTTACTGAAAAAGTTGTCATGTTTGCTCCAAAAGATTATGACACCTTCAAGCACTTCTTAAAAGTGGGAAATATGCAATGAAAATTCAATTATGCTCAATGAAAATTTGCAATGCAATAAGGTAGATTATTACATTTCAAAATGAGAAATTGTATACTTATTTGTCCAAACTGTGTTGCTCTTTGTGACTTTTATTACATTCCCCCAATAGTGTTTAATCTCAGTTTCAAAAGCTCTAATACCACTAAAATATAATTAATAAATGGGCCTCCCTGTGTAGCTAGGTCATTTGCTGGGCTGAGGCTATTAACACTGGAGTTAGATTGTGATGCGAACAGGGTAAAGCTTATCTGCAGCACCATCTTGAATTACTGGATTTTAGTCTGGCATTCTGGGGCGAGTGCTTGTTAAAGGAATGGTGAATTGGTCCCAGTTACATTTCTTACCCATAATGTTGTCTGTGGGGGTTGCTCTGTTCTCTGACCCAACTGGATGCATTTTAAGATGTTACTGCTGATATTTTGTGTTTCAGGGTGGTGTAAGTCCCTAGGAATTGTGTCTGAGCATTCTCATGGCCAGCCATCCATACCCCCTGCTGATGATAATTTTGTATTTGAAAATAGTGATGGACAATCCAGTTCAGTTCAGGTTTTAAAAATTTTTAATCCATATTTAACACATATTAAAACAGTCAGAAGATGGTTGTTAATCAGCATAAGAGAATTTGGTTAATGGGCCATGCATCACCAAAATCAATGCTATTCAGGAATTGTATGTTAAATAAGTAGATAATATTTGAGAACTACATAAGTGGAAACATGGTCATTCCTTTTAAAAACAGTCTAGTTGTATACAGAACTGGACTAAAAAATATAATGATATGATTTCATAATGATTGCAAAAAATTCAGATTCACACCTTTAGATTGCAATGAGTGTCCAAAAGGTGATTTATTAAAACCCAAATATACATTGCAAAAAGGGCAAAGTTTCGGACCCTCCGGGTCCTTTATCAAGCTTGATAAAGGACCCGGAGGGGTCTGAAACGTTGCCCTTTTTGCGATGTATATTTGGGCTTTAATAAATCACCTTTTGGACACTCATTGCAATCTAAAGGTGTGCTTCTGAATTTTTTGCAATCACCCTAATGACCCCCGAGCGAGGGAGGGGTCTTTCGGATTAGCACCCTGCACAAGTGTTATTTTTGGGATTGGGTCGAGCACTCCATTTTTGTGCAGTATGATTTCATAATGATGTGAAACTGGATCTCCATGTTTTTAGTAAAAAGGCTATATACTATTAAGGGTATTTTATTCTATGATTAGTATGGTTATGACAATATGGCTATACCTATTTAAGGATTACCGTACATTAGATGTCCAATCAATCTCATTTATCAAAACCATATGTGCCTTCTGGCAGTGTGTTTAAAGAATTGTGCATGGAAATAAAGAGAGAGAAAAGCCTCTCATAGGAAAAGAAAATCTGTCTGTATATTTATTAAGAGTCTGTTGGTAATACACAAGAACAGCTGTATTGAAAAATAAAACAGTTGAAAAGGATTGAAAATGGATTGTTGATATCTCTTGAGTTCGGTATGTTTGTTTATGATCCGTCTGTTAACATATTGTCAGCTTCTTTGAAGTGAAGTGACAAGATGCTTTCTTTTAAAAACCATACCAAAGCTGGCAGTTTAAATTAAGATACTATTATATATTTGGGGCAGAGGGTTTTAAAGACAGTATCCCACTGTGTAAACATGTCGGATATATCATTTTAGGAGACTAAATATTTCAACTCTAAAGGATAAAAATGATAATATTTTAACCCATCCGTCTATACTAGATTGGTGAGCCAAAATAATGTGTAGTAAATAAATTGGGGTACCAAAGTCAGCCATACATGGAAAGGTCTCCTTATCTGGCAAGGTCACAAATAGGAATGTTCTTGCTTCTGGATTTGACACACAAGTGACAGGATCAACCATGGTAATATTAAAACTTCTCAGTGATGAGATTGGTGGCTCCTGCATACTTCTCTAGTCTAACCTTTTTCTTATTTTGAAACCAATAAAGCACTATCCAATGACTGAGTGAATAGAGTACAACATGTTTTGCCTTGAATTACTGTATGTGGCTAGCCTGTGGAGGACTGGGGCTTTATTGAAGGCATCTGATACACACTGCTGTATTTGACACTAATGGCAACACTACAAACTAGAGCTGCTTTTACTGGGCCAATGGCATCATGCCAAACCCCCTAAGCTGAAGCCACAAATCACATTGGGATGAATTGGGAGGAAGTGGACAGCTAAGCTAGAAACATGGCAGTCTACTATATGCTAACATGCTAGTTAAGTGAACTCACAAAAGTACTATTGCAGCCTGATTTTATAAATTAAGATGCTTACAAGACTGTTAGCAAAGGAAGAATGGTAAGGCATAATTCTTTATAGAATTGAAATTTAAAAGGTCTCAGTTTTTTAGTTGTGGAGAGTAGCTTGCTTATGTCTTCACCAACAGGTTTGTAAATTAGGTGTATATATACAGTACTGTATACATAAATATATATATATATTGTATACAAAAGAATATATTTTATACTATATTGAAAGTAAAGACATAAGCAAGCTACCCTCCACAACTGTAACAGTGTAACTGAGACCTTTTAATTATATGTAGTATATGTATATACAGTATATGTATTATATATGTATGTAAATGTAAGGGTAGAGAGGATTAATTCTCCTCTGTTTCTGAAAATGTGAGGTACAGGGTTGATCTAGAGCTTGGCAGGGGCTGGAGCATTGCCCTTGTGCAGCATGGCTGGCAGATACCGGAGGCTACAAAGTTACTGTAGGCACTTGCACACCCTGAATGGAAGACACGATACCTGGTGCTCTTTGGTAGAGGCACGGCCACCTCAATGCTGCATAGAAGTAGAAAAATCCAAGGCACTCAGGATATAGCAAGCAAGGAACACTGTGCACGTTTATTGCGGAAGTGAGCAACGTTTCGGGGTCATGCTTGACAAAGGGGTGTGACCCCGAAACATTGCTCACTTCCGCAATAAACGTGCAAGATACCGGAGGCTGTCACAAGGTGCCGCTGCTGCACCTCTTTTGTATATATAGGAGATATCATGTGCTCACAGGTGGATTTCCTACTTTCACTTTCATGGCGAGATGGTGGACAGAACTCATGCCAAGATGTAGGGGCTAAAGTGGAGTTCGATAACCCTGCAGGCTGATGCAGGTTACTCCAAAAGTCTGGTAAGCTCAACCATGCGAGTTTGGAGCTTGAATGGACATCTTGTCTGCTTGAACTATGGAGAATGCTGAGAGCTGTAGTTGTGCAGAGGAGGATTTCTGAGTGCTCAGCTATAGGCAGCACTGGGAGCTGGTTGTGAGGCACAGTATTTATGATGGCAGGTATTAACTAGAAGATCTTTCATTCTAAATTTTGCACCTTTTGTTCAGTTCATCAAAGTTTGAAATGGAACACTGGCACTAGTAGAAAAATGTAACTAGCATCTTTGTGCATACAATTTTACATGGGATTACCACTGTTAATAACTGATAGATAATGTACTACATTAGTTTGTAACAATATCTATTATATAAATACCAGCATCAGACAAGAATTTTGTTCAAACAAAATATGCAAAGCAGAATGCATTTCAGATTCAGAGATAAAACTATATGTTATCGACAAATAAACATAACAGATGCTGCTTTATATGGAGAAAATCACAGACAACATGCCACGGTTCAACATAGATATATACATAAAACTCACAAATATATCTTGTAGTCACTGCACAATGTCCTATGTCTAGTGATGGGTGAATTTATTCGCCTAGGTCGAATTCGCGGCGAATTCCCGCGATTCGCCGCTGGCGAATACATTCGCGAATCACCAGCGAAAACGACGCAACGCGTGCCGAAAACGGCGCGACGCGTCAAAGTTGACGCGACGCGCGACAAAGTTGACGCGACGCGCGACAAAGTTGACGCGACGCGCGACAAAATCGTCCCGCGACTCGTTTCGCGAATTTTTCGCCGATTCGCGAATTTCTCTAGAAATTCGCAAATTTTTCGGCGAAGCGAATCGCGGGAGATTCGCCCATCACTACCTATGTCCTAAACCTAAAAGCTCGAATCAGAGTGGAATGTGCACAAGAATGACCAAATACATTATCAGAGAATCCTGCAGAAATCTGAAAAGCTATACACATACATCAATCAATACTAATAGATTGCACTTCACTGACTATGCATGGCTGTAACAATGGAGAGTACCATGATATGTGCACATATGTGATTGTTATAAAGTTGCTATATATATTCTACAGACTTCATTATGAAACTTACAAAAACCTTCCTCTTAAATGGATGGTTCACCTTCAAGTTCACTTTTAGCATGTTATAAAATGGCCTATTCTTATCAACTTGTCAAATGGTCTTCATTTATTATTTTGTGTAGTGTTTGAAGTATTAAACTACTTCTTTCCAGCTTGCAAATAGGAGTCAGTGACCCTGGCAGCAAAAAAAAACTATTGTTCTGTAAGGCTATAATGTTGTTTTTTCTCAGACATTGAACGGTGGGCTTGTTACATTCATGCAACTTTTTATCAAGTTTTAGAGATTTGAATGCTATATGAATTTCAGGTAAACTATGATATGAATACTGCTTCATGCTTTATTATTGTATTCTGTTTTCACGGTAAGAACTTTTAAGGGTAGCTCTTTAAAGGAACCTAAAATATGATCAATGAAAAAATGATTTTAGAAGACAAAGACGTTGACACTTCACTTTAACTTGTTCTTTACTTTGATTACTGATACATAGTCTCCAAATTCTTTGATCGTTTACCATCAAAGGTACTCTGTCATAGCAGTAACAAAGATCAGATTCTCCTCCTCTATTGAGTGTGATCATCCAAAGGGGTTTAAAGAAAGAAAAAAAACACTATTATTAATTAATCCAATATAATTCCTGTTATTAAAATATTCTTCTGATCTGAGACTTTGTGTAAAAGTAATAAAAGCTTTTTCCTTTTAATTTGTATTTTGCAGTAGTTTCCTTCAACATTGGTAGAACACAAACATATTCAACTGGGAATGCTTATTACATGACAAATTGTTTTAGTAACACAAACAGAGCTGGATTAAGACTAAATTGGGCCCTAGGCAGGGTATGTGTTTTGGAGCCCCCACCCACCTTTATAACTGCTTTGCAGCAGGGAGGGGACCAAGTGTCACCTCAGTTTGTATGGAACTAAGGTTATCAGATTTTTAGAGTGCAAAGTAGGATGAGAGGTAAAACTAGGATGAGAGGTAAGACTGGTGGTGTATGTTGCTGCAAAATTTTAGACCATGCCCACTTTGGAGGAAACAGTGTTAATTTCATGTATAATACCCCCAGAACCCACAGCAGAGTGGTACAGTGAGTGGTAGTTCCATGTATAAATACCCTCAGAACTAACAGCAGGATATCACAGTGGCAATTAATGTATAAATACCCTTAGTACTCATAGCAGGATAACACAGTGGTTATTTCATATATAAATACCCCCAGAACTTATGGCAGGATGAAACAATGGCAATTTCCTGTATAAATACCCCTAGACCCCATAGCAAGATGACACAATGGCAAGTCCGTGTGTAAATAACCCAGAACTTATAGGGCGCAGACTAAAAATTTCAGAACTGAATATATTTTATAGGTTTTTATTTAGCATTTTTAAATTTCCAACAGTACCAAGGGGAAGCCTCCTTGGTTAAAAGAGGCAGAGAAGAAAGGGTATAAGAAGGGAGAGAAGAGAGAGGGCTGAGCTTGGTGGGTATTTAGTTGAGCATGTTACACATATTTCCTTACTGTATTCATCACAGTCTCTTTTCCCTATTTCCTAGGGTATCTCCCAGGCTACATGTCTGTTTAAAGCCATGTTCCCCAGATGGCTTTGAATTTGCCTGAGCATCCTCAGATCTGGTATACCACCTTTTGCTTAGGCAAAGAGTCATTGATGAGTTTTTCCAGAAGTTCAGTGAGGACGGTCCCATGGATTTCCAGTGCAAAAGTATTGCTTTTTTTGCATAACAAAATAGTTGTAAATAACATATCTTGGCTGAGTGTCTCATTTGTAGCATTTCTGTGATACCTAAAAGGCAAAGTTTGGGTGACCTGATATTGGGGAGAGCTAAAGTGTTTTCAGCAAACATAAGAACTTTTCACCAAAAACCTTGGATTATTGGGCATTCCCAGAAAACATGAAAGAAAGTACCTACAGCATTAATACATTTGGGACATTGATCTGAAACTCTGGGGTATATCCTGACTAATCTTTGTGGGGTGAAATATACCCTGTTGATAAATTGGTTCTGTATATATCTCCTCATCCAGGTCTGGGATGTCTTCACACCACTGTTGTTTGACTTTACTCATTTGTGGTATGTTCGTTTGCATCAGTATATTGTACATATAAAGTTAGTACTTTAGCCAGATCTGGCCGGTGGAAATAAGCTTCCAGTGTGGTGTCTGTAGCTGCTATTGGTCTTAGGGGGAACTGAGACTGGAACGCATGTTTTAGCTGAAAATATCTAAATAACATATTTGCTGGGAGTTGGAATTCCATTTGGAGTACATTAAATTGTTTGCAGTCCAATTATGATATCTCCAGCAGTCGCCCATCTAGCAATGTCTGGCACCATACCCCATAAAGGGGTCATTTTGGACCATACTGGCTGTTTATTTGCAGCTTGGTCTTGCCCGCTGCATAGGTTCCTGTGTGTGTTGATAGATCTTGCGGTCACCAATTCAGTTAGTTGTGAGTCACAGGCTCTATATGGTAGCGTTATATTTCAAATTGCATTATGTTACATGTGCAGCACTTTCCTGAGATTATATCTGCCCCTTCTATGTTCCAGCAGAAGGCTGTTCTTGTTTTTAGATAGGAGTTAAAAGGAGCTACAGTTTAATATGTTTTAATGTGGCTGGCTAATGTTAATGCTTGCTTGGCTGCCTGTCGTGTCTATCTGGGGTGCCCCCAGGGCTTTTTTGCACTCACCCTCCTGTGCACCTCTACTGTAGTTGGCTCTCTTGATGGGGTCCCTGACCCGTGCACATTAGTGAGGTGCACTTCTGCTCTGTTTGTCGCCTAGGATTCACGTGCGCCCCTGTTTGTGCTTTGGGTCAGACCCCACCTGTATCAGCCACGCCTCTGGTGTGGCGTGGGCCCTGCGCTGCTGTGGGGAACTCTCCTTGCTTCCCACAGAGCCGTGTCAGCTCCAGTCCCGTTTGCAGATGCCTCCATTCTCCTCCTGTGATCCGACGTGGCGCATTTCGGGGTTTCCGCTCCCGGTCTTATCTGCGCCACAGGGCCTCTCTGTATTTCACCATCGAGAGGCAGCCCAACTGCACAAAAGTAGGGCTCGATGGTCCCCGATGCCACTGGGGCTGCTGGGGCTTTCTTTAGTTTCAGGTGGGTTCCCGACCGTAAGCACAGCATAATCGGGGTTTGATCTGTGCCCCGGAAGCACACTTGTGCTGTCTTTTGAATCCTTGTAATGCGACTCTCTGCTGCTGCTGGGTCTCCTCACTGCCTTGCTTTAGAGATAAGCTATACTGTATATGGTCATGCATCTCCCTGACAACGGCGTGCCCCGGACTTCCACACATAACTTTGTTTATCCAGCCCTTGTTCACAGACTGCTACTGCAACGCTCCTACCTTTTTCCAGCTCTGCCAGCCCCCCTTCAGGGCCGGGACACTTGTCCCCCCCTGATGGCGGCCGTGAGTGCTGCTGCTCAGTAGCCCAGTCGGCCACGCCTTCATCATCACACCATTTTCCCCCATTTTTAAACTTTAATGATGTCTGAGCTGCTGGGGCCCTAAGACTAAGCAGGTACCTAGGGTACCTAGTGGGTAATCTGGGCATTGACGCAAAGCTTACCGTTAAAAAACATTTTTTTTAGACTTTTTTTTAGACTAGGTGTGACGCATTTAGCAGTCAGAACACAAGTGGAGGAGTATGGAACACATAAAGCCAGAACTTATTGCACCCACACACAAGACAAGTAGTCCGGGAAATGGGGTAGAGAATGTTGAAACACAAAACAGGTATAACTCAAAAACAGAAGTTAAGAAAATTGCAAAGATATAGAAATAATCGTAAAGAGTGTTTTTTTTTTAATCCCATTTAATGTGCTTAAAAAGAGATGAGAAAACAACCTGTCCTTGAAAGAAGAAAAGGCTTTGCTTGCATTATGAAAGTTTAATGACATATATATAAGCACTAGGTTAATTAAGACATTTATTAGGTACCTTATTAGTCACATCCCTATAGAGGCTTGCATTCATCCAGCTCATTATATATAGTATGTATAGGAAAAAAACAAAATCAAGTGGACATTCTAAGGACCCTTGAAATGTTTCACCACCCATCTGAGTGGCGTAATCATTTCAACTGAGTGGTAGGGAATTCCTTGGCATTTTAAAGGCAATACAGTAACCATCATCCAATCAAAGCGGGTCCATTGAACTTATTAGGTGTCAAAACTTGAAAGAGGGCCTTTTGGATTGAAACATTGCTGTGCTCAGAAGTTGCAAAAATAAAGCAATACATTGCTCCCAAATTGTGTTGCATTGTTTTTCTACTCTGACATACAGTTAATGGCCTCCTCCAAACCATCTGTCTCCTCTTTTGGGGGTTATATGAACTCTACACCACATAGTTTACATATACATATAAGGCAGGTGCAAAGCATACAAAATAACCACCAAATTCAACCTTTCCAGTGCACATATATACACATATTGATATAGAACTATCTATACACTCACATATATAAACCAGATACAGAAATACATGTACTACATGTAAATCTAAAGATTACAATAGCCTTTGATATGCTTGTTCAAGAAATCACCCCATCCCATTTTAAAGGCAATAATAGAATCTCTTGAAATAGATTAATAATAGAATCTGCCATCACAACATCGCCCTGGCGAGCATTCCACCAATTAATTTTCTCCATTCCTATTAGCCTTTAGTGGGTGCTAAAGTCAAATAATAACGTTAAAAGGACCACCACTGAGTTGCTTGATTGATGTTTTATTTCACACCACATATCCAACATTTCAGTCCCCCATGGCACCTTTCTCATGGATAATGTGCAAGTGAATACTTATATAATATAAGATATATATGTATATATAAATATGTATATATATATATATATATATTTATAGATATATATATATATATATATAAAACTCCAGCATAGAGTCGGCACTCACGACACGAGGAGTAAATATGCCTGGGTGCAGTGTCCACAAAAAAGCAATGTATATCCGGGAAGAAAGGTCCGCACTCTCAGGTCTTAAACGAAACAAGATGTATTTATTATATGGAAGACTAACGTTTCGGCCTCCTCCAAGGCCTTTCTCAAAGTGGAGGAGGCCGAAACGTTAGTCTTCCATATAATAAATACATCTTGTTTCGTTTAAGACCTGAGAGTGCGGACCTTTCTTCCTGGATATATATATATATATATATATATATATATACCGATTTCAGAGCATCCTTTGTATCCAAGATGCTAGAAACTAGAAACTATGCTGAGGTTTGTTGCCTGCACAAACAGCACCATGTATATATTTTATATGTTTTATTTTGCACAGCATATTTTAAGCTAATGATTTTCTGGCCCTCCACAAAGGAGTTCCTTCATGACAGTGCTGGCAAAAATGACTTTAAGCACTACAGGTAAATGGATAATACATTTAATTTATATAGTCTGTGTTGTCCTTGACACAATTTAAAGTGGACCTGTCACCCAGACACAAAAATCTGTATAATAAAAGTCCTTTTCAAATTAAACATGAAATCCAATTAAATTTTTTTATTAAAGCATTCATAGCTGGTTTAAGCTAATTTAAAAATCTCAGCTGTCAATCAAATATTGTCTGCCACTCCTCTATGCCTAGACATAGAGGCAGGGCAGTCAATTACTTTCACTTTCCAGCACTTATTATATGTCACTGCTCTCCCCACATTCGTTCTCTTAACCATTTAATTGTGTAGCCAGGACATGGGGATGGATATTGGGTCCCCCATTCTGCTGCACAAACAAGATTTTTAAATGATGCAAGACTTGCTTTAATAACAGTGTCCACAAAATGGCTCCTGTCTATTTGCTATAATTATGAACTCCCAGACTGAAGGAAACAAGATCTAAATAATTTATATAGTGTAATTAAAGTTCATTTGGCTTGATTAATGTGATAAAATATGATTTTGAATATTTTTTTGGGGTGACGGGTCCCCTTTAATACAAAGTACGTAGATGCTAATCTACTTGCAAAACTGATTTTAGAGCAACTGGGTGAATGAGAACTTAAGAAATGCATAGTAAGACATAATCAACTTTTGTGAATGTTTTTACCATATTTATTCTACTATTCACTATAGGTTTCACACATACATTTATTTTGTGGTCTATTTTATGTCATATTGAATGGCAGACATAAGTCCTCCTAATGTTACATTATAGTTCACCATTTGATAAATATGCCTATAAAAATGCATATGAATGAAGAAAGTGAGTACATTTTTCTGTGGTGAGCTCTAATTTCACACTTTGATAAATCTGCCCCTTAATTCCCCCATCTCTTCCCCATCCCCATCAGCTGAGTTAGAGTTTTCACCCTTTGTTGTGCCTGTCAATGCTGTAATGAGAAGCAGAAATTCATTAGACATTGGTGTTATCTGTGCTTTTTTGCTTCAATGAACCAAGCATTTGAAATCTGAAAGCAATTTTCAGCTTTATTGTTTCCCCTACTGATCAAACAGCAAAGATGTCTTTTAATTAATATAACAAACAAAAAGTATTTTCAATACAAGTCCTAGTAAGTTAAACTCATGTCAAATAAGGTTGTATACTTATCTAGCACTGATCTAAAAAATCAGTTATTACATCAAAAGCTATAACTCTTGTTTGTTCACATCAGTGATATTCAATTGCAAAATGGTACCCGTTGTCCAGAATGTTTGAGGCCTGGGGGTTTTCAGGTAAGAGATACAAATAAATAAACTGGTATATTAAAGTCCTTTGAAAAAAACTTTTTGTTGTACCTTTTTCCCTTGCTTCTCATCCACAGCAATAAATCCAGTAAGT
>CM044433.1:117426043-117438376 GCA_024363595.1 Xenopus borealis | reverse complement strand
ATATATATATATATATATATATATATATATACACAGATATAGAACCTTTATCCAGAATGCTTGGGACCTGAGGTTTTCCGGATAACAGATTAAAGAAACACAGCCTGCTTCCAAAAAGGATTAACTATAACTTAGTTTGGATCAAGAACAAGGTACTGTTTTATTATTATAGAGAAAAAGTAAATCATTTTTAAATTGTGGATACTCTGGATAAAATTGAGGCTATGGGAGACGCCTTTCCATAATTTGGAGATTTCTAGATAATGGGTTTCCAGATAACAGATCCCATACCTGTACTGTAAGCAAATATCAGATAATGCTGCTTACTCTTATGTACTGAAGTATTAACATTTTTACTATATATATAAATATATATATATATATATACAGTATATATACAGTATATATAATCATATAAATCTATAAATAATAATGTAATCATTGTTATTTGTATCTGTGCAACAAAAATAATAATAACGGTAGTCATCTAACCACAAACAGGCCAGTTGCGATCCTTAGACCTTTTACAAATTACCAAATCTCTCTGATGTTTTTCAAATGCACTTCATATAGTTATAAATAGCCAGTTAATGGATTCACCTATTATTTTCCTCTGATCTTACAGATCAATAACTCAAGGCTAAGTAATGTACATTTTCCTAGAAAATTTGATAGGCTGTTTTTTAGCTACTCTACAGAGGTCAAGTATGCTGTAATATCAAAAATCCCATTCAGTCAAGGAATATATTAGCATTGGATTTATGAAGCAAAAGACGTTCAAATACAGCATATACATAATGTAGTAAAGCATGTACTGTTACCATGACCAATAACACACATGTGCACAGTGTAATATACCAGTTATTTTTATCCAGTGCACAAAACAATATTTATTTTGACATCTTTTGTTTATTGCATAAACAAATCTTCACCATTTTAATCTTAGGCATATTGTTTTTTAAAATGAACCAAAACCGATACACAAGCACCCTACAAAATGAAAGTAAAGGTTTTTTAAACAAACATGTGGCAATAATGCAACATTTTTAAAAAGGCTGACAAATATATTAGCATGGCAGTAAAATAACTTTTTATTTGTTGATTCTATGTGTAAGTCACTCCAAAGGGGAAACTCTAACCTGGCATATAGTACAGCTGTGAGTAGCCTTCAGCTGCTTGATAAAATCAAAAATCCTTTTTTTGTTAAATAAAATAAATATACAGGTTATTCTGAATACTTGGGACCTGGGATTTTCCAGATAATGGATCTTTCCTTAATTTAATTGCACTGCCATCCCGTCGACGACTTACATTCGGCCATCGGGTAGGCATTTCGGGGAGATTTGTTGCCCAAAGAAGAGGAGAGTTCTCAATGGTTGACTAATCTCCTCCAAATTGGCAGATGTGCCACCACCCTAAAGGGGTGGCTTCTGGTGCAGTGATTCCCTGCTATATGTCCTCTAATGTACTTGTAAAATGTGATCATATTCCCTCGCCCCATGTCAGATTTCAAAATGAAATATAAAACAAAATCTGTTTGCTCTTTTGAGAAATGTATTTCAGTGCAGAACAGCACTATTAACTGATGCATTTTGAATTTTTTTTCCCCCATGACAGGATCCCTTTAAATTTCAGCTTTTCACTCTACTGCATATGAGAAGAAATAAGTAGCAGGGAAATAATAGTTCCATGGTAAGTCAAAACAATCACTTGGTGATGCCTAACTTTTTGGTACCCACAAGCACCTTTAAACAAGTTTAAAAGCAAAGGACCAAGTACTGACCCCTGCAGTACTCCACTAACCATAATTCTGATTTCAAGTATTCAGCTAGGAATGGCATAACATAGTAGCGATCTATTAAAGAATTCTGCCTTTAGAATATTGCCTTGAGTTAGGCTGACCGGGTCCTATTTATTTAATAAAATGTGAATAAATGATGTGGCCATTTTACCCAGTTTCTGGTATTTCATTAAGATATGTATCACTGGGGTTAAAGTGGACCCGTCACCCAGACACAAAAATCTGTATAATAAAAGTCATTTTCAAATTAAACATGAAATCCAATTTCAAATTTTTATTAAAGCATTCATAGCTGTTTTAAGCTCATTTAAAAATCTCAGCTGTGAATCTCAGCCTTAGGCATAGAGGCAGGGCAGATAATTACTTTCACTTTCCATTCAGCACTTCCTAGATGTCACTGCTCCCCACACAAAAATGCCTGACACGCGTTTCGCATAAAGCTTCCTCATTGCCTATGAGGAAGCTTTATGCGAAACGCGCATCAGGCACTTTTGATTTTAAAACCAAGAAGTGTAATTGTTCTCTCTTTTAAAAAATTCTTATAGGATTCACGAGGAACTCAAGTAATTGAGACTTTAGCTCATTTCTTCCATACGCACTTTTACAATCCTTTTTGTCTGAAATCTATACTCCTTTATATGCGCTCGGTGGATAGTTAGCACTTCCAACAGTTAGCGATAGTTAAAATTTTGAGACCACAGCCGCTGAGTGGCAGACTTCTCCAACTTTGTGGGGTCCCGAAGGCAGCCAAGATCAGACAGTTTCTACGGGACTTCTCCACCCTCTTTATTTTTCCTTTTCTATACTTATTTTTGCAAAACATATATGGAAATGATACTTGGATGAATTTATTTGTGTTTTTTAGTACAAATAATTAATTTAGGTTGTCCTCTTTTTAATTAACTTATATGTAAATTAATCATTAATTCAGCGGTTACATAGTTACATATTGGGTTGTAATTCGTAATTTGTTGTATGGTATTGGGTGTGATTAACATAATCAATTAATTGTACTATCAAATGGAACAGTACTGAACCGATAATCAAGAGTTTAAGATTCTAAGACAATCGACCAGGACACTTTACTTAATAGTGGTATATCTAGGCTGAAATAAACAGGGTTCTATATTTGTATATTTAAGGGAACTAAATGCTGTCTTTTATTTTATCAAAAGCATTTACTGCAAATAAAACATAATTAATCTGCCTTGCAGTGCTCCCACAAAACTTGTGATTGCCTTCTATAGCTCAAATTGACTTAAATCAGGTATCCATATACTGTAAGTGCAGGTATAAGCAATTTTTAGACTAAAACACTCAGACTCTACTTGCACCCTTACATACTACTAGACACTTGCTGCTACTTGAGGGTAGCAATAGGCCCACCAAGCTGTCTCTGCAGACTTTTCACATTTAGTATAGAGATATTACTAAAAAAACTTTCAAAATGAATTAAATTTTATGCACTTACAAAAACTCTATGAATTTGAAGAAGAGTAACCCTACTAGTTAAACTATATGATCTATATCCAAGTGGCTCAAAACTGAGCCTACCAAACACTTTTTCATGTTATTCTATAAATAAGATCCAGTGTGATGAATTTTGTGGCATATTTAATCTAACCCAGTTTTGACCCAAATAGAAAATGTGAGTTCCCTGCAGACAGTTATAGAAATGCTTAAAGTAGGACAAATATAATCTGTATGAAACAAACAACAAAAATCCCTAGAAATGTTCTGCTTTCATTCACTGAGTATATAGTTGGATGGAGGATTGCCCCATGAATTTTCAAGAATTAAACTTATGAAATACTGCACATTTTCTTAATGTAATACTTTCACCATGTTAAAATATGATTATGATGTCTAACAAAAATTATTTTTTAGTTATGTAAACAAAAGTATTATGGCAGTAAATTAACATTAGTAGAAATAAATGCTTAGAAAATGGGAGATGAACAAATTATACACAGCCACAGATTGAGCAACTACATATCAAATCAAAGGAGGGGATATTAGGCTTGACTGTCAGATCATGAAAACAAGTTTTATTGATATTTGACAAAAGTAACTCAGCAAAGATTAAAAATGTTTTGGATCCTACAGACACCCTGGAACAATCTAAGTTGATGATAATTCTTTATTTATTTATGCAAAGTGCACAGAAGCAAGACTGATATGACCATATTAAAGCTTCTGTGTACTGATATGTAGTTTCCCATTGGCAAACACTGTGCCATATTTTAGACAGCATTGGTTACAATATTCAGATGGTATGATGAGGGGTACTCTCACATGTTTTCCTACATGTTTTTACCATTTTGCAGCTATAATAAATATTAGTTTAGTTTATTTTGTTTATCGTGTTCTACGTTCACATATTGGATCTTAGTTATTTACTTCTTTCACAGCAGCATTTAATAGGTTTAGAAATGATATGCAATTTTGGTGTTCATTTTAATTTCAAATTAGTGATGGGCAATGCATTTTCATACCATATTTCTCAGTCAGATTCTGACTTTAGGGCATATGACACAATGAATTTTCAGCCAGCAAAGAAGCAACTGATTGTGGCCATTTGTCCTGCCATTTACTTCACTGGAATCTGTCTAGCAGGGACAGACAGTATTTCAGCCAGAAAATGTAACTGTATGGAATCTATCTCTCAACACTAGTGACACCATGCAGATTGTACTCTAGTATAATATTAGACTGAACAGTCTTGATCAGGTACTGAAACTGTGTCCCATGTGCCATAAGCCTAAAGGCCCTGTTCTTTTCAAGGAGAACAAAGCCAGTCAATACACTTTCTACTGCCTTTCGCTTCTTTTTATTTATATTAAAAGAAAGGATGTTGATTACAGCAAACTCTGGTGCAGTCAGGTGAAAATGGACATGGAACATGGGCAATCCCCAGCTAACTTAAATTGAGGACAGGACTACATTTGGCCAAATGGATAAGGGGTGGCAGGGCTCATATGGACTTCCCTAGGGTGGGAGGTCAGCAAGGGGTTTAAAAACACACAAACACTGTTAAATTTTACCCCAAATCCTAGTTGCAAAGATTGATAAAGAGCCTCTAAGAAGTGATAAATTATTTGAATATTGTGATAAATAGGAAGCTCTAAGAAAATATTAGTTAGCAACATTTTAAGGAATCCAAAATATGTCTGCAGTGAAGTAACAGAAAATATAGGCAGAAGAAAATTATCTCCCATAAAGAGGAATGGAATGATAGCGTAGTTGAAAAAAATAGTCAGTGCTAGTAAGAATCATTTTTTCCCATAATAAAAAAACAAAAAAAAAATCTCAACAAAGGGAATGGGAGGGTATATGTATCAAATAAGGTCAGAAGTTGCTGCAGGAATGACAAAGAAAGAACTAGAATTGAAAAAAAGTGAATGCAGGGAATGTACTAATGAATTGGGACACATATTAAATACAATGTTCAAAGAAAAAGAAGCAGGTTAAAATGTAATGTCCTATAATGAGAGACTATTCAGTGGAAGGCTGGCATGGCAGTTTATAAATGTATCTGATCTGTATCTGAACTGTCAAATATAATTCCTCTGGGAAGGTGAGAAATGTCTGGGCTAAAGTGATGACATAGGAACTTTTGCAAAGGGGTCAGAAATAAATTAGAGGTGAATAAAATAGGCATAGAAACAGTTATATGGTAACAGAGGAATTTAACAAATTTAACAATTGAATCATTATCAATAGCAGGTAGAAACTAATTGGATGTAATCTTTAATAGAGAAGAGTTGGGATTTTATGAAAATATTGTAAAACAGAAATATAGTAAATTGTAAAATTACTGGGAGAGATGCTTAAACCAATGGAAGCAGAAGGATCCAATGTAATTTCAGTGTTATAAAGCAAGGCACAGACTAAAGTAGTCAGGGTTGGAAGGGTCAAAAAATAATAAACATTATTTGCATCTTATTAAGAAAATTAGCTAGTTGAAAAGTGAATTTAGGAGGATAATAAACCTACTGACTCCAAATTCTCTCTGGCAACAAATACTACATCAAGTAAGGACCGTAGATACCAAGGAATCCAGATGGCAGATAAAGAGAATGGTTACTTCCTCAGTTACTTAACCATGTTAATCATTAAGTTCCACAACTTATTCCTAAAGAGTATTTAGCAAAATGTTATAACTATTATGGGGGAACGTAATCAAATGGTAACTGAAAAATGATTCACAATTCGAAAAGTCATGCCTTTGCCTAAACAATTTTTCCTTCGTTTTTGTGAACAACCTTTTCCAACTGTTTAGCAACCTTTTCCAACAGTGATAGAAAGTTTGCATATTTTATAGTTTGAGCCAATTTGCAGTGAATGTTATAAACTTCTTACTGGAAAATGATATTTGCTCCAAAATATTTTAATGCCTTTAAGCACTTCTTAAAAGTGTACAATTAAAATTTGCAATGCAATTATGGTTTAACGAAGAATATTACTTTGCAAAATGAAATATTTTATTCTTATTGATGTGAATTGTTTTTCTCTTTGAGACTTCTATTACATTCCCCCATTAGTATTTAATTCCTTGTTGTGATATACAAATAAATACACATAAAATTAGTTGTGTACATAAAATACAATGGCTAACTGATGAAACTAAATAAATGTGCAATATTAGAAGGGGAGAATTGAAGATAAATACTGTAGAGGAATGAATTAATTCCTAATGCTTAGGAATGAAGAAAGTTATTGGTATCATAACATTTTTTTTGTACAATCAGAATATCATGCAAGGGGGTCTGGCCCGGAGGGGGCCCATGAGGGTTGGTGCCCACCAGGTTTTTTCCTGGTGTACTGCCGGGCCAGTCCAACCCTGTCTGCATTGTTTAATAAAGCTTTTTAGTAACACTCCATAGGTCTAAAGAATTGCTGAAGAATTACTGATTATTATTTTTTTTAATACTGAAGAATTATACAGCTGCAAAATCTAATAAAGCTTTTTTTCTATTTATGTGCCTTCCACTGTGCAGATGGTAGTAGGGAATAAACATCTTTGCATTAAGGAGTACCATTTTGTAGAGATACATTTCCTTTCTTGTTGGAGCATGGACATGCTTCATAACCAGTTAGGGTTCCACAGTCTGCATGCCCTGAACTTGCAGAATTTCCTGTATTAAAATCTTCATTCAGACAAATGTGTATATAATCAGTGCTCTTTAAATGAACCATGGCTGATAAGTGAGTTACTGGCATCATCGCAGATCATCACACTGTGCTAATGCTAATGAGCAGATTAGCAATTTACTTAATTAAATTAGGGCAATTTGATGAATTGATGCCTTTACTAACTAAAAGCTCTGCTTATATGACATAAATGTTTCCAGTGGACTAAAACCCACTGTTAGGTCTGTTCTCTATACTAGAAACTGTAATGAACATCTTTATTCTCCTTTTGTGTTTTGGAAATGTCTAAAACAAAGAAATCGATATGTTTTAAGATTATCTATCTTCTTCAGGCAAAAAAATCATGATAAAATGCCTTACTTATTAGCTTTTCCTATCAATATCTCAATCTGTTCATGATGTCAAAACTAGATTGTTAACATTATTATCAATATTTCTTTAACTTTTTCTTTTTTCTTTGTGTGTTCAGATGGACAATGAAAACTTAATGCATTTGAATACTGACAAGAGATTATGAGAGGATTTCAGTATTCCAGCAGCACCAATCCCGGGATCAAATTTTGTTTCACAGCACTTTAATGTTGAGGCTACAGAGGGAAGACTTTGCTTTGGCAACCTAGTTAATGCATGTCTCTATAAAGAAAATCTGGTGGCCAAACACAAATTCCAGTGTTCCATAGACACTACAGATTGAGCCTACAAGTTATACCAAGGGGCTTATTTGTTAAGATGCAAATTTTTTGGATCTGGCTTTTTGACACCAACAATGTGAAAAAAAGTATGACCTTTCCTGGATTTATTATGCAACACAACTTGTCAAAAACATATAGAAGTCAATGGCAGATGTCCCTTTTACAATTGGAAGATCTTTCTTTGATTTGTGGTTTTAAAGGTTTTTGGGTGTTTTTGATGCTGGCTTTTGTGCAACAATCTGAAAAAGTTTTAGTTATTGTGTGACAAGTTGAAAAAGTTGTGTTTTTCTCAACTTTTCTGTGACTTTTCCCATTCATGCTTTTTCAGTTCGGATCTTCTAATAATTGTCATGACATCCATGGTTTTAGAGAAAGTGGGAGTCACTTATAAACACTGATAACATTGATAAATCTGCCCTAAGTAAACCCAATAGGATTGCTTGTACAAATGTATCATTACAGAGAAAAAGGAAATCAATTAAAAAAAAAAGTAATTATTTAATTAAAATGGAGTCCATCGCAAATAGACTTTATGGATAGTGGGTTTCCGCATAACTGAACCCATACCTGTACAAAGCTTATCAATTTGTGAGCTTTCAACAACTTATGGTATATGATGCCTACATGAAATTGTAACTACTTTCCCAAGGTGTATAATCACCCTGAGAATGTAGTCCATCTAACCAAAGTAAAAATAACCCTTGCTAAGCAACACATGTTTTGCAAAGACTTGGGACACAGAGAATGATGCTAAAGGAAGTTTTACTGCAACAGAAAAAATGTCATTTCTGAAAGGCAAGACTCAAATAAATAAAACTTAAAAACTAATGATTAAAATTCTAGAACCTGTTTCATAACCATTTCCTATAATGTGCAGCATCTTTATCAATAATTTATTCCAGATGCAGAACCTCCTTTCTTCTAATTAGAATGGGTGACCTTGTATCAGCTGGAAGGACCTACTGGTAAATAAAGCAGAGGTTATTGTATAGCCCCCTTAAATATTTATACATAGTTATCATATCACCCCTTAAGTGTGAAAACCCCCAACTCCAATCAATCTTTCCTAATAGCTGAGATTTTCCATACCTTTTACCAGCTTTTACCTTATCTGGACCCTTTTGAGTGCTGGATACCAAAACTGTACATGATATTTTAGATGGGGCCTTACCAGCACTGTCTACAGTAGAAGAATAATCCCCTCCTCAAGTGAATCTATACCCCTTGAATACAGCTTGTTGTAAACTTGGCTGTAGCAAGCATTTTCAGTCAGTTTGCCCTTGATGCTGCTGACTGGCATTGCTTGCTACAGCAAAGTTTATAATCTACAAGGATTCCAAGGTCCATTTCAGTTATGGATTTTGCCTAGCAGTCCCATTAAGAGTATACAGTATGTGGCTTGCATATTTTTGCATCCCAGGTGCATGACTTTACATTTATCAACATGTAATCTCATCTGCCACTAAGCCACTGAGATTGCCAGTTTGTCAAGATCCTGCTGCAAGGATGTTGCATGCTGGATGGAATTAATTGGGCTGCATACTTTTGTGTCATCTGCAAACACTGATACATTACTTTTACGATTATGCACAATAATTGGTGCATAATCAAAGCTAAGATAAATAGAATGATAAGGGAGTCATAAAATATGTAGGGACTAATTAGACACAGGGAAAGTTTTTAGAAAATAATATATACAGTATGTTCAAGGGTTTGATAATAAACTAAACTTTGGGAAAGCTGTTACTTATCTTTAGAAATAATTGCCACGTTTGATGTTTAAATCGTTTTAACAATAGCATAATTACATTATGATTACAAAAATGTAAAGTAAATATATTCTTCAGATTCAACAAAATACAATCAAACAATAGACAAAAGACATTCCTTTTAAACTTTGACATCAGAAATAGGTTTGTAAATGATTAGAAAATATTTTTAAAAATTTGTACGATTCGATCATACGAATGGTATTCGGGAAGGTGATAGAAAAAAAAAAGCCTATGGGGGGATTCCCATAGGCTTCTATTGCAATTCAGTAGGTTCAATCTGGTGAAGAAGGCAGTCGAATAAAATTTTAAAGTTAAAGTACTTAGATAATTGAATAGTCGAATTATCGAATATTTGATCTATTCGATCTATTCAATACGCTCGAATATTGCGTATTCGATGATCGAAGTGGCCAAATTTGCATATTCGAATGTCCGATAAAATCATATGATTGTAATTCTAATTATTCACGTGAATTTTGTAAATCTGCCCCATAAAATCTTTGTTGTTTTTCATTTGGGCAGCACAATGAATTTTAATAATAATACGTTTTATTTATTATTTGCTTTTTATGAACCACAAAACATATTTTCTATAAACCACATATTAATGTTAGGAACATAATCTGACAAATTTTGGTACTTAACAAAGTGTATTCTTAACAAAGTATAGTATTCTTTATCTGTGCATGCAGTATGCAGCCAAGTGCCCTATTTTGCTGCAACACTGAAGATTTCCATGTGTTCTCCTGTTTGTATTGTAACCCAGCAGGGGATTAGAATACTGAGATGAAATTCCAGCAAATTCTAATTTCATATGTTACTATGTTGTGTCAGAACACTTTCCTGCAGTAATGCGCTTTGCAATAGTGCACAGCATGGCATACAATAGCATTCATATCATTATTAAGAAAAGAATTGTGTGTAAGAATAGTGGCAAAAGCAGGCTTTTAGGCATTTTTCTGTATCTTTTTAAAAAATCTGTAACCATTACTCATCAATTTACAATATTTAAGACTTCCTATACATTGAGAAATCCTATTGCAACAAGCATTGACAAAAATATATAATATTCAATATATTATTAGATATTATTATGCACTACTTTGTATAGTTATATCATTTCTATTAAGTATATCAAGGAAATGTGTTAAAAAAATATTTCTGCAAAGTGACTGGGTACAAATGTATTCAAAGGCACCAGTACCTAATACACTTCCATGTTTACAAAGCAGAAATGTTTCCCTTCCCATGATCAATCAATGCCAGAACTCCTCTATTCCATGCAAGATATTTAGAATAATGTGTGAGTCATGTGCACAAGGTTTTCCATCCAAGGAATTAATATCCCTAATAGAGATCACATCTATTAGGTGGCATGAAATAACTGACAGGCAAAATAAAAGAAAATATTTTAACATGCATTTGAGAATCTGATATCCATCATGAATATATAAATATTATAGAGTAATTATAGGAAACAGTTTTGGTATTTAACATATCATCTGTTGCCCAAAAAAAAACTGGAAAAATCATAAGAATTTCAAAGTGCTAAAATTTTTAATGCAATAAATACAAACAATTTTACATAGCAAAATGTGTTTTTTTTTTTAGTTCTAGTTTTGTTAGTTCTGGTTTCATTCCACATTAAACATATTTTATTAAATGCCAGTAACAAAGGGAAAAGTTAATCTTGAAATTAACTTTTAGGGTGTTATTTATTAAAACTGGACTTTTTCCAGATTTATTATACCTCTATGCTGCAAAAAGCCAAACCTTAAAATCTGCACCTCAGACCTGTCGAGATCCTGTATAAGTCAAAGCGAGAGGCACCTATCTCAAATTGAAGTAATCATGGTCTTTGGTGTGTTTAGCTAAAAAATAATTCTTTATTAAGGGTTTTCGGAGGAAAAAACTAAAAAATCAAGCAATTCTGGAAAAAAGTCCGTTTTTACATGATCCGATTACATTTAGTTTTTTTTTTAAATTTATATGCTAAAATTGGGTTCGGTCTAGCTTTTTTTATCTCATACTATTATGAGATAAATTTGGATTTTAGTAACCAACACCTAAATATAATGTAGACAGTATATATATTATGATTTGCTTCTGACCGAAAAAAAGGAACATGTTTTTAATATACTTTGTTACAAAGTAACCATTGCACAAAGAAAAACTACAGTTCTTGTAAGAAAAACGCTGTTCTGCAAACAATGTTAGCTTTGACAACTCTTATCGTACCACTTTAACATTTTCAATAGCAGCATGAAATATTGTGACAAGTTGGCTAAATATTAATCATAGGCATCATTTGAAACAATCACAAATTCATTTCTAACTCTTTTATGTTGCTTGTCCCTTCTGTTATTAAGCGCCACACGGCAGAGCTTACTCAGGTGGTTGCCATGGCTTAGACCTGCCAAGTTTCATTCATGCAGAATTAGCTTCACTCACTGCCTCTGTTTCCAAGCTACACTGCTTCTAACATATAGTGATAGGAACAGGATGTGAAGGGATAATAAAAATAAATCTTACTCTCTGGACAAATCAAATGAAGATTACAAATAGCACACTGGCCCACTGTGTACCATTGAAATAAACAGAAAGAAACATAACACAACTTATCCATTTAGCCAGAATTTTGAGGAAAGTTTTAATATGATATCTCTGACTGGGCTTCTCCTTTTATGTGTCATTCACATCATCTAAAAATTATGGTGATGATTTATCAAGGGTCTCTCAATTTTACATAGTGTTAATGACAAATTAATAAGCCATTCATATTTATTTTCTTTTCAGATGCATTTCAGAGAACAAAATAATCACCTGAATTCTTTTTAGCAATGTGTTGCACAAAGATTTTGACAGTTGACACATTCTGCCATATTGACATGCATCCAAAGCCAACCCCTTTCTT
>CM044433.1:117412695-117423669 GCA_024363595.1 Xenopus borealis | reverse complement strand
GGCTGCAGTGCTCTCAAGAGTGCACAAAGGGTAAACATTGAAGCATATAACACATTGGAAAAAATGGTTAATATTAACAAATATTTTACTGTGTTTCCATAGTAATTATGCAGTCATATTAGGGAGGGTATAATTTTTTTGCACTTAAATAAAAACTCAGTTTTACATAATTATTATTTTAATAGTGTATCTTGTACACACATTCATAAAGTACAGTAACTCTCAATAACATATCAATGGATGCACAATGAGAGTTTTCTTGCATATTTATTTGTTGGCATTCTGAATCCTGAAAAGACTAAAAATAAAAGTTAAGAAAGATTAATTTGCAGAAATTTTGAAGGTCACAGAAGTAATTGCCCAATATTCAGTGAAACAGATCAAACAGCAAGAATAAAAAAAAACAATGTTACAATGTTACAAATAAACTATATACTGTAGTAATATATATTCTTAATTCATCTTTTCATAACACTTTGCCTGCCAATTATGGGGAGACCCATTTATGAAAGGTCACATTTTAGTGGAATTACAGCTCTTTGAAACCACATTTAAACTTGATTTCCCAAAAATCATGAATGCCATGAAAGCTATTAAAAGATCAGAATAACAAATGAATGGGAAAAAAAAACACTGATCGAAATATCTGTAATACAATACAAAAATGTTTAGTTTTTCAGACTATTACTAGCAAAAAAATAAGTGGTGAAAAGAAAAAAGTCCAATAGGATTAGCGGAGCTCCACTGACTTCTATGGGACCTCAACTGCATTTACTTGGCGCAGTTTTGTATTAGATACTGTATTTCTTGCTGCTAATCAATCTCAACTTTTTTTGATTCGGGATTCGCCCGAAGTTTCCTCACGAAGCGCTGACGCTTTTTTGTTTTAACAGGCGGCGGACAGGGAGAAGACAGTTTGAGGAGATTGTCGCCAGCGATTGTCGCCAGCGATTAATCGCCAGGTGACAGAATCTCCCGAATCTCCCTATCTGCCCCAGCGTTTAGAGAAATATCTTTAAAACCCGCAAATTTTGACTTACAGTACACTTTCTGACCACCATACCAACTGTTGGCTGAACCATTTATCTGACTTAGCAGGAGAAAACTTTCTAATATAAAAAGGCATTTAAGCTTAAGTGGTTAGAGCAGCAGGTTTAAATAATTCTTCATTTTGACTTTATGTCTGATTTAAGTTTATTTAAAGTACTTTTTTCATCATCCACAAATTATGTTACTGTATATAAAACTGACCTTGTATCCTGCTGGATTTTTTGTACAGGATTTCTACAGGTTATAAGGAAGTCTGTGGTGGTCAGACATTCTGAGATACGTGCACTAAAAGTGCCAAATCTTAGTAGCAGAGATAGTAATTAAGTAGTGGTCCACATATTATATTAATAAATATATAATATAATTATAATTTATGTGAACTTTATAGGAAAAGCTACATTTTTCAATTTATCACAAACATTGTAGGAATAGGTTTTAGTTACTGTTTACCGATTTGAGCACTAATGCAAGTGCCAACTCACTTGTGTTTCTACAGATAATCTTCAGGTTTGTTGTGTTTATATAAAAATAAAGTATATTTATTACTGTGTCACATAACCAAGTTACAGTATAGATGATAAATACAGGTTTAAAGGACCAGTAACATCAAAAAATTAAATTGTTTTAAAGTAATAAAAATATAATACAGTGTTGCCTTGCACTGGTAAAACCTCTGTGTTTGCTTCAGTAACACTACTATTGTTTATATAAATAAGCTGCTGTGTAGGCATGGGGGCAGCCATTCAAAGGAGAAAAGGCTCCAGTTACACAGCACATAGCAGATAAGCTCTACAGAACATAATGTTATCTGTTATCTATTATTTATCCTGTGCCATGTAGCCTTTTTTCAATTTCTGCCATTGCTACTCAGCAGCTTGTTTATATGAACTATAGTAGTGTTTCTGAAGCAAACAGATCAGTTTTAGCAGCACAGGGCAACACTACATGATATTTTCATTACTTTAAAACACTTAAATTTTTTGGTGTTACTGTTCCTTTAAGGTAAATCAAATAGATATACAAGGAGACAGCATATTATGTTAATTACTGTTCCCCCCCCAAGACCTGACTATCTACTCCTAACTAGTAACTGAAAATGATGATCCTTTTATCTATGTTAGAACTAGGTCTATTCTGATAGGTATCCTGGGTGTGCTTATCTGTCTGTTTACTCTGGTTTTTGATCCCTGCATGTCTGACTTTGCTGAAATCTGCCAATACCAACCTCTGCCTGCCTTACTATTCTTGAACTTGGCCTGTCTGACCTTGCTTGACACCTGAGTGTGACACCTGAGAAAGGGCTATGCCCGAAACATGTTGTGTGATGTGTAGTCAATAAAAATTTTCTAGCAGCAATTGCTATTTGAGTGCTCTCCTCTAAACTGACGATTTATGAGTCTACATAGGATTTCGGTAATCCTTTTCTGAGGATGGAAGCACTGAGGAATTAACCCCTGCACGGCTGAGCATGAGAACAAACTGTTTCTTGCTTGAACTCAGCCTGTACCAACCTTGGCCTGTCTAACCTTGCTTGAACTCTGCCTGAAACGACCCTTGCCTGACCATCTCATTTGTCATATGCCTTGGGAAGTTGGAGCTGCCTTTCATCCCAAATACTTCGTAACAATCATGCCTCTTTGCTTGTCCAGAACTCTTGCTTTTCTCCTCTCAAATTAAGACCTGGTGGCATCTGAGTAGCTGAGGGCTCCTCCCCAAGCCGTGAAGATTGAGCCATGACCAGGAGCCTAGCACTTGTTCTGAACTTAGGGAGCCAATAGTGATGGGCGAATTTATTCGCCAGGTGCGAATTCCCGCGATTCACCACCGGTGAATAAGTTCGCGAAACACCAGCCAAAATTCGCCTGCCGAAAATTAGCTGGTGGCAAAAAAAACAGACGCACGCCAAAAATTATGCGATGCTCGCCGAAAATTATGCGACTCATTCCGTAAATTTTACACCAATTCGCAAATTTTTCTAGAAATTCGCAAATTTTCTGTGAAGTGAAATAGGATAGATTCACCCATCACTAGTTACAATTTACAGTTTATGAGAATCAGTACTTATAGGATAAGAACAGATGTGTTCCTTGCTTTGGTGTTTGATGACCCCAACTGTTCTATATCACTATTTTTTCCCATAAACATATAGCATGCAAACCTCTGGCAAGTTAGCTATTTACAATACCATGACACAAATGTTTGCACATTTGTGTAAAATACTACTTGTGCTATATTAGCAAGCAACATTATTAAAAATATATACAATATAGTGCAGATATCCTTGCACACATCACTCAATGAAGTCTTACTGAAACATGCTAATCAAATGGAAATGTTCAGTATTAATACAAGTAATAATGAATTCTCAAACACTGTATATCCTATGTTTTCAGGCAGGTTTAATTGGAGTTCATTAGAGCTTCTGTTCTAATCATTTCTGTGGACATAATTTTATTCCAGCTGTGAAGGTGCAAACAAAACTGATAAGATACCTACAGTTCTTGTTTGCAATCACATTTTCAAAGTTTAAACTCAGTCATGACAACAGACCATCACAAAAAAAAATATAAAAAATGTAGAAATGGTGAATTTAAAAAAAAATCTGCTACATAGGTATTCCTTTCTAGAAACATTATAATGCATTGGGGCAGGACTGCCAGTACTGCTTAAGTGAATATGGTGGTTAAATGTAGTTCACTGACAATCTGCCCTAAATTATGTAAATATAATATTTTAAAATTGCTCTTATATATTTGTAAATTCCATGTTGTTGCTCTAAAATAATTTGTGCCCACTGTTTTACAATGTGTTTGGGTGTTTTTTTCTTTTGGAGCTTGTGGTGTTAGGGCATAATAAAAAATATTGCCAATTGTGAAATGGAGTGAAGGTCCCTACTTTTGCAGAATACACAATAAGGTTTACTGCAGGGATGGAATTTTAATGTGTTAGAAAAGCACTGTGCTGAATACATAAACAGAGAAGTAAGTAAGAGAAGTAAGTGAAGAATCAAAACACGGGGAAACACCAAACTTCTATTTTCAAGAACTATATAAATTATGGTATGCATTGCACAAATTCTCTACATGCTCAGAAAATAAGTTAATTTGTGACATACTGTGGTACCCTAATTTAATTAACTGCGCTTTTCAGTTGTTCCAGGTGGTGCTAACAAACTCATCTGATGCTCCTTGATTGCTGCTGTGCTGTAATTATCTCTTTTGGTGGTAACAAGATAAAACTATCGATCAGTTGGCTAATTACCTAATTATTTAATGAATCAAAGACTTTTGGTCCCATGCTTACATCTAGCAACCTTTAAATAATTCTACTTATTGCAAGATAATCAACACTTTGGTTAGAACATGTGAATAAAGACAATGAAGCAAGTTAAAGAATCTGTAATTTGTAGTGTACACAGGAATACTTAATACAATAATCTTACACTTGGTCAATTTATTTTGTACAATTGATTACACGTAGATACATATCGGAATGTAGATTTTGAAGAAAGTTGGCTGCAATTTAAATGGAAATACTTCACTACAGATTTTAGAAATCTCCCACCCTATTTAGTTGTACTAAATATCCCATCCTATGTTATGGGGTTCTAGTAATCCATACCAAACAATTGCCACCATTTAGTGATCTGCTGTTTTAAAGAAAATAATATTTGTTCTGGATATAAGACCTAAAGAACATCCTTTATAAAGCTCCTGGCATATTGCCTTATTCCTGTGTTTGATTGGAGAGTCTCTTGGTACTCGATGAGGAAGAGGGTACTATTCATCAGTAGCTACAAGACAAGAAGGCAAACTTCTCTTTGCATTTGTATATTTGTTTATGCTTACACAGAGAAAATACACATCACATATATCACAAGTTTGTGATATATCATTTCAAATTTTTATTCACACTGCAAATGTCCAAAATGGCTTTTTAAATATGGTATAATCGCAACTTGTTTGAGTTACGACAGAACTTTGGTGGTGGAGAAAACATTCACAAAACGGTTTTCACAAATTATGAATTTAAATTACCATCAAAGCTATTTTCTCATAAAACAACCTTGCACAGTTGCAAACATTCATCTAATTTACGAGCCGTTAGCAAATATTTGCATAATACAAATGCTGAGGAAAAAACACGAGCAATACAACCGTAAAATAAATATTTGCACTGTGTGAACTTTATAAGTGCCTCCCGTGTCTTAACTAAGACCAAGCCTAGGATCCTAGCAATGCAAGGTTGCAGTACTAGCCATTGCAACACAGTGCTACCCAGCTTCAACTGAACTTGAAAAAAATTATGACAGAATCCCTTTAATCAATATACTTTATACTTTACAGGTATAACAAAAGAGTTAAATATCCTGAATATCATTATTTTTCTTGCTCTAATTGCACAAAGGTAAAGATTTATACCAAATCCAAAGAATACAAATATCTTAAAGACATTGTTCATTGCTAGGCCTTCCTGATTAGTACTAGTGATGGGCAAATCTCCCGAGTTTTGCTTCGCCGAAAAATTCGCGAATTTCCAGAGAAGTTCGCAAAATGAGTCGCGCACGCTTTTCGACGCGCGTTGCGTCGTTTTCGGCGCACGTCGCATCAAAAACAACGAACAACTCGTTTTTTTCAGCGAATTTTCGCTGGCGGTTCACAAATTTATTCGCCAGCGGCGAATCGCGGGAATTCGCTGCGAATTCGCCCCTGGCGAATAAATTCGCCCATCACTGATTAGTACTAATAAACAAGTTAAAACAGTACTCAATATCTTGTCACTTAGGTATTTACTAAAATACAATTTTATCCCATTTTTTTATTAAAACATAGTCACCTCACTCCCATTCACAAATTTAACTTACGTATCAAAACATAGGCTCTAAAAGTGGGTGCGGGCAAAGTCTTGACAAAATTATACAACAATTTGAATCATACACTTTTTCAAGTTTGACACCCGAATCTTACTTTTTTTGAGTTGTCGCTTGAAAAGCTTGATTAGCGTATGAAAATCATTGCAGATCAGGATGTCAAAAAACATCTTCAAATTGTAAAAGGGACATCTGCCATTGACTTCTAAATGATCTTAGGTTTTAGCTGGAGTATTTTTGTATTACATTTTTAGTATCTTTAGGGTGTATTAAATCTCAAAAACACAGTATATATTTCCTCTACAAATTCTAGTTTTCCCCATGAAAAATTCGACCAGAAAAAAACAGGGCTTCATAAATTGGCCCCTTAATGTATAGGTCATTTACTGCTAAAAAAATCCATGATATAAGATGTAAGTTCAATTATAATTATTTTTAATTTGTCATTAGGACAATCTGGTTTGACAGGCTCATGTGTTGGAAGCTATCATCTATAAAAATGTTACTATTAAAAATACAGAGAAAGTAAAAAAGTAGTAAGTAACAAAAATAAATATCTGAGCACAACACTGTGTAATTATCATGGGAAACTGTAAGCATAATGCAATATTACCAATGAGTTTTGTGTTTAATGGAAAGTCTATTTTCTAAATGAATCACACTTAAAGGGCTATTGACATATTTAAGACCAGGGCCACTCCTGCCATTAGACAAGGCGAGCAAGTTACCAGGGGAGGCAAAAAGCCGCTGTTGGTAACTTTAAGAGACAAATTTCCGTTTTTCAAAACAGAAATTCGGCTCTGCTATCAACCTTCTCTTATGCTAGAAGTTAGAGGCACAGAGCGGGAGGTGTACAGCATCAGGGCTGTTGCTTCAGGCAGCAGCATTCCCTGGAACGCCTCTGTTTAAGACCATGCCATCACTGTGTAATTTAAAAAAATTGCCTCGAATCAAAATTCAACAGCAGTAAAATATTCTATTGAGGTAATAATATATACAAAACCCAACCCATACAAATATGCATTTTGCAATGCAATTACAGTTATTACAATGCATATTGTAACTGTGCATAGTAAATTTTTAAGGCATGCTTAAATATGCCACATTCTTTTGGCATGAAAATAAAATGTTTTAGATTCATTGCACACAGGTACAAATTATATAAATTAGCTATATTTCTGCAAATGAAAATTTGGTCAAAGGAAAAGGAAAAAATGTTACATGCATATATTTTTGCACTGCAAATATTTTTTTAGCATTTAAACTAAGAAATTCTGTGTTTTTGTTATTTATAGAAGTAAAGAGGGTTGATAAATTAAAGATATTAATTTACTGGTAATTTTAATGTAGATAATTAAATTACCAGTGCACATCTTCTACATCTCCTACATAACACACTTCTGCTAACTGGCAAGTTAACAATTGCAAACAATAAGTTGCAGAGAAGGGTTTGTTTATGCTGAGCTCTCTACTTGAACTAAATCAGCTAATTACAGGGAAGAATCAAAACACAATTATGTTGTGGTATTGCTACTATAGAAAATATGTATTGTTTTGTTGTTTATAATGGCTTTCAGTCATCTACAGTAGGTCATGATATACAGTATCTCGTGAAGACGTGTCATGATTAAGTGTCTCTGAGTGGTAAAACATATTCAAGACTACTCTGGTTGTTTTAGACTTATCTCCATAAGATATTGCAAGCATTTTCTTAGTAAAACAATATGCAGAATGTATTTCAATGCCCTTGCATTCAAGGAGAGTAGATCTATTCTACAATAGCAAGAGCAAGTTTCAATTGATTTCAAAACCCATAATGCACAAGGCATAAGCCTTTATGAACCATTGAGCAGGTAGCATTTACTGGTCATCTGTTTAAATACAACCATCTTAAAGATTGCTATGGGCACAATGAGTGACTTTTATTTCTTATGGGTGTTCAAAAGTAGTGATGGGCGAATCTCCCGATTTCCAGAGAAATTCGCGAATCGGCGAAAAATTCTCGAAACGAGTCGCGGGACGCTTTTGCCGCGCGTCGCGTCAAATTTCGTTTCCGACTTTTTCGGCGCGTCGCGTCAAAAACTACGCGCTGGTTATTCGCGAATTTATTTGCCAGCGGCGAATCGCGGGAATTCGCCGCGAATTCAGCCCTGGCGAATAAATTTGCCCATCACTATTCAAAAGTGCTGTCTTTGTGTGCTTTTCCCAATTGTAAAAAGCTACTGGTGTAGACTGTAGGACCAGTACACTAATCAGAACATGACAATTCATTAGAACCACAATATGTGGTATACCTTGGCAGGTATGCATGAATAAATATTTGACTAAAACAAAATGTAATTGTTGATTAAAGCACCAATCACTTTTTTTCAATTGGTCTCAACACAACTACTGGATGTTCTGTTGTTCTGACAGTGATTCGAAGTATATAGTGAAAGTAGGTCATTAAGTTTAAGAAAACTTGTAATAATTATAGTAAGAGCTTGAATATGCATTTACACCCCCCAACCCCCCCCCCCCCCCCCCCCCCACACACACACACACACACACACAATTTACAGCTTACTAATGTTAAATAAATGTCACTGGTAACAGGGATAGACAGAAATGATATATCATTGTGCTGGGTCCTAGCAAGAACAGCTGTTACATAATTTTGTTATAAAGCTATTTCCTTCTGCTAGTGGTCCTTACAAATAGAATGTGAACACATAATTTTATTTCTGTTTATTTTATCTATCCGGACTTCAATGAATGGGACAAATTGATCTATACTGGATTGGCCTAACCTTTATGAAAATGAATTAAATGAGCCTCATTAATTCATAGTCCTTTAAATCTTGCTTAACTCTTCACAGCAAGCACAATATGAAAGTATTACAGATTCTGAAAAATCCATGGCATTTGCATAAAATGTATGGATTTCAATAACACAAAATGATGAAGAACTAAAAGTAATGCTTATCTTAAAAATAGTACCAATCAAAATAATTGGACTGCCTGGCTTTCCCTATTTTAAAAGGCATTACCATTTCCCCACAACCCCACCTTTTTAAACTAGCACTATTGTAAATATAAAACAGAGAGTAGATGGAAAACAATGTCCAATAATGGATTTATTCTTTATAAAATATCCAGATGAAAGATTTATCCAGTGCAAATATAACTTGTGAATACATTTCAGGGGGAAAAAACTGACATAAATGTTGAGCTGTCATGAATAAATGACAAAACTGAGTGGTATTATTAAAGCACCTTCCTCCTTACTCTCATAATGTAACCTCCATTTCTCAGAGCCAACTGCAGGCATCATTCATTAGTCTGTAAAGTTCAGTTATCCATAGCTCATTTTGTTTAGGTGACTTTTCAACTGAAATAACAACCTACATGATTATTTCAAATGCAACCAACCTTTGCAAATTATAAAAGCCTATTGTAATATTTGCACATTTTGTGAAAGTGAAAATCAGATTCACCTAGAGACTTTTTAAATTTTGTAGAGAAATAATTCTCAGAACAGACTGTCCTTTATATCTGGTATTATCAGTGATCAAACATCTTTAATGACTAGCTCTTTCATTCTGCTTTTAATATTTCATATTTGTCATGGCATCTGCTTTGTAAACAATTCATTTGTTAAGTACCCTTTTCTTATTTTCATTTACAGGATTTGTTATGCACCATGTGATTTTTTAAGCTATATTATAGGAGAGCAATTTGATTCTTTAGCAGTTAACTAAAGTCTTCAGTCTGCTTGCAAAATAGAATATAGCACTAATCTGTTGAAGAGCAGTAATTTATATAGTTTTCCTACTTCACAATTAAATTGTAAATGCTTTTATATAGATTCTATTTTTATGTAATTAGTATACCTGAATTAAGTACTATCACTAGGCCCACAGGTTATCCTAGCACATAGTAAGACTCCCACAAACTGCATAATGTGAATATAATTATTATCAATATGAAAACATAATAATATATTACAATAAAACACAACACTGTGACTTATCAGTATGTTCCCTTTTAGAGTTCTAGGCACTAACTACAAGGTGTGTGTACATTCTACCTATCCTTGAATGGGTTTCCTCTGGCTACTCCTGTAACTAGCTCTTCATAGAATTGACCATAGTCAATGTTCTTGAATGTGATAGGGACTTCATTATAAGTTCCCGTGAATAATATATAATATCTGTGAAGTGATGAGGGATATTATATTATATAATATTGTAATATATAATATTGCAATAAAAATATAATTGTAATATATAAATTATAACACGCAGGCTAAAAAAAAAAACTAAAAAAAAACATTATATAAACCCAGAAGGGTTGTTTTGTTACCAGCAAGAATTTATGCAGCTTAGTTAGGATCAAGGTTTTATTCTTACAGGGGAAAAAGGAAATAATTTACACAAATTGATTTATGTGATAAATATGGGAGATGGCCTGCCCACAATTGTTTTTTGAACATTAGTGTGGTGTTGTGCACAGTGTCTGTAGGTGTCACTGTGCACAAAAGTATACTGTGCATACATTGTACTTTCTATACTGTGTTAAAGGGTTAGAGTTCAAGTTACTGTTGAAGTGTAAGAGCTGCATGAACCTACTAATAAAGTGCTGTTATACTCTGCTCATCCTTCAGCTACCAAAACATAACAAATTGACGATGAGATGTCTCTTCGATCTCTGCAGCAGCCTGCAGCTTTTCTTCCAAACCCTGGTGTGCCTTTTACTGCTTCGATCTGCATGAACAATTTGTAGCTGCTTTAAGAGAGCTGGTTGTTACCTGTGAGTTTGGGAATCTAACAGATGAAATGCTAAGAGACCAAATAGTGGAAAAACAAACTCACCTCGCATTAGAAAGAGACTGCTCCTAGAGCAGAATTCAACCCTTGCAAAGGCTATTATGGTTGCTAAAACTCTTAGGGGCAAATTCACTAAGATTCGAAAAGTCGCTAGCGTTAGCTTCGCTAGCTTTAGCTTCGCTAGCGTTTTTGCCAGCGCTACGCAAATTCACTAAAGTGCGAATTTACGCTCAGATCGGCGAACGG
>CM044433.1:117388865-117412405 GCA_024363595.1 Xenopus borealis | reverse complement strand
AACTATCCTCCACACAGCGTGTTCATTCCCCGGGACGCACTCTTGCTGACGTCGCTAAGTCCCACCCGGCGCGTTTCGTCACTGCTGACTTCTCACAGGAACTAAAGAAACTGCTAGAGCAAGATGTGATTGAAAAATCAGAAACCTCTGAATGGGTTTCACCAATTGTTGTAACAATGAAGAAAACTGGAGGTATTCAATTGTGTGTTGATCTCCGTGAACCTTATAAAGCAGTTATGGATAATCATTCTTTGCCACACATAGAGGAAATATTTTCAGAACTCCGAGGCGCTAAATTCTTTTCCACTCTGGATATTCTGAGTGCTTATCATCAAGTATTTCTGCACTGAGTTGTTTTCCAAGACTGATGTCTTCTATAGTCCATGACATACCTGTTGTACAATGCTATTTGGATAATATAATTGTCTATGCTCCAACTATGGATCTTTATGAAAAGTACCTAGAAAAGGTTCTGAAATGCATTGATTCTGCAGGACTGAAACTGAACCTTTCCAAATGCCACTTCAGACAAACTCAGCTGTCATTTCTGGGTCATATAATTCCACAAGAGGGATATAGTGAAACAGTTAATTGTTAACAGTCCAGTGCTAGCTTTATTTGATCCTTCACTACCCACTATGGTTAATACAGATGCTTCAGACTCTGGGGTTGGTGCAGTTTCCACACAGGTCCATGCTGATCATACAGTGAAAACTGTTGCATCTGCATCCAGAACACTTACAGAGGCAGAGTGTAAGTATTCAACTGTTCTGCTCTAGCATGTGTTTGGGCAACAGAACAATAGAGAACCTACCTATGGGGTAGAGAATTTACCTTATGCATGGATCATAGACCTTTAATGACACTGCTTACAACAAAGGGACTAGGAAGAGCTAGATGGTCAGCAAGGCTACTGAATTTCAACTACATAATGCAATATAAACCAGCTTTGAAAAATGTTACTGCTAATTGTAACATTTACATTTGCCTGCAGCTTCATAGAAGTTGTAGCATTGATTTCTATATTATCATCTACAGTTACAGCTGATAATTTTAAGCAAGCTTGCTTTACATGTCCAATTCAAGTAAAAAGCGAATGGCCAAACTCAGTCCTGATCTTCAACATTACTAGAGGAATTAGACACGAAAGGGCAGATTTACTAAATTCACATGAATAATCGAAGTTCGATCGAATTTTCATTAAATTCTAATCTTTGAATATGCAAATTAAGCAAATTCGACCATTGAATAGTCAAATTCAAATAATTTGAATATTTGAATAAAATTTTATTCGAATATTCGACTATTAAATGGTCAAGTTACTTCTCCTTTACATTTTTATTCAACCACCTACTTCGCCAGAACCAAGCTAGTTTAGATCTAATTAAAAAAATTCGATCGATCGATTCAAACAATCAAATTTTTTTTAATTCGATCTTCGATCGATCGAATTGCGGTAAAATCCATCTAATTCGATAGTTGAATTCTAAGGATTTTACTTCCCTTTTATTCATATGGTCGAATTTCGACCAATGATAAATCTGCCCTGAACTGTCCTTAGTAGATGGCTATGTTGTCCATGGAGCTCACCGCTTACTGGTACCAGAAACCATACAACTTGTGCATGAAAGTCATCAAGGAATTGTTTGTACAAAACAAAGACTACGAGAACTATACTGGTGGTCAGTAATTGATGCTGATGTGGTAACTGCGATTCATTCTTGTGTTACTTCTCAGAATCATGACAAAACAGCTATCACACATATACCACTACTTCAGCCAGTACCATTCCCTGATTCAGCATGTGAAAAACTTGCTATTGATATTGTGGGTCCTTCTGCAGATGTTTCTATAGACTGCAGATTTGCTATAACTCTGATAACTATTACAGTAAATGGCCAGAATTTGTTTCTCATATAACAGCTACAGCAATAACATTTTTGTCTACAGTTTTTAGCAGAGAAGGTAATCCAAAGGAGATAGAGGAATATTGTGCATATAAAATCTTCATTGCATTACCCACAAGAAAATGGAGAAATTGAGCGATTCAACCGAAGTCTGGAAGAAGCACTACAGACAGCAAAACTTACTGGGAAATCTTGAGTATACTGTGCAAACACTGTACTTTCTATACTCCTTAAAAGGGTTAGAGTTCAAGTTACTGTTGAAGTGTAAAGGCTGCACGAACCTGCTAATAAAACAGATTTACATATTTCCAACTGGAAAACATGAATCCTGAATCCTTACTGAGCCACAACAAATCTGTTGTCTAGCAGCTTTCTTTCTATACCAAAGTCATAACAATCAAATCAAAATAGTAGATCCCATTCCGACCATCACCGTACGAGTACAAGATGTGCTTGTAGTTAATTATATTCACAATAATATTCCCAAAGTGGAGTTCCCCCTCAAGGGTGTATACTTCCAAAAGTCGGGACAATGATAATCACTTTAAACTAACAATTTGTAGTGCACTGTTGGCACATTGATAAAGTGAACTCCCAAATAAAAGCGTTAATACTGCAAAGTGGCCCAGAAAATGCAGAGTGGCTAGAGTATGGAGAGAAGGCTGGATATTGGCAATTGGTGTCCAAACAACAAACCCTATGGGGGGTGGTCACAAAAATTTTTGGAGCAAAAGTGCTGGTAAACTGGAGTAAAATACTTTCTCCATATCTACAAACAAAAATCTCCCTAAATTCTGATGCAATAACACTTTTCATATTTTAGTGAAAGAAAGACAGTTTACAGACACTTTCATTAATTTGTCTTTCAAAATGGTGCAAAAACAACATTTTCTCCCAACATTTTAAAAATGGAGTAAAGCTGTTCTGCTTTGGTTCACCGAGTCTTAATTTCACACCTCGTGTAGGTGCCCCATTGTGTAAGAATTAGCATATTAATATGAAAAAAGCCTAATTAACAAAACAAGTAAAACAAATACAAATTGATATGTAAAAAGTTTTTAACTCACACTTGTGTTATTTTACTAATTTTACCTTAATGAATGAGGCAATATTATAATGAGTGAATATATTATCTAAAGGAAAAGTAAAGTTTCCCGGCCATTTTTTTGTCACTTAAAAGACAAAAGCTGTAAACCGTCTGTTTAAAAAACAAATTTCCATAAGTGGAGATAGAGGTTTGTGAATCTGGTGGGAAATATAACATTTGTATCTCCACTATATCCAATATAACTACTTTTGTAAATTCCCCCCTATGGGGCAGATTTACAAAATTCACATGAATAATTCGAAGTTCGATCGAATTTGATCAAATTCCGATCGTACGATTTTATCGGACATTTGAATATGCTAATTTGGCCACTTCGATCATCGAATACTCAAAATTCGAGCGTATTGAATAGATCGAATGATCGGATATTCAATAATTCCACCATTCGATGATCAAACTACTTTAGCTTTAAAATTTTATTCAACTGCCTACTTCGCCAGATTGAACCTACCGAATTGCAATAGAAGCCTATGGGAAACCCCCCATAGGTGGTCGAACGCCTCGATCGTTCGAATCGTACAAATTTTTTTGAACGGTCGGAGGAAATTTCACGATTTTTTCGTGAAATCGAACGATTGGTATTCGATCATACGATTTTATCAAGAAATCAAATAGCGAAGTAAAAGTAGCCTAAAACTATTCGATATGCATTTGATAGTCGAATACTTATCGAATTTCGGCCGAATTCGAATAAGGGAATAATGATAAATTTGCCCCTTAATGTTCAAAGTACAATTTCTTTGTTGTACATTGATGCATATTGCTGGGAAAACAATTCCTAAGAAATACAGGCAGTGTTAGCCAACACATATTCTAAAAAATAATCAAACAGATAGAAGACAAAAAAATTAAATATATAACTTATTTAAATAATAAATAAGGCCTGGTACAAAGTTAATTAATTGACAAGTTAGAACTTTATGTTTACAACAGTTTGCACAAACAGTCACCATTTAGGCTGTGGGTTTTCACCCCGGACTCCTGAATCATTGTCAAGACTTTGGATCTTCACTTGATACTAAATTAATGGCAAACTGACTACCTTTGTAACAGTTATTTAAAACTATGAAAATGCTATTACCACTTGTGTGTGTGTGTGTGTGCAAGTTATTGCTCACTAACAGTACATTTATTTAGTATTTTTAGAGCACCAACATATTGGGCAGCGATGTAAAATTAATGTGTTTATACAAAGAAATCACATGAAATACATACGTGAACATACAGAGTTACATAAATAACAACCAGTACTGGTACAAAAGTTGAGGAAGGCCCTGTGCAAAAGAGCTTACAATCTAAAGGGTAAGGGAATGAGACAAAAGGGGCAGGAGTGGGCAAAATAAAAAATAAGCAGGTGAGAGATGTAGCATATGGTATTGCATTCTCTAAATAATTTGTTTTAAGAGATTCTTCAAAAGCAGAAAGTTTAGGATAAAGTTGGACAGGCTGTGGGGGAGAATTCCAGAGAAGGGGTGCAGCCCTTGCAAAGTCTTGCATGTGAGGAGGTAACTAGATAATAGTTGAGGAGCAGGTCAGTAGAGCAGCATAGTAAGTGGTTGGGTAAGTATGTAACCATTAGTTCAGATATTTAAGGAGAGGCAGAGTTGTGAAGTGCTTTGAATGTCAGGGTCTTTTAATGCTATTCTGAAAAGTAGCAGAAGCCAGAAGATGTGATATGATGAGAGAGTGAATAAGAATTTTGGTGGTATCTTGGATGATAAATTATCATATTTTGGATATGTTCTTTAGGTGTAATTGACATTTAATAAGTGACTGGATATGAGGAATGAAGGACAGGGTAGAATCAAGGATAACTCCAAGGCATGAGGGGGAGATGGGGTGATAGTGGAATTGTAAACTACGATAGACAAGAGACAAGAGAACCATTTACATTTTAGAGAGGTTTAATTTAAGGTAGCATTGTGACATCCAAGTTGACATAACAGACAGGCAGACCTGAGTTAAGAGCTCTGTATTGAGATTAGGAGAGGAGAGTTAGATCGGAGTATCTTCAGCATAGAGTTGGTATTGGAGACCATAAGGGAGGAAGTATAGAGAGAAAATGATAAGGGGCCCAGGACAGAGCCCCAAGGGCCCTAACAGAAAGAGGTAGGGGAGAAGATGATAATCCATTTTAGGAGACACTTAAGGAACAATTGGTGAGGTGAGAAGAGAACCAGGAAACGGCTGTGACATGAAGGCCAAGCTAATGTAGGGATTGGAGGAGGAGAGGATGATCCACAGTATAAAATGCAGCTGAAAGATCAAGAAGTAATATTAATGAAAAGTGGTTGGTGGCTTTTGCTGTGAAAAGGTCATTCGATAGTTGGGTTAGTACAGTCTCAGTGGAGTGTTGTTGCCTAACACAAGATTTTAGGAGGTCCAATAGGTTATTGCCAGAGAGGAATGGTTAGTCAGTTGTAAACTAGATACTCAAGTAGTTTAGGGATGAAAGGTAAAAGAGAGATAGATATGAGGTAATTAAGATTGGAGGGATCAAGAGAGGGTTTTTTCAGAATGGGGGTGACAAGCACTTGTTTTAGTTGAGAAGGAAAGAATCCAGTTGAGAGCGAGAGATTAAAGAGATGAGTTAAGGCTTTGATTAGACAGGGATTGGCATAGCAGAGAAGTTTGGAAGGAATGGGATCAAGTGGACAAATAGTAAGGTGAGAAGAAGCCTTAAGTTTTGAGACTTCCTCATCAGTGACAAGGGAAAAGGAGCACACAAGAAACTGGGGACTGTGGATGAGGGGTGGCGAATATCTAGGAGGGTTTAATAGTGTAATGTCACTTGTGATGGTGTCAATTTTGTTTTTGAAGTGCTCAACAATATCATAGGCAGAGACAGATGTGCACGGAGTGTGTGGAGAAAATGATGCAGCTTTTTTTAGAAAGGGAGTTAAAGAATGTAGAAAGTATGCTTTTTTGGCTAGGGAAAGGCTGGTATTAAGGAACATGGCTGATTGCAGTTCCAGAAGTTTGATTCTATGCGGGATTTGCACCAGCAATGCTCAAGTGCACACAACTGTATTTGGAGAGCTTTTGTATGAGCAGTATGCAAAGGGTGAAGTGGTTTTGGTCCAGTACATTAAGGGGCTAATTTACTAAGGGTCGAAGTGAAAATTAGATTCAAATTGTTAACGTGCGAAAATTAGAATTTTCATATTCCGAAGTACTGCCCCTTTAAAAATCCTTTGACTTTGACTATTCGCCAGCTTAAAGCTGCCAAATTGCCATTTTAACCTATGGGGGACCTCACAGAACCTGTCCTGAAAATTTTTGTAAGTTCTGAGAAATCGAAGGATTTGGGGGAAAATAGTTTGAATCGGCAAAAATGTACTTGCAGTACAGCAGTAAAGAGTGATTGAAGTTTATCAGAGCACAAGTCACATGACTTGGGGCAGCTGGGAAATTGACTAGCCTCATGTCAGATTTCAAAATAAAATATAAACTTATTTGTTTTCTCTTTTGAGAAACGGATTTCAATGCAGATTTCTTCTGGAGCAGCACTAGAAAATGATGCATTTTGAAAAAAAACATTTTTTCCCATGACAGTATCCCTTTAAGGACTGGAGTCCAAAACTGCACTGAATACTCCAGATGACTTACTAGGGACCTATAAAGAGGCATAATTATGTTTTCATCCCTTGAGTTTATACCTTTTTTATGCAAGACAGAAATGTATTTGCTTTAGTAGCTACAGAATGACACTGCCCAGAATTAGACAACTTGTCTATAACTTATCTATAAAAACCCCAAACACTGCCATTTAGTGTATAACCTGCATTTATATTAGTTTTGCCAAAGTGCATAACCTTGCAGGAAAGATTAACTTCTTGGATATAGGGATAAGATTTCTGTGAATTTACACCTGTAAGGAAAATGACGGCAGTTTCAGATAGCATGCCAGCGCAAATACACCAGCTTCACAAAGAGGCACCATCGCTGGATTGGACGCCGGAGCGGAAACTCTGCTGCAGAAACACCTATGTGATTACGTCACCTTTTGGTGCCAAACTGAGGGCTATTTAAGGTGCCAGAATACTCCACATTTTGCCCAATTATAGGTCTTACTTTGTGAGTTCCTGGGTGCGCTTATATCTGTTGGATTCCTGTTTTTGACTTTGGCCTGCCTTCTTGACTACTGAACCTTTTCTGCCTGGATTGACTTCACCTGGACTTTGACCTCTGTTTTATTTAACCCCTTGGATACCTTGAACTGTGTTTGGACTTGCTTCCTCCTTGGTCCGCAACCTTACTTGGAGCCTTCGGGCCCTGACAGTACCAAAGGGAAGGAGATTGTGGCCCTGATATAACTGGGATGGGGTAAGGGACAGGTTTGGGGGAAATTTCCCCAGTTGGCAGTAATACAAAGGACAATAGAAAGGAGAGATAAGCCAGGTGAGAGCAGGATTTGTAAGTTCAAAGTTTGTCAGAAGAAATCCTGTAATTAATCAAATTATTAATAAAGGTTCTCCCCTTTATTACAGGGGAAAACTATTACAAAACATCATCATGTGCAGCTGCCCCAGGCACAGACTATACAGCTTAACATGTCTGCCGATTTCTACAAAAAGCTGACACCAGTACTGTATAACAGATAATGCTTATCCACCAGTCCCTATGTCACTCGCCTTTGTAATCACCAAGTACATACATGGCTATAATCCAAATTTTCAAGGGACTGTATTCTATCCTGCCAGTTTGTTTCTTCTTCCTAGTCATACATCCACAACCTGCACCTATTCATTAGATATTCCAAGAGCCTCTAAGTCTAAAAAGCCTCTAAAATAACTGAAACCACCATTTCAAACACACCATAATTTCCCATGTGCATACTCTATATACAGACACACACACATACTCACACACTATAGATAATGATTTATAAGCAATTGGACATTCCACTCACATTTTGGGCTGTAAATCAAATAATAAAAGCTTATTTTTTCCTTGTTATAAAAGCCAGTTCGGGTAAAATTACAGACCTTGCCAAGCTTTTTCAGCATGAAACCTTGCAATAGTTAGGAAAGCACAAGCAACCTTAAATAGGCCCCTTGGTATTCAATTCATTTTGGGCACTAATTCATCAAGTGTTTGCCCATGGCTAGAGATATAACTAGAGATATTCATTATAAGTTTGAAAGCTGAAAAAGCTTGTCACCTGTTCCAGATTCTATCCTAATTTGTTTCAGATGCAAACCATCCAACGGCAGTCTATGAATTATACAGAAGATCAAGAACAGTGGGAAGCAGTTTACCATTGGACCTGATTGAATTGCATCTTCAATGTGGGGCAATAAATAAACTGTTATGTACCATTAATAACTATGTAATATCTTTTATTAAATATTGAGTTATCCTCCATGAATGTGTAAATATATCCAAAATTACATTTATATTAAGTTTTGTGTTACATTTTTCAAGGCATTCTCTAGTACAGGGATCCTCAACCTTTATCACCCGTAAAAAAAATTGGCGAGCAACACAAGCATGAAAACTTTTCCTGGTGCTGCCAAATAAGTATTGTATTTGGTTATTGGTAGCCTCTATGTGGACTGGCAGCCTACAGGAGGTTCTGTTTGGCAGTACATCTGTTTTTTTTGCAACTAAAATTTGCCTCCAAGCCTGGAATTAAAAAACAAGCACCTGTTTAGAGGCAACTGAGAGCAACATCCAAACGGTTGGGGAGCAACATGCAACACTGGTTGGGGATCACTGCTCTAGTAAATAATAAACCCTTTAAATTAATTAAAGCACTAAATCAGGCTCAAAAGAAATACAATTATCAGGTAATTATTGATGTTCCTGGAAATGTAGTACCTTAAATCCATCAAGAATTAATTAATTGTTTATCTGGCAATGACATTTGAAAGTAGGGAAAAGTGAACATATTTCTTCTAACTGCAATGACCTATAAAAGTCCTCAGAAAGTGAGAGTAATTCATTGTAATTTAGCCTAGTAGCTTAAAGAAGTTTATGTTCCTACAAAAAGTATATTGATAGTAAAACGCAGGATGTAACGTCTTGCTTTCATAATTTTATTCCAGTTTATTTTTTTTGCAAAGCTCAGTCACTGAGCGCACTGTAATAGTTCATTCATTTGCATGTTTCTCAAAATAACTATAAATATTATAAAAACACACATATATACATATATTTAGATAAATATGCATAATGCATAAATATGGAATCAAATGTATCGGTTTCATGTTATCACTCTTCAAAAGAAAAATAAGGCTGGATTTTTTACTGCCACTATTTCAGAGACTAATGGGAAATAATTGTATTGATTCTTAAAGTTTCTCTAGCTATGCATTTTTTAAAATTAATGCAACATCTGTTCTTTTTCAATGACCTTACAAATCAGTTAGATTTTCGAATTCAGTGCTGCCTTTCAATGGTTGTGGTTGGCAAAAAGGTATATTAAGAATATGGGACAACTTTTTCAGGTACTGGACATTTTCTAATTGGACCAGTGTTGTTAGTGGGGTACCGCAGAGTTTATTAATGACCTGGATATGGGCACTGAAAGTGCGGTTTCTGTTTTTGCAGTTGATACTAAATTGTGCAGAACTATAGGTTCCATGCAGGATGCTGCCACTCTGCAGAGTGATTTGTCTATGTTGGGAAACTGGGCAGCAATCTGGAAAATGAGGTTCAATGTTGATAAATGCAAGGTTATGCACTTTGGCAAAAATATAATATAAATGCAAGTTATACACTAAATGGCAGTGTGTTGGGAGTTTCCTTAAATGAGAAGGATCTTGGGTTTTTCATAGATAACAAGTTGTCTAATTCTGGGCAGTGTCATTCTGTAGCTACTAAAGCAAATACAGTTCTGTCTTGCATAAAAAAGGGCATAAACTCAAGGGATGAAAACATAATTAGACCTCTTTATAGATTTTTGGACTCCAGTCCTTGGGAGGGATGTAAATGAGCTGGAAAGAGTGCAGAGTCGTGCAACTAAGCTGGTTAGAGGTTTGGAAGATTTAAATTATGAGGGTAGACTGTCCAGGTTGGGGTTGTTTTCTCTGGAAAAAAGGCGCTTGTGAGGGCACATGATTACCCTTTACAAATACATTAGAGGACATTATAGACAAATATAGGGGGACCTTTTAACCATGAAGAGGATCGCTGCACCAGCACCCACCCTTTCAGACTAGAAGAAAAGGACTTTCATTTGAAGCAGCGTAAGTGGTTAGTCACAATGAGGACAGTGAGGTTGTGGAATGCACTGCCAGGTGATGTTGTGATGGCTGATTCTGTTGATGCTTTTAAAAGGGGCTTGGATGATTTTTTGAACAGAGATAATACCAAAGGCTATTTTGAAACTAAACTCTACAGTTAGTATAGCTATGGGCATATACAGTTTGTGTGAAAGCGTGGAGGGGTGTGTGTATGCTGGGTTTTAATTTGTAGGGGTGGAACTTGAGGGACTTTGTCTTTTTTCAACCCAATTTAACTATGGGCAGACGCCACTTGCTTCTATGGAACTGTGTCAATTCCAGGAAATCTTAAAATCCAGGAAAGTAAACTCAGGGCTCTATGTACATGACTTGATTTAGTTAATTGTATTGAATAACCATTAACTGAATGGTAGTAAACCTCTGTTGCCTAAATATTTGAATTACCGCAAGGCCTAATGAAGAATTCGTCACCTACTGTACATACAACTTAGAAGGTCCACCCTGAGGGTAACAATGTGCTTTACCTTCAGTTGACCTGAGGGAAGTTTAGGTATACCTAGCATTCCATACAATTAACTCATACCACTCCTAAACTTTGCTTAATCATGTTATGTACTCGGGAAAAATATCTAGTCTAGGTATAACATCCTGGTATTGCTCTGTCAAGGCTATATACAGAGTTAATTAGTTTGTTTCTCCAGTTATTGCATTATGTGGCCTCTGCCATGACTAACCATGATTCAGTGATAGTGATAGTTTTAAGTTTTATTAGAAAATATTAAAAAGAACCTTTTGTTACCCTGACAGCTGAAACTACAAAATCTTTCACATATCCATTCAAACTAAGAATAATGATTTCATTTTGTAATGGAAATAAAAACAAGTTTTAATGTCATTAATGCCATTATTACTTCCTTATTTTATACTTATTTTGATAAATGTCAAAATCCATTAACCACATTCAGTAAGCTCGGAAATTAACCAAACAGTTATTCATGGTAATTACAACCAAGGCCTGCTACTGCACAGTTGAACAATTGTGTGACCCTCTATAATGTGCAGTATACATAGTGTTAACAGTGGGTAAAACTGCACAACTGACTGACGCGTTTCTTGCCGCCCACGCGGCACTTCCTCAGAGGAAGTGCCGCGTGGTCGGCAAGAAACGCGTCAGTCAGTTGTGCAGTTTTACACACTGTTAACACTATGTGTGTGCCTTTAATAAAGCCACGGAGTTATTAATGAAGAAAGTGTAACGACTCTCCTTGATTAGCGCCGAGGATACGGGAGTTCAAATTGTACTAAATCTTGAAAAAACTATGAAGATTCTCATTCATCCAGGTCATGGTAGATCTAACACAAGTAACTCAAAACAACTGGACTTGCTGGACTTTGTCTTAACGAAGACGTTTCACTGCTCATCTGAGCAGCTCCTACAGTTCAACAGACTGGTGTAGGGGAGTTCTCGGCATATAGACTCTTCCAACAATCCAATCACAATGGCACATTGTAACTTTTCAGAGAGGTGACATCTGAAAAAGTTGAAAAGTTTAAATTTTTTTTATAACCTGAAAAACTGATATTTGACAAAAAAATACCCTCGAAAGCTAGAATAATTTTGTGGAAAAATCAACTCAACCTTTTACAAATAACTAGAATTTGCCAGAGTTCACCAGAGTGAAAGTCCGCTGTTCACCATTTATTATTGGCGATATCTGCCATATTTATCAATGGATTAAATGAGAGTTTAATGTGGCAAGCTTGAGGTTCACTCTTTGACTAGTAAAAAAGTAGTGGGGAAGATATTATAATACCCAAAATTCAATTAGTTTCATTGCATAAATAACATCACAAAGTATGGATGATCCCCAATAGCATATCTATCATTTTAAGGCATATTTGTAATGATTTTTGCTATTGTAAGGTCCATTTGTTCTTATCCTTACACTGGTATTACAGCCACCATAACAGAAACAATTATGTCAGTTCAACCCACTACTGAGGATGGGTTTAGTTTTGTCATTCTTCACTTTGTATTTGCATTCAAATTTTTTTTCTATAAAATGTTGTGTTTTTATATATTCTGGATTGCTATATTTGGTTAAAATAGTACATCACACTAAATCATTGTGGTGCTTAATTCTGTTATGCCAGGTGTTAAGATAAGATAGACATGAATCAATGATATTTTTATCTGAATAAAATGTTCTTTGCTCACACAGTTATTCTCTTTGTCTTAAAAATACCAGCCAGCTGTATTCCATCTGTATGCCAAGGAATCAACTATAAAGTTTACAATTCATATGTATCTAAAATTAAAAATGAATAAAACTATACAAACTTTTAATTGCATTGTCTCATTTTATTTGCAGATTCAAAGTCCAAATGACACAAAAGAGGTTATTTATCAAGCACGAAAGTGCCAATCACATAGCTCTGGCTTAGTAAAACTCTTCAGAATCTGTAGAGAAGACGATAATATGCCAAGACCAATTGATTTCATTAGGAGTTTCCTTCCTAGAATATATGCATAAATAAGTAACACTGAAAGTCTTGAAATGCAGTTAAATGTAGCATGCTGGATCTCTGTGGCTATGAAAAACATTAGGAAAACATTCACTCATGCATTTTTGTATAGCTGTTTGTATGAAACATATCACAAAATGTTACATAGTTAAATTGGGTTGAAAAAAGTCCATAAAGTTCTACCCCTCCAAAAGAAAACCCAGCATACACACACACCCCTTCACTCAGGTGGTGTAACTATTACAGTATTTCCAATTATATTACATATAGTTAGACAGTATTTTTAAGTTTTAAAATGATCTTATATTTTAAATTACCTCTCAATTGACCATATGGGAAGCACTATATGCATGCTCCAGCCTATGGATAGATATATACAGCTGAAAATAAACAAGGTAGAAAAGTGAAACAGGCAACTCAAATCTTCTCTAAGCTTACCTAGAATAACTGAGTGTGGTGATGTAAGCTTTTTTACCATCTAATAGGATGCCACATAAATATGCTAATGTAGCAAACATCATGGAAGCATATTAAGCATAGGAGACATTACAACATGGAATTTGTAATATACAATCTGCATAAATGATGAAGTTATTGTAGATTTTATACTATGAGAATTGAGGATATATACTGTAGCTTTTCCATTCAGATGTCTTTGTGTGAGAAGACATTTTCTATAGAATCCCTGCAGTGTGGAATTTCCTTAAAATCAATGTTTCCCTTGCTTCTAGTTCACAAGAATGAAACTACAGGTGACAGCTTCCCTCACTGGACCTCCGTTATGCAATGTAACAACTGATGAAGAACGCATTGTGGCATATGGGAATAACTTCATGGGTAAGTAAGAATCAGGGTTTAGCTAGTTAATTTAGTTCGTTTTAATTAACTCTTCGTCTGCTCACACACACACAATTTTCTGGAACAGTTCCCATTTTTACATAACTTCTCATTATTAGTGTTGCAAGAATGGACACATTGTTATGTCTGCAAGTATCTTGTTAAATTTACCACACATTGTTAAATGTCACAAACAGCACCCTAAATCCAGAACCTAAGCTAAGCTCCTTGGTCTTGACTCTTGGCTCCCTGGTCTTGGCTTCCACCTATGGATGGAAGAATGCCACTTAGAAAGGCAGGCCAGACAACACAGCGCCATAAAGGCAGACCAGACCAACACAAGACACCATTCTGTAACTGATTTACAAAGTCAGTGACTCTATTTTTGTATTGAGTGGTTACAATGACATAAAGAATAATTTACCAATTTCCTCTCCACTCTTGAATGATTAGGAAAGAATTAAGATTGCCTAGTACTATCGTGCCCCCTCCCCTCAGAAGACACATCATTCAGACTACATAAGCATAGATGATTTGCTGAGTGTAGTAGTGCACTAAGTAAGCAAGAATTATTACAGTTTAGTAACACTAAGTTTTGCTTTAATCATTGCCAAACTTCTTTGTTCTATAGACAGTGAATATTTTAAATGTTTCCAGTAAATGTTAAGAACTCCCCATAGTAGTTGCCATAGTAAAATATTGGTAAAGAATGTTTTTGATGTTCCAAAAAAACAGCATGTTGTCCTCTATCTCTTTGCTTTAATTGGTAAATTCTAGTTATGGAACCCACCTTTTAAAACTATGGGAATAAATAGCAAAATATATAAAATATTAAAATACAACCTAATCTGAGTTTGGCATATATTATCTGCAGCTTCTCAATTCCATTCCTATTAATCAATATTTATTTTAGACTTGAAGACCTATTTATTTTAGTGGTTTTAGAGGTTTTTAGAACCATGACAAACTCTATCGGGCCTTTACTAAAATCTCTAATAAATCTCAGTTTTTTATTAAAACAAAGTCTACCAAATTTCCTTCACAAATTGAACTCATTTATCAATAATTTTTGTGCATTAATTTGTATTGTCTGATTGACACTGAAAACTCAGTTTCATCGAATTGTCACTGCAAAAACTCAGGGCTAACTAAGGGGCAAGATGGGATTTGTACTTCAAGAAGCTTCGAGAAACTTGAACATACTTCACACAACTTTGTCAGACATTATTTTGCAGTGAATATCAAAGTCGAAGTATGAAGTTTGTCTCAGCAAATAAACACTGGCATAATTTTGCCAGCGAAACTGCAAGTGTTTCTAATTGAGTTTTCTTTAGCGTTACCTTCTGTCAGGGTAGGCCTAGTAGGCACCCTAGTGGAGTAGTCGGGACCAAGGAGGAAGCTTAGGGGTTAAAGGTCCAATAACACAGTACAGGCAAGGATCAGGCAGGAATCAGGGTCAAGGCAAAGGTTTATATAGGCAGGCAAAAGCAAGACACAGTCCAGGCAAAGGTCAAAATACAGGAATCAGGATCAAAAATAACACCCAGGAACAATAGCAAAAAGATCCTATAATTGGGCACCATAAATCATGGGGCTTTAAATTTGGCGCCAAAAACGGAGCGACGTGACGTCATCATGTCAAACGCGACGTCATTGTGGGCCGCCATTGTGGATGTGACGCCGGAGGAGAGAGGACGGGCCGCCCGGAGCTGCAGGTAAGCCTCCGGGTGGCGCGATCCTGACAACTTCTTCCTAGAGAATCTTAGTTAAAGGAGAAGGAAAGGTAAAATACTAATGCATTTATATATATTACCCCTTGAGTGAAGAGCTACTTACAGAAATGCTGCCCCTATACTATACAAAAATATTGTATAGTGCATATAAGATAGACATCCCTCTGCCCATCCAAATCTACAATATAAGGGCTTGCACATGTCCAGAATCAATCACCTAAGCCTTGCGCATGTGTAAACAGTTACTGTATATCCCCCAGACAAGACAGACAAGTGTTTGGGAGCGCTGAAAGCTTTATGTGAGGGGTCATGGGGAGGAATACATTTTGCGCATGCGCATTTTTGGAACATAGGCACAGGATGTGGTGTGTTCATCACCAAGATGCCGGCGGCAAAGACCGCAAAGGGGATTTACTTCTATGTGACAGTACAAGAAAGCCACAGCGAATTGGGTAATTAAAGTATTGCATTTCAGGAGGGGGGAATGCAATTAACAGGTAAGAATAGAATATATTAAAAATTACCTTTCCTTCTCCATTAATATACTTATGCTTACATCAATTTTATAAGTGATTGTTGTTGAAATTGCTGGAAGTGGCTACTTATAATTAAAAATGTCCAAGGAAGCTAAACAAAAACAACATGAGCCCACCCTAAAGCAAATGTGGCATGAGCTTCAAAAGGTGTAAATAGCCTATTTTTAACAGATACAACTTTTACATAAATTCCCACATTACAATATGAACTGTGTTTTGTCTTTTTTATGGCTATTGTGGCATACAGGATATGATGTCACTGACATAATAATGTCAATTCGCCAGGTAGAACCTGGTGAAACATACTCTGGTTAAAAGGGTAACATTTTGGAATGTTCCCACTATAAATTGGCAGAGTAACGATGCTTCATCTGAGCAAAAATGTGCCTGGCAAAACAGCAAAAATCGTATATATAAAGCTGGACTTTTTATTGTCTGCTTCACCTTTTAGTAATTTGGTGATTTTCATGAGAATTGTCATTTGGTGAATTTTCTCTAAAAAAAAGCCCACTTTGCACTTTAGTTAATCTGCCCCTTTTTCAGATTATCTAGCACATATCAAGATGTCAAAAAACATCTTCAGGGACATCTGCCTTTGACTTCTACATGATCTCAACAGATTTTTGGATTTTTAGCAGCTTTGGGGTATAATAAATCTCAAAAAATTTGAGGCTTTTTTTCCATTAAACATTTGAGGGTTTTTTTTATAAAAAAATTTGAGATTTCCCCTTAAAACCTCTAATAATTGGAGTTGTTTTTCGACAATTCCTAGAGAAAAAAAAAACTGGAAACCTCTAAATGTTTGAATCGATTTAAATGTTATGTTGGCTTAAAATTCTGGTGACAAAAAAAAAAAAACTATTTTAAAAATAATTGAATGCAAAACATAATGCCCAAGAATAAGTTAATATAATAGATAGGTCTTTCTTTGTTATGAAATTCTGTGTTAATATCCCTAAATTGTTCACAATCCTAAATGAACTCAATAATTCTGTTACGAGCATAACAAAAGAGATAACAGGGACAGCTGCTGCTGGCGGGTCCCAGGAGCACAGAGTGCTCAGTAATTTATATCTGTGTTCAAAACAGTTTATATTCCCCAAGGTGTGGAGGCCCTAAACAATATTTCTATGGGGGAGGGGGGTTGCAGTAACTACTAGTTATACCCTGGGATCCAAAGTCCTAAACAATCCTTTGTTTATATGTTTGGCAAATATACACACTCCAATACAGGTATTATATGAATTATAGTTTAAATGTGATTTGCTGTTTGTTTCCATAAAAATTACTTGTTCAATGCATTATTACAAGAATTATGACAGATAGCTATTAGTTCAGAAAAAAAACAAATATAATAGTTATTTGCCAAAGACTCAATTGAATTATTAAAAAATCTGGGGTTATTTATTACTTTTCAGAATACTGTAAGGTTTATTATACTTTGCCAGAACCTGTCTTGGGAATTATGCTTCCAGTCTGCCTGCATGCTAAGCTTTGTGCCTGAAGGGATAACACAAGAAAAAATGGAAATTAGAAAGCGTTTGCCTAACATTTTATTAAGATGATATATTTTTTCTGAAATATATATAGATACATATATATCTATAGATATATATCTATAGTGGGGTATGTATGATTCTCGCTTTCCCCTCGGACGGTATTTCCATAGTTGTTTACATTTTTTGGGCTGTGAATGGGCTTGTTTTTTTACACCCCACCTATATACTAGTGGATTGAAGTGTGTACATTTTGGACAATTAGCGAAATTCAAGCCATTTTATACAAAGACATGCCTTCAAATGAACTATCCACTGGGACATTTAACATATATATTGTCTGCAGACAGGTATGCATTACAGTCTACAGCTATCCACATTGGGGGTTATTTATCAAAGACAAGTTGAGCACATCACTAGTGCCCCTGGCCTCCATTGAGTATTTTTTAGATTATACTGCTTAGCTTCCAGGTGCGGATGTGAAGTGGTAGCTTGTCTGGGGAAATTCAAATTGTGGCAGGTGCATTTTCAATAGAATAAAAATCATTTGAATTGTTCGATCACATTGTTCGAATCGAAGGATTCGACCGTTTGTGCGCAAAATCCTTCGAATTCCTAGGACATTTTCAGGACAGGTTATAATTTTTTCAATTCGAATCGAATTTTGGGCTATTCGATAGTCAAAGTTGCTTATAATTACTGGGAAATTTGACATTTTGAAATTTGAATTTTATTCGATATATTCACTTAGACCCTTAGTAAATGTGTCCCTAAGAGTCAGCCAAGGGGCATAAGAAAACCCTTCTATCCACTCCCTTGAAAGATTTGCACTATACTAGCAATGCAGCACTGCATATTTATGCAATTCTGCTGCCCTACATATATGCTTTTTGTAGCAAGTTTATAAAATATTGTGCACTTTTTCTAATTAATACTATCCTGGCAGTGCCATTAGGTTGGGGTAGCTTTTCAATGGCATCAGCCCTAATGCCATTATGTCACTGAAGTTCAGGCATCGTATTTATTTTCATAAACTGTGTCGATATGTGTGTGTGTATGTGATCACAACCCCTCATATATACCTGCAAAGATAAAAAAAATTCTATTAAAAAAGGTGTATTAGAAACACACTTTGTTATGCAGTCAGACCCTAACAAATTAGCATGCTCCGCATGCATAGGAACATGAGTTACAGAGGTGATTATATCACAGCTAATCTGTGACCAGAGGCTTCAAATAAAAATACCAAGACATGACCTGCAAGAATGTCAGAAAGAATGGATAATGTTACAATGAAATAACCATTTCTTATGAAATATACACCTTGCTCTATTAAATTCATATGTAAAAAAAGATACTTTCGCCATATTTTTATTAGTGCTATCATATTTTACCAAGATATATAGTAAAATATGTAAAATTATAGCATTATTTCTTTGTTTATATGTACTTTAAAGAAAACTGTGAATATATGAAGAAGCAGATTAAACCCTGTAATTGTTACTAGTAAAATAATTGTGTTAACATATGTATGTATGTATATTATATAAACTATATTTACAGTACAGATTAAGTGCTCAGTGTCAAAGAGACACAAGGCTGCACCACCCAACCCCTTAGGGCTTACAGTCTAAATGGGAGGGTAACATACAGACACAATTCGGAGGATAATAAAAGTGCTGTAGGTTTACCAAAAATATGTGAAATGATTTAATTTTTATACATGTATAGCATTATTTCTTTATTTATATGTTCTCTACATATATGAAGAAGCTGACTAAACCCTGTTATTACAAACAGAATAATTGTTCTAACTGGGATTTATTGTAAAAAAAAAAAATTTGTATGTATCTATATATATTTTTTATTTGTTTACTTTTATTTGTTTTATTTGTTTACTGCTCCTTGAGGGCAAAGCGCTGTACAGCAAAACAATAAATTAGTAGTAACAAACAAGGGGTAATTGAAATAAAAAATAAAAATTGTGCATTATTAGAAATACAATTCACATAAATATAAAATATAATTACAATACAGATTAAGTGCTCATTGTCAAGGAGACAAAAGGCTGGAGGAACCTACCCTGTAGGGCTTACAATCTAAATGGGAGGGTAACATACAGACACAATTCAGAGGGGTATTAGTAGGTTACAGTTTGTTACACTGTCCTATAATATACTGTCATATTTACCAAAAAATCTGTAGGGATTTAATGCTAAATAATGCAGTCCTTAATCTTTTTACTTTTAAAAACTATGCAAATGCAATATAATGAAATATGAATATGCATGTAGAATTGAAGAACCAACTAGATGCTAGAGTACCATTACCTGTGGCTCTGCAGCTGTTGCTAAACTAGACTTTTCAGAGGAAGGTGCCTGCTTAGAGATTTAGTATGAGAACATTTGGAAAGCAACTTTGGAAAGCACAGGCTGGTGACCCCTAAGCTAAATTATCATGGAACAGCTCTTCACTTTAAAAAAGAGCAGACAGACTTTTTTGTATGGTGGTTTATGCCATATAAAATTTGTTTTAATGCATTTATTCAAATTTTATGTGTTTTCTCTACTGACTTATTTTATAGTTTGCTTGTTTCTCAGCATAAAGCCAGACATTGTAGTAACTTCAGCCATAAATGATTGTGTATGCAAATTAATTTCTACACAATAGAAAATGAGCAAAAATAACTATAATTATAGTATATTATGGCTGAAGTGGCTAAATATTATAATTGTGTGTTGGCAACAGGTTGCACATGGAATTTATATAAGCCTTATGCAAACAAGCTGCAAGTTAAATAATGTGAGGCATGTTCACAATGACTTTTCTGTATACTGTTTACATGCAATTTAACAAACTAACATTATACAGAATAGGCATGAGCAAAAGTATTAAGCCTTCTTTCGAAGTGTTTCACAGAGAAAAAAATACCTATATACTCTAATGAATAGTTTAGAGAAAGTTGTGCAATTTAAAAAATGTTGCATGGTTTGAAAAATTTTCACATGATAAAATGTCCATTGACTTCACATTTTAGTAAATTAGCATTGTCCCAGCGAATTTTTGCCTGGCAAAAGATCGCAACGATCAGTGTGAAGCCATTGCTGGCGAATTTTTGCTGCTTAGTAAATTTACCCCAAGGAGCTGGATGGTATGTTACTTTGAATCTCTAGTCTTCACAGCACAAATCACCAGTCATACTGTATTAGAGGGATACCTGGTATGATGAGTTGTTTCTTAAAGGACCAGTAACATCAAAAAATTAAATTTTTTAAAGTAATAAAAATATAATGCAGCGTTGCCCTGCACTGGTAAAACTGCTGTGTTTGCTACAGAAGCACTACTATTGTTTATATAAATAAGCTGTTGTGTAGACATGGGGGCAACTAGTCCAAGGGAAAAGGCTCAAGTTACACAGCAGATAGCAGATAAGCTCTGTAGAACATAATGTTATCTGTTATCCATTACTTGTGCCATATAGCCTATTTTCAATTTCCGCCATTGCTACTAAGCAGTTTGTTTATATGAACTATAGTAGTGTTTCTGAAGCAAACAGTTCAGTTTTAACAGTGCAGGGCAACACTACATTAATTTTTTTGGTGTTACTGTTCCTTTAAGACTGACATTCTAATTTCAACAATGTGAGTCTCGTAGTTTTTTTTACACCCCTTTTTTTGTGGAAAATTTTTAATATAATACATTTAATACAAATTATGTTTTAGTAAGAATAGATTGCCCAGTGATTCACTCCTCTGATGGGAAGGTTTGTTGCAGAGTGTAGCAATTTATTTACAAACTAAGGGAGATACCTGTGCAATGACTCACACACACACATCCACACTTTATTTTTTCATAAAAATATAACTAAGATACAGACAGAACAAGAGATATAAAGCTCACACCAAGAATTTTACTGCCTGTTTTGAATTTTAATGCAGTCAAGTGCATGCACAAACAGTAAGCAGATGATGTCTTAAGTAAGACATATCCCAATAATTAACTGAAATAACAAGTGTACTATAAATACAGGAAGAGAAGGAGCAATGACCATTCTGCTATTGAGTAGAAAAAGAGTAGACCAGCAGTTCAGACTCCATGGAACAGAATGTTACTTCACAGGGTGAACCATAAGGGGCAGATGTATCAAGGGTCAAAGTGAAAATTCTAATTTTAAAAATTTTAATTTGAAGTCATTTTTGGGTACTTTGACTATCAAACAGGCCAAAATTTGATTCAAATTGAAATAAATTTGATTCAAATTTAAAAAATTTGACCATCTGAAAATCAAAGTACTGTCTCTTTTAAAAAAATTCAAATTCAACCCTTAGACACCTTAAACCTGCTGAATTGCTTTTTTTAGCCTATTGGGGAACCTCCTATAACCTTTAAGGAGTGTTTTTGAAAATCTAATTTTTGGGGGGGAAATTGTTTGATTAGTTCTAATCGAACGATTCAGTTGAACAATTTGAACGATTTTAATTAGATAGAAAACTGACCTATTCGATCAAAAATGGCCCATTTTCGAATGAAAAAAAAACACGATAGTCAAATTTCTAAGTTTTTTCACTTCAAAATTTGACCCTTGATAAATCTGTCAGTGTGGCAGAAACCTGATAGTGTTGCATGATTGATTAAAAAGTCCTGTTTGCCAATTGTGCGCTTCCATTTGACCTTGTTAATCAAGCAATAGGACACGTTATAAAGCCAAAAAAACATTAAAAGTATATACATTAAATGGATACTTTCTTTCAAATAAGCATGTTGAAGTTGAAGACAGTAGAACCTTATTAAAATATATATATATGTATATATATATATGAATGAAATAAATTATTCAAATTGTGCACATGCATATTCAGATTATGTATTGTACTGGTATATATTGTATATTTTAATGGTCTGCCAATGGAAAATGTGTCATGAAAGGCCCAGTTGACAAAAAGACTCTCTTTCTTAGCTTAATGTTACAAAAAATATAAAGGTTAAATTATCATGCTTTAAATCTGACAAATAATGGGAAGTGTAAATATTATTTTATTCAGTTTAGAAAATGTCAGAATAAAATGCAGATGGGCTCACTGGGCATATTTTGTATAGAAATGTTTTACATGAACAACCTTTCTCTATAAATATCAAATATGCCTCTAATTTTTCTTTGTTGGCAGATTTATTTACTGAACTAAATCAAAGAACTACTAACAGCATGTAGATTCATTCCAACCGTTGAGAACATGTAAATAATATTTCTGGGAAACAACCAATACTGAAAATGATTTAACCCCACAAATGAAATGAGCTATGAATATATGAATAAAATACTGACATTGCAATAGATAAGTACTTAAGAGTGATTTTCTAAGTAAAGTGGACCTTGAAGCATTGCAATACCATGCTTGGCATTCTCCACCTCTAAAGTGTTATGTGCAGAAATAAACACACAATTTTAATATTAGGGGCCCTGAATATGATGCAATAATACATATTGTTGAACAGTGCCATGAGATGACACCCAAAGGAAATGAAAGTGTTTGACTGCTCAATCAATAATAAATCTGCACCACAGCAGACTGAATACAAAATCTACTCACAGAGTATAATACAACCTTGACATTTCATATTATTGTCCAGTTTAATATAACCATGGGGCACTGTTATTATGTCTCTGTTTGTATCACCATGGAAAATTGGATCTATGCCCAGCACATGAAATATATTTCATTTTATTACTTTTATTTCTCATTAAAAGCAGATGGAGATGTGCAAATTAGTCTTACATCTATCTTCTGGAACTGTGAGGACAGCTCAAAACCAAATGTTCGTGAAGGGGTTTCAATCACCAAGTCAATTAATTTATATGCTGTACCAATTAGGAAAACATTTTGTCTTACTGCTGAATTTTAGAAAGTTAAAATGTGGAACATACAAATGTTATTGCTACGGTCTTTTGTTATGTCCCCTCATTTGGAACTGAACTAGAATGCATATGTGGTGGGACTGCTATATCAGTTATATCCTTGCTAGAGAGAAGAACTATCAGTCCAAGAAAATGAATTAAATTGGGAAAACTGAACAATAGTTAGCAGTGTTCTTATATAGAGGTAAGCATAGCATTCATGTTACAAAATCATGGACCATACACAGAACCTATTTAATAACTGGCTAAACCTAAAGGAAAACTATATACAATGTTGGTCTCTATAAAAAGAT
>CM044433.1:117332601-117345351 GCA_024363595.1 Xenopus borealis | reverse complement strand
ATTTTACAAGAGGGGGTACTTTATTCACTATATAATACACAAGAGCCATGAATATCCTGTGAATGATAGCCTTATAAACGGTGACTAGTGATGTCATCAGTTATAAATGGTGACTAGTGATGTCATCAGTTATAAACGGTGACTAGTGATGTCAATTTGGTCACATAACTCACCAAAACTTGTGTATTATAATAAATAAAGTACCCCTTGTTGGAAAATATGAGGATATTAGAAGTCACCTTGGAGTTCCATGTCCTGTATAAAAACACTCTGTCTTCGGCCTCGTACTTTTATATGGTCATGGAAAACTCCTCGGTAACTTATAATATCTTTATATTTTACAATAGGGGGTCCTTTATTCACTATATAATACACAAAAGCCGTAAATATCTTGTAAATTATATTCTTATAAACGGTGAGTTCTGATGTCATCCGTTATAAACGGTGAGTTCTGATGTCATTTCTGTCACATGACTCATTGAAACTTGTGTATTATAATAAATAAAGTACCCCCAGTTGCAAAATATGAGGATATTAGAAGTTACCTCGGAGTTCCATGACCTTCAGCCTCGTGTTTTTATATGGTGATGAAACTCCTCGGTAACTTATAATATCCTTATATTTTACAAGAGAGGGTACTTTATTCACTATATAATACACAAAAGCTGTGAATATCTTGTAAATTATATCCTTATAAACAGTGAGTTCTGATGTCATCAGTTATAAATGGTGAGTTCTGATGTAATTTCTGTCACATGACTCACTGAAACCTGTGTATAATAATAAATAAAGTACCCCCAGTTGCAAAATATGAGATATAAAAACAGGTTGTGAAACTATTTGGTAACTTATAATATCTTTATAATTTACAATATGGGGTACTTTATTCATTTTAGAGGAATTTTTACACCCTAAATCCTGTACTTTTCATATAATTTCTATTTCCTTTCTTACCCCCAAATTATAATTGAAAAGGCAATACTGTATTCAAATTGACTTCTCAGCCTGTTTATTTCAAGGAAGATCAAAAGCTCTTTATCATCAGTCACATTTGTTGCATCTAAAACGTTGATAATCTAAAATTAGCCGCTATGTAATGATCAGATGATAGTACTCGGATAGTACTCTATACTCAACCATACACAGGTATAGAGTAAAGAACGGCAGACCATATTTTCCTGCAGTTGATGATGTATCTCTGAGGAAGGTATCTATTCATGTCCTTTTACTGTTCATAGAACGTCCTCTTCATTAAGTGCTGAGATCATACATACTTGTTATCAAAGGCAATCATAGCATGTTATAAACACAGGTATTCCTGTTTCAAAATATATATGATCATTCATGTGCACTTATTCAGTGGTGCCCTCTATGCTACTGAACTGTGTGCAACTGTTCCAGGCAGGTGTTTTTTCAGAAAAGTGACCAGTAGGAGGCAATGAAATGATTGATGCACTCATTTGTCATTTGAGTCCTAGGGTCTCTATTTGCTCATATATTCCACAACATTTGACGTGACAGAGTAAAGATAGGTATATAAAGTCATACACTGTGAAATTTAGATTTTAACTATAACATTAGCACACATATTTGTGGCACATGACTTTATTTCTAGACATAGATAACAATACTTGTCAAGAAAAATTCCTTTTGTAACCATAAACTACTACATGTCACATACAGATACAGGTATGGGATCCGTTATCTGAAAACCTGTTATACAGAAAGCTCCAAATGACAGAAATGCCGTCTCCCATAGACTCCATTATCATTAAATAATCCAAATATGCAAAAATGGTCTCTGTAATAATAAAACAGAACTTTGTCCATGATGCCAACTAAGATATAAGTCATCCTTATTGGAAGCAAAATAAAATTGGGTTTATTTAATGTTTACATGATTTTCTAGTAGACTTAGGGGCAGATTTACGAAATTCACGTGAAATGATCAAAGTTCGATCGAATTGGATCGAATACCGATCGTATGAATTTTTCGTATATATATGGATATTCTAATTTGGCCTTTTCGATCATTGAATACCGAATTATCGAATAGATTGAATAAGCGGATATTCGATCATTCGATCATTCGATGATCGAAGGAATCAAAATTTTTAAAATGTTCGAATGCCTACTTCGCCAGATACATACCGAATTGTAATAGAAGCCTATGGAAACCCCCCAGCTCGAATACCATTCGTACGATTGAAGTGTTCGATCGTTCGAATTGTACTAAATGGTCGAATGCTTATCGAATTTCGAGTAGGATCAAGACAATTTTGGGGAATAATAGTAAATTTGCCCCTTAAGATATGAAGATCCAAATTACAGGAAGATCTGTGATCCGGAAAACCCCAGGTCCCAAGCATTCTGGATAAATCAATCAAGCTTTTTTTCAGCATAGCTCATTTAAAGGTACACGAAAGCTAGACTAACTTGAAATTTAATTATCTATATAGTGTAAAGCATACAAATGCTGAATTCAAGTAAACCCTGAAAAAAAAACTTGAACGTCTAAAACTCTAACAAACTCTAACAAATATTATCCAAAAACTCATGAAGGTTATTAACATCTGCAAATGGGTCACTGGACCTCTGCCACTGACTTCTACATGAACTTGGAAGTTTTTGGTGGCATACTATTGAATTCAAGTGGTTGCCAGGGTCAATATGAATGGTAAACTTGAATTAAAGTTTGGATATTTTCCAACTCGAATTTGTGAGTTCTGATCAAAAATCCAACTCAAAAATTCAAATTTGAATTTATCATTCAAACCTTAATAAAATCTACCTAGGAACTACAGTGGTTAAAGGCTTCAATATAAAATATATTAAAAATGTAACCTTTTTTATAGCTGTTTGCATTCATTTCTTTGAATATGCTTTTTTGTATGTAGAAACAGTCCTTTCTTTGGGCTTTATTTTACAGCAGATTATTTTATGGGACTTAAGTTGACATTACATAAAAGTACAAATAAATGATTTGTGCATTGAAATGATTCAAATGCAAACATTACTAATCCCTGTTATATTGTATTTGCTAGAACACTCCAATAAAGATTGCATACAGGTTTACATATTATTTAGACTTTATACAGAGCATTTTTGTTTATTTTTTGTTTTTATTCTGGCCATAATACTGTCTTTAAAATCTGTATTCAATACTTCACAAATAGTGAACCTCGCATTTGGAAGATCTTGAAACATCCTTGTATCCTGTACAAACATAAACACATATCTATGAAAAATCATAAAAACATATCTAAAATAGTGTTATGTAAGAACATAATTATACAAAATCCATAGCAATGGGAATCATTTGGTCACATATTTACCAGCTCATACTTTGCCTTAATTGACTAAGAGGGAAAACATTGGTGTTACCAAAAATTTCCCTTAGTTTGTTTATTGAACAGGCAGCTGATCTTAAAATGAGTACAACATTTTGGGAGGTGATTCAGATATCTGTATAGACTGGAAACAGACAATATAAAGTGCTATGACTAACATGCAGCCTATTAAATAAACCTATTCCTGCTCCAGCCTATTTGGTGTATTTAATGTTTACATGATTCTGTAGTAGATAATCCAAATTACAGAAAGATCCATTATCCAGAAAACCAAGAGCATTCTGGATAACATGTTAAATACCAGTAGTGAGAACTGTATGGGGCAGATTCACAAAGATCCGAAAATTCACCAGCGTAGGCTTCGCTAGCGTTCGCAGCACTTCGCCAGGCGAATTTTTGCCAGCGCTATGCAAATCCACTAAAGTGCGAATTTACACTCAGGTCGGCGAATGGTAGCGCAGTTGCGCTAGTTTTACTTCTCTAGGCAGAGTGCTGTTACGCTAGCGAAGCCTAATTTGCATATGGTGGGAACTTTAACTTATAATAGAAGTATATGTTACAGCCACTACATTCCACTACACAAGCCCAGGAAACCTTTAATAAATTATATAAAGTTATCCTATTGCCCTACATGTGCCCCCTGTATACAGTAGTTGTGTTGCCATATGTTAGGAAATGTAGGGAGGAAGAAGGGTAACCCCCCAAAAAAAATCATCGATCTTTTTCAGACTATCACCCTCCTATGCTAAAATACACCGGCGTTTTTTTGGGACTTAGAAAAAATTTGACATTTTTTTTCCAACCTCCTATCTATTGTATTGAACTTCGCCTGGTCTGACCAGGCGAAGTAACGTCTAGCGTAAGTGCTAACGTTGAGGAAAATGTTCATCTTAGTGAATTTGCAAAGTTACGATCCTTCGTCAGTGTGCAACTTCGCCTGGCGTAAGGGTGCGAAGTTGCGCAAGGCCATCTACTTCGCTAGCGAAAATTCGCCAGAGTCCGTGTTAGTGAATTTGCGAAGTTGCGAAATGACGTCATGCTGGTGAATTAGCGCTAGTGTTAGACGCTTTGCGCTTTAGTGAATCTGCCCCTATGTCTTTTTATCTAAGACTGTGTGAGTGCATGGTTGATCCAGGCCATTCTGCTAACCAAATGACAGTTTATAGCACCCTTATTTGATTTATAATACTGGCTGTTCTTAACATAAATGGACATAAACTAATAAGTAAAGGCAGAAATTAGTTTTTTGGCCAATCAAAGTACTTTTTAAAAAAAATATTATGAACTGTCATCTGTAGAAGCTGTAGGAAAGTAGGGATGTCGCGGACTGTTCGCCGGCGAACATCGGCTGTTCGCGCTCGCCGAATGTTCGCGAACGTCGCGCGACGTTCGCCAATTTGGGTTCGCCTTAGCTAGCGCTTTTTTTTTGCCATTTCTCCCCCAGACCAGCAGATACATGGCAGCCAATCAGGAAGCTCTCCCTCCTGGACCACCCCCACACCCCCTGGACCACTCCCCTTCCATATATAAACTGAAGCCCTGCAGCGTTTTTTCATTCTGCCTGTGTGTGCTTGCAAGAGCTAGTGTAGGGAGAGAGCTGTTAGTGATGATGAAAGGCTCATGCTTACTCAATTTTCAGTTGTACTTGTTTGAGGTGACATCTAATAATGTATCAGTCTAAAACTCACATGAGCTTGTTCTTTGCTTTCCTTGGGGCACAATGTGTCTTTGTGTTACTGTAATCTGAAAAAATTAAAGTGTTGGTTTTGCAGAAAGAGGATCCAGCCCTAAGGAAACCTCTACCAGTGTCTCATCTGAACAAAGCAAACCCCACCTACTCATCTCCTGCCCAGCCCCAAACCAACATGATGAACAGCAGAGTGCTCAAAGACAAAATACTCATCAAAGAGAATTATATAATAAACTCAGGGGAGCATGGTAAACTACTTTGTATAATCAAAGCCTAGGGCAGGTGTTATTTTGTCTTTGATTTTTATGTATAAAAGGGCAAACCTATCAAACACACGTACAAATTACTACAGACAAACAGTGGAATTATAGTCATTAAAATGTTCAGCATACTATTGTTACAAAACATTTGTTTATCTTTGCAGAGAACTAATTGTGCACATATACTCTTCCAACAAAATAGTTTTTTTCCTTTAAAAAAACATTTGGTATTGTTGGATAATGAAATAAAACAATCCAACTTTTAGGCTTAGTCCAGACGGGGAGATTCAAATCTCCCCTAATAGCTAGGCACTGGCATAGCTTGAAAACGCCGGCGCGTGTTCACACGGAGCAGCGCGATTTTTAAAATCGCTCCAAATTGCCTGGCGAGGCAATTTGGAGCGATTTTAAAAATCACGCCACTCCGTGTGAATAAGCGCAGGCGTGCAAAAATGTACATAACTTTGCATCCAAAGGCAATCTTTGCAATTCCTTATACTTATGCTCTGCACCAGTTTGTCAGTACGGCTCCTCTGAATCAGGACTGGACTAGGATTAAAAATAGGCTGTGGCATTCACAGTAAAGAGAGGCCCAAACAGACCCCACCAGCCCACTTAATAGTCACTTTCTATGGCATCTTCCAGCAGCCCCTCTGACATTTGTCAGAACCCACAGATTGCCAATCCGGGTCTGCTCTGAATCAAAATTTTGTCTATTGATGCAGAAGAGCCCTGGAGCTACAGTCACCTTCAAGCTGGTAGTATTGCCTCTGCAGGATGGATCAAAAGTCAAAGCAGACTTGCACTAATTGATTAATCAAATTAGATTTTTTGCCACAACTCGATTTTTTTTTTTTTGCACAGTAATGCACAAATTTGGGTTATATTTTCAAAAACACAAATGTTTATTAAGCAAAATAAAAATTGAAAACTAGAATGTAAACGTTCATGTTTTTTGAGATTGAACACAAAAAAAAGTTTACGTTTTTTAAACCTATGAACTCGAAATTTGAGGTATGCGATTGTCTTGAATCGAATTTTGGATTTTCAGATTTTTTAAGAATGAGCAAACATTGTTTTAAAATTGTGAGTTTATTCGATGTAGAAAACACCTTTAAAACCCTCACAAATTAGAATTTTCAGAAATAGGCCTCCCCCTCTGACTGGATACAATTGTGGTGGGGGAGGCCCCAGGGGTAAAGGAGCAGCAGAGCTGGATTTAAGCATGGGGAGGGGGGGGAGGGCCTTGATCGCCAACACTCATGGGCCCCCACTGGCCCAGACCCACTCCACACAGCCTGCCTGTGCGCCTAACCTCCACTGTCCCCCGCCCCCTCCCCCCATTTGATCGAAGAAATTACAAGCACTGGTAGGCAGTTGCTGGGTGAGCACAGAAGAATTTGCAGCTCTGGAGGGGGGCCTTGGGGAAGGGCCTGGATGCAGCAGCACCTGTGGGCCCATATCCCCCCAGTCCAACACTGACCATGCCTGAAAGAAAACACATATACTGTATATAGTTTTTTTCTTCCATCAGCATGTACAGTATTCATGCTAGCTTAACTGACATCAAATATAAGTTAATTATAGCAGAGAAAAGTAATTCAGTCAAACTTAAAAAAAAATTGTATTAAAGAACATTCTATAGGAAATTGTATTTCCATATTTCAGAGTATTCAAAGCTGTGCATATAAGGTGTCTTACTCTGTTCCATTATTATAACAGACTGGACCTTTCATGAGCAATAATAATGACAAGACCTCATATAAGCTGTTTCTCGGCTACACTCTACAGTGTACAATTTAATTTTGACAAAGCAGTCAAAACAATATTCTGTTTTAACTGTACTTTACGAAATGTGGGATGATAATTTCCTTACAGGAAATCACTCAACTAGGTTTCTAAGGAGACGGGGCAAGCACACTAAGCTAATACCAGGGTTTATATGACAGCAAAGGCAATGCACTGAGAAAGCAGGGGAAATTCAACTGGCAGGTGCAGGAAAAATAAATATTTAAATACTGGATCTGACAAACAACAGAATATGTAGATACTTGGTAAACAAACAATTACATATGCAAATATTAAATACAAAAAAAATATCATTTATAGACCAGGGGTCCCCAACCGCCGGGCCGCCGCCAGTCCTGAACTGGTCCACAAGCCTAGCACTGAATTAATGAGGCACGTCAAACTGGACGCTGGCGAGCTGAATTGGATGCCGACCTCTCCCGACCCCCTCCGAACCTCCCCTGACGCCCCCTGACCTCCCAGTCTTTGCAAAAAAATCGGCGCTACACTGGTCCCAAGGCCAAAAAAGGTGGAGGACCCCTGATATAGATCAATGGAAAAATGGGAAGCTTTCATAAAGACAATTAGACAAAAAGCCCACTTCCATTAACAATGGTAATGGGCTGCTGCTTGCCCCTGGTTCAATTTCACTTAAAAACATCCTAGTGTATATTTTCAGATAACAACTGAAATCATTCTGGAGCAACCTGTAAAATATAGTAAAAGTATTAGTTCATTTAGAATGTAACGGTCTCAACTGGAAATCTGTGTTGTATCAATGCCTAATGTGATAAATGATATAAAGCTCAGTAAGAAGAAAATACTCCAGACTTGATTTCATCTAATTTGTTGTTATTAATTACCAAATATACAAGATCCTTCTGATTTGTGTTTTTACTCTGTGTTTTGCAAGATTCAGATTGTGAACTACCAGAATATCTTGAACTGGTGACCAGTAGATCCTAGCAGCCCGGCACTGTCCACAAATAACTCTATTAAATCATTATGCCTTATGCATACTTTTGATTGAAATGTTTAAAATGGTGGCTTGAGAGTTGGGTATTATTCTGTTAAAGGGATTCTGTCATGATTTTTATGGTGAAGTTTTTATTTCTAAATTACACTGTTTATACTCCAAATAAATCACTGTACCGTATTATTTTATTCCAACAAGTGTATTTTTTTTTAGTTGTAATAATAATGTGTAGGCAGCCATCCCATGTCATTTTACTTGATCCTGTGCTTTCAGAAAGAGCTAGTGCTGCACTATGGAACTACTTTCTGACAGGCTATTGTTTCTCCTACTAAATCTTACTGAAGGTGTTGCAGTGGGACTTGGAATTTTACTATTGAGTGCTGTTCTTATATCTACCAGGCAATGTTATTTTTTGTTAGGGAACTGCTATCTGGTTACCTTCCCACTGTTCTGTTGTTAGGCTGCTGGGTGGGGAGGGGGTGATATCACTCAAACTTGCAATATAGAAGTAAAGAGTGACTGAAGTTTATCAGAGCACAAGTCACACGACTGGGGGCTCCTGGGAAACTGACAGTATGTCTAGCCCCATATCAGACTTCAAAATTAAATTAAAAAACAGTTTGCTCTTTTGAAAAATGGATTTCAGTGCAGAAGTCTGCTGGAACAGAACTATTAACTGATGCGATTTGAAAAAACTAAATATGTTTTCCCATGACAGTATCCCTATTCCCTTTGAATACAAAATGATCTATTTTCTTTCAATAAAGTAAAGCAGACTGTTCATTTGCTTAGTAAACACAACCATATGATATTGGGAATCATTAGATGGCAGAAGATCAATGAGGATATGTAATAAAAATCATAAACAAAATAATAAAATGGAGTAAAAAATTGATTTTACAATGCCATTTCTTAATGAGACAGTTATTACATTGCAAAACAAAACCAATTGTTTGCATTGCATATATTTTTCCATTATGAAGAGCTGGCTCTTTCTGAAAGCACAGGATCAGGCACAATGACCTAAGATAGCTGTCTACACACCAATATTGCAACTAAACAAACTACACTTGGAATAAAACATTATATGGTATTATTTGCAGTGTAAACAGTGTAATTTAATAAAAACTACACCATAAAAGCACGACAGTATCTGTGTTCACCATTTACTAAAATCCAAATTTATCTAATATTTTATTTTAAAAAAAGCCATGAACAAACACCCACGACCGGTTTCAGCTTATTTATTAATAAAAAAAATCAGATTGTGGAAAAACTTGATAAAACAGGTCTGAGATGGTGGATTTTCAGATTCAGGCTTTTTGCAGCATAGGACTATAATAAATCTCCAAAAAAAAAAAAATACAGTTTTTTTTCCTGTAAAAAGTTGAGTTTTCTAGTGAAATTTTTTTTTCAGATTTTAACATTCGGATTTTAATAAATAACCCCCATAATCTAGTATAAGTAATTCTAAAACAACTGGACTTGTAATCATGAAGACATTTTTTACAATCAGTAATTGAATTGAAGAAGCTGCTTGGATGAGTAGTGATTACTCAACCTGTCCAGTTGTTTTAGAAATATTTATACTAGATATACCATGACCTGGATGAATGAAAATCTTAATAATCAACCCCCATAATGTTTCTCTCAAATAACCTCATAATATGATTAAAGCTGGCCATAGACGTAAAGATTTTTAAAAGATCCAATGGTTATAGTGAGACCACGATTGTCTCAAAAAGATTGTTCAAATGTACGGTGTCCATCAACTAAAAACACCATTTCAGGCGATATTGCCAGCAAAACTGAAGGGTAGCTGCCTGCTTGGTCCTGCAAACATAGATAGATTGCACGGGGACCAATAAAGATTTTCTAACCTGGCCGATCAATTTTCAGACCTTGCTAAGATCGGTTGTTCGGCAAAGAAAGATCTTTGTGTCTATGGGGAGCTTAAGAATGTAATTTAGCATGAAGAACTACACCATAAAAGCATGATAGTATCCTTTAAAGTTATGCACAACCTTTGGATGAATAAAATAGATTGTGTCAAAAAATACTTAACAATAAAAGAGGATCAATATGATTAACTAATGGTACCGAAAATGGTTTCATCCTGAAAAAGTATCAAATATTTGTCATTTTGTGGATCCTTTGACAGCCCACTTAAAATGACTAGCAGGCTAATTGCTTGGAAATTAATTCAGATGTAATCAGACAACAGCCTCTTATTGTTTCTGTGGGATTCAGCTGTTTATATCCTTATATGACTTTACACAACAACACAACCCCCTCCCCCTGAGGGACCTAAGACCTAATTTACACAATTAAGCCCTGAATGAAATGCAAAGAATTGTTGCCTGAAGTCCTCCAATATCATCTGAAGTAAGGGAGCACGACAGGGTGCATTGTGGGGAGGACATACAAGGGACAGCTTTGACCAAGATGCCCCCATATTAATTAATTATTCACTTCCAAACAAACATTGAAAGATAACCCCTACTTATAAAGGGGGTATTTTTTCTTTTTTGCAGAACAACGGATAGCCATGCTTGCAGTGTTCTTTTAAAATTACATTATACTAATTCACTGTACCTACTTAAACATTTCCCTGTATGAACTGACTGCAATGCAGGTAGTATTAAATAAAACACTGCTGCGAAATCGGTTCTCTATCTTTCACAAGCTGTAGTGTGTTTCTAAATCTTGCACAGAATCCATATTCTTTCAGAGAATGCCCCACTGCTGCTTTTGTGATCTTCAACATCACCAAACGTGTACAGTAAAATATTATTTCCGTTTCCTATGATAACCAATATCCACGTCACTGGCAATTGTGACTTGTAGGTAGCAACAAAAAAGCTGCAAGAACATAAGGAAACACAGGAAAGGGGGCAATTATTGAAATTATGAGGCACCAGCATTAGGGGCTTATTTCTAGAGGTGGAACTCCAAAGCAGTGGTTTCAAGAAACTATGAAAGCATCATTTTCTGATGGCAAAGAGGTACAGTCCATCAGAGTATAATTTCAATGACTTTCTTGCTGAAAAAAAAAAAAAATTTAAATTATAAATCTTCCGTATTTTAAAACCTAAAGCAGTTCATATTTTTTCATGGCACTTATATATCACAGGTAATATGGTAACTGCATGGATATATAAAACTAGTCAACCACCACGTTTTAGCATTCATTAACTATCACATAGAAGTCTATAGTAATGGCATTCATTTTCTTACAGTAATTGATTGCCTGCCATTTCTCACTCATGATTCCCAAACCAATTTCCGTTTCTATATCCTTATGCTGTGTCAGTGCTGAAGATTCTGGCAGTGGGAAATGCAAATGAGCTGAGCAACTGTGTCATTTTCTCCTCTTTTTCTTTTCAGAGATTTCCCTGTAGCTGTAGCTTGGTTCATTATGCAGTTTGCACCAGCAATGCACTTATGGACAGCTAAGGTCAATCCCCTGCTCCCACCAGCTTCAGCTTGTTTACAGACCATGAATTATGAAGCTGGCAACAGCTTATACAACTTGTTCTTACGACAATGCTATACACACTGGTATATGCTAAGCAGCTAAGATATGCACTTCTAGTACACAAAGCATTAAGCAGTAATGATGAATTAAAGCATATTAAAAGGATACCAGAAGTTTAGTATAGATTCACAGTAGTAACAAAATACAAGAATAAAGCAGAATTATACTGTTCCCTAAACTGTGATTTTGATTTTACTGCAGTGATTATGCAGTCAATAGCCCTAGTCTTATGGCCACCTAAAAATGCAATACTATGTCCTAATAACTGGTAGAAAGCAGCAGCTTTATGGAAACAACAATCTTGCAATATATATATAATGCCACACTGTATATGAAGTGCTGTTAAGGAGCCCCAGCGCTGTACAGTGCATAAAAGTACAATATATATATAAAAGTATACATGGGGAAATAAATAAATCTTGAAAAATGTGAGATTTTTTTTCCACAAAAATTGAGCAGAAAAATTAAAGGTTTAGTAAACAGCCCCCTTTATATGGGTTAATAGAACTTAAACAAAATTTGCACATATGATCATTATCTTACCCTTTATACTGTAAACATGAAATGCAATATGACAATCACCATATCAATGTAAAGCAGTAATGGGTAATCTGTGGCCCTGCAGATGCTTTTGAACTATTACTCTTACCATCCCAAAACAACAACATCTGAAGGGCCAAGCCGTCCGTGCCATCCCATCAGCGCTACGAAACAAGTTGGCGCTATAGAAATACATGTTAATAAAATAATAAATCCCTGATATCAAGAAATATATTTAACTATGAATTTCATGGAACTATTGTACAGTACATTTTTACCATTAGATTTTTGATGTACCCTAATTATGAAGTACATGTGTGAGATATATTATGATTAATGGCCTAAACGTTAACTAGTTCAGTTTTAGACCAGCACCTGTTTCTGATTTTCTCTTTCATCTGGTATATTGCCTATAGACTGGAGGAAAGCTGATGTCATCCCAATATTTAAAAAGGGATTAAGATCTCAGCCTGGCAATTATAGGCCAGTAAGCATTCAACGGCAAATAAGGTCTTGAGCTGTATTAAAAGGGGCATAGAGTCACAGGAGGTCATTCTTCCACTTTATAGAGCACTTGTAAGGCCACATCTAGAATATGCCGTAGAGTT
>CM044433.1:117316805-117330834 GCA_024363595.1 Xenopus borealis | reverse complement strand
TTAAAAGGTTGAACTTGATGGATGTGTGTCTTTTTTCAGCCTAACTTACTATGTTACTTACTATGTAACTACAGTAGCCATATCAATACATTATTTTAGCAATATTTGTTGCTGGATGAAAACCATTCACTGAAATTAGCCTGTGCAGTTGCACCAATTAGTATTCATTTTTAAGAATTCTACTACATCTACAAAATAAAGTCAACAAACTCACTGATTGCTATGGGTCACCACACTAGCAATCTAGCATCTGTGTTCACAACTTGACTCATTTGTGTACTGGAAAATTAATATAGGTCCTAAAACAGGGGTGTCCAACCTTTTGGCTTCCCTGGGCCACAATGGAAAAAGAAAAATTGTCTGGGGCCACACATGAAATACAATAGAAATTGCACAGAAAAAAACTACACTACCGGTTGGATAACCAGATGGAGCTCTACACTGGAATATGGGACACCTGGATATTAAATAGACTTATTATTATATCTTATTATTACAACTAACTGGGCAATGGGCAGAGTCCCCCGTCCTGCTACTCCTATATCCTTTGCAACATGATGTTTCCTCTGGAACCAAGCGTTTCAAGCTGGGCCGCATTCAAATCCATCCTGGGCAGCATGTGGCTCTCGGCCTGCAGGTTGGACACCCTTGTCCTAAAAGGTAAAGCGTACACAATCTGGATCATGGTGGCACAATAAATGTGTTTCAGATGTTATAATCGGAGTTATAATCTGAGTTTAAAAATAAATTATGCACCTAATTTTTTCTATACCATTATAAGTAACTTTGGGTAATGATATAAAAAGTCTACAGTTTGCCACATCTATTAGCCTAAAGCAACCTATCGGATGTTTCTGAATGTGTTTGACTGCAGTTTCTGTCGGTAAGAGCATTTTCCTGACAGATCTTCATGTTTTAAGAAAATCAACAATCAAAGTAAATGCCAGTAAAGCTTATTTTCCCCTCAAGGAAGTATCAGTATAGAGGAAGTGAAGGAGGAAGTTCAGATGTGAAACAATTTTGCTCTTCTTTCCAGCTTAATTTGCATGTTAGTAATCCGATTGGCTGAATCATGCCAACCAGTGGCATCAATATATAGTAGCGGTTCAGGCTTAAAGGAACAGTAACACCAAAAAATTAAAGTGTTTTAAAGTAATGAAAATATCATGTAATGTTGCCCTGCACTGTTAAAACTGATCTGTTTGCATCAGAAACACTACTATAGTACTATACTTAGTAGCAATGGCGGAAATTGAAAAGCGGCTACGTATATGGCATAGGATAAGTAATGGATAACAGATAATATTATGTTCTACAGAGCTTATCTGCTATCTGCTATCCGAAGCAAGAGAAACCTTTTTACTGTCGATGATTTGAGGCTTCAGTGGAATTTATCTTGACAGCAGTTTATTTTAATAAATGAAGATCTATTGAGAAAATACTTTTATCAACATGGCCTGTTTGTACTCAGAAATTTTTTTTGAAACTGAACATCAGGTTGAAACATTGCGATAATGCTCTTGATGGACGATAAATGCTTGTATCCTCCATAGTTTGCCTATCAACAGTTTAAGGGTCAGGTTTCTTTCAAATCCTTGGCTGTTGGTAGGACCCAGATGTGGTAAGTCCCTGGTTCTGTTTTCTGATTTTCTGTTTCCTAAGTTTGATCTGTTCCCTAAGTCCATTAAATTGGCTAATGCCCATGACCATTGCTTCTTTTCTGGTTTGTACTGCAGCCTATCCTGATCTTCTGGCTTGTTCCCTGGTTTTACACTTACTTACTCGCTGTCCTCTGTCTGTGCCAGGGGACCTCACAGATTACTGGAGTCATTAGCCAGGAGTGAAAAGGGGGTGCAAGAAGTGAAAAAAGCACTAAACCAAAACAGTGACCTTGGTTATCACATTCTTATGGCTTTGGGTAAATTACATAATGCTAACTTGTAATATTCATAGGGCTGTGACATGTTTGAAGGAATTGGTTGATGGTGCTACATATAATCAAAGATTCCACTCAATAATTACATGATAAATGGAGTTGTCAAAAATAACAGAATGCAAAGGAATTAAGTGGAGTAGTCATTATGCTAGCCTAAGCTGTCAAATAAATCTATTTGACGGTGTTGTAGGGTGTACTTTGCATAAATTATGATTGATTGCAACAGTATAGAATTGCCTACCTAAAACAACATTTTTATCTGTTCCCAAATAATATAGGATTAACAATTCTATAACAGAAGATGGATGAAGGAAGATTGGAATTTCACAGCAGTTAGAGCAATTGGTGTACATTAAAAGAGGGAGTTCAACAAAATATAAGCACAACAGCTGGTTTTCAAACCTCTCAACTAGCAGCAACTAAGAATAACCTCATAAAGAAATATTCTGGATTTTATAGACAGTACGTACCTGTGTGCTGTATATTAAGTTTGTCTTATGCACTTAGATTTTGCCTTATAGTGGTCTGCAACTTGGGAATTCTTCACTATGTTGTACAATGTACTTGCCTGTTGTTTCAATATTCCTGCTCAATAAAATTACTTGAACTTGTTCAGTGAGGAAGAGGAGACAGATGGAAACAAATAGGGAAGGGGGGAAGTGCATAGATTAGATTAGAAAAAGACTAATAAAAAAGATTCCTCTAGAAAGTGATTCCTAAAAAGGCATGAAGAAATCAAGAAAAATTGCTTACTAAACTCTTGTGTTAAACTATAAGATTGTCCTGAGTTGAGCATAAGGACCATGAAGGAGTTTACAGGAGATGAGAGGAGATATATTGGGGTATTTTATCAAAGAGTGAAGTTAGAGATCACCACAGTCCACTAGAGTGAAATACTGCCTCTCCCCATTCATTTCAATTGCTTTCTAAAGGCGTGAAAGTGAAAGCTCACCATTTGACAAATACGCCTTTAAAAATCCCATTGAAATGATTGGAGAGAAGCGGTATTGTGGATTGTGGATAGTGGATTGTGGCGATATCTAACTTCACTCTTTGATAAATATACCCCATAGAGAGAAGCAGATCTCAAACAGACAGAATAAGACATCTTTGTTTGTGCTACTATCTGGCGACAATTGTTATTTTAATTTTCAGCATGTTTACTACCCCATAGAAAGGTTTGGTCCAAATATTATGTGTGTGTATATAATCTATATGTCTATCTTTCTATCATAAAGATTGACTTTTTGCAATTTGGTCAAGCCACATGGCCTGATTCTTCACAAACAATACTTCCTCAAACACAAACTGATTTACTATAGGTCGAATTCCAAAAATTCTAATTCAGCCATCTAAGTTTTGGGGGGGTCATTTTCGATCGACCAATGGCTGTTTTCGATTGAATTAAAATTGTCGAACAATCACACCGTTTGATTTTCCAGTACTTTCCAATTTATAGGAAAGCTTCCATGAGGTCCCCCATAGGCTACAAAAGCAATTTGTCAGCTTTAAAGGGGTGAATAGTCAAATTCCAATTTTTTTTAAAGGGCCAGTACTTCGAACTTTTTTATTTTTTCAATTCCAATCGTATTTTGGGCTATTCCAAGAAGCCCAAAATGTCTTTGAAATTTGAATTTTAAATATTTATTTGAAAATTCACTTTGACCCTTAAGTAAATGTCCCCCATAATCTCCAGGCACATTCTTTTTTTTTCCAGGCAACAGCAGCAAATGCAACACCATATGCTCCATCAGCTCCCTTCTTTCTATTCTTTACACACCCTAATTAAATATAATATATATATATATATATTACCATAGAAAGTACAACAGAAAAAAACACTTTATTGTTTCAGTTGAATATTAAAATCTTATAAGTTAAGTTTCTTCAAAGGTACAGTTAAAAATTTTTAATTTATATGACTGACTTTGTTAATGTAAAATTGCAAGCTATGAATGGTTGACTGTATCTGAGCTAGGACAGTGCACATGCAGTTTTGGGGATGAAAGCTTTCTGCCTAGGGACTTGCATATATTTTTCATTTCAAAAACATGGTTCAGCCTGTCACACTGCCAACCTAAGCTGCCAACGGAAAAATGCTAGAATGTTGTAGGAATAATGAAGGTCTATAGTAGAACAACATATTTCTATGTCTAATTTCTAATATCCCAAATTATAATTATGAATAATTATAAAACTGTCCAATAAAGAGAATCCATAAGAAAAGGTAGGGCAAATAGAAATAACACATTAAAACATAAACATAACAAAGAGGCAGAAACACTAATTGTGGTCACATTTTCTTATTGGAAACTCTATTTTGTTTTATAAGACACAGTAAACGTGTATGGCTTTGTTGACAGTTCATAATGGCAAAATTAATCATTCATTCATTCATTCATTCATTGTCCACTTTTGGTACAATACAGTAAGTAAAGGGGGGTCTGAGAGATGTCAGCTCCACCAATTTTATCAGGAGTTACCAGATATTAGGCTGTGTCCCCTGGTCTCTTGTCCTTTTAACACATTCCCCAGATTTATGACGACTTCGGACACTTTTGCTTTATTTGCCGGCAGAAATTAACATCTCTGAGGTCTGTATATGAAGGAATACAATACAGAAAAGAGGCAGCTGGGAAGATTTGTCAATGTTACTAAATTAGCAGCAGATCCTGATTCTTGATTTAGTCACCCAGCTGATAGGCCAAATAGTCTTACTACTTTGCAAAATGCTATTAAATAAAACCCTAGGACAAATTTATTACAATTCAACATTTTCCTCTTGCTTTAATGTACAGAAATCGCAGTGAAATAAACATGATCTCAAATTTTTCTAAATTTGATTATTCCAAGCTCAAATGTTTGTGATTTTTTTAAACAAAGGAGGTATATTTGCAACATGCAAGCTTTTTTATTTTTTCAATTAATTTTAAACAGTCAAATTTGTAAAAATTGATGGAACAATGTCATTTTGTGTTCCAAATCGAGTTTTTCTTCCAGCCTTTGACAAGAACAATTCCACTTTTTCTATAAATATGGTAGCAACTGAGAAAAAGATCACAATCACAAAAGTATTTGAGTTTAAGCTGAATTGTCTTGTGTAATCGACTTTAAAAAAAAGCTCAAATTAGTGAAAGGGGTTGTTCACCTTTGAGTTAACTTTTAGTATGATGTAGAGAGTGATATTCCGAGACAATTTGCAATTGGTTTTCATTTTTTATTATTTGTGGTTTTATAGTTATTTAGCTTTTTATTCAGCAGCTCTCGAGTTTGCAGTGTCAGCAATTTGGTTTCTAGGGTACAAATTACCCTAGCAACCCTGCACTGATCTGAATAAGAGACTGGAATATGAATAGGAGAGGGACTGTTTAGAATGATAAGTAATAAAGATTAGCAATAACAATACATTTGTAGCCTTACAGAGCATTTGTTTTTAGATGGTGTCAGTGACCCCCATTTGAAAGCTGCAAAGAAACAGAAGAAAATTTCAAATAATTAAAAAACTATGAAAAATAAATAATGAAGACCAATTGAAAAGTTTCTTAGAATTGGTCCTTCTACAATATACTAAAAGTTAACTTGAAGGTGAACCACCCCTTGAATTAGTAAAGTTGCCTTCCAATTTATCTTACCTCTGCATGAAAACAAGCATCCATCCTTTTCCTATATTTCTCAGCTTGTTTTTTTAATTCACCTCTCTCTCTCTCTCTCTCCCTCTCTCTCTCTCTCTCTCTCTTTCTCTCTCTCTCTCTCTCTCTCTCAAAAAAAAAATCAAAACATTTTCTTAAATAGTTAGCCAGAAATATAATCTATAAAGGCGAGAGTAACTGGATGTCTAATATAATAGCCACAACACTACTTCCTGCTTTGTAGCTCTCTAACTCTGAGTTAGTCAGTCACTAATTTTCTTTTATATAGCCAGCAAAGGCCTGCAAGGAAACAGAATAACATGCTTTTTATGAGTAAACTATTTTGACAAAATTACATTGTTTATCTTAAATAATTCAACTAAGCATTACACATTGTTTTTAAAAGTATGTACATCTAGAGGAAAGTGTTCCTTTAATGTAGTCCAGTATAGTAGTAGTAAATCTATAGCACACACGTGTGAAACACATATACTCTAATTAAAGTGATAATGTGTCTGTTTGCATTCTTTTAAATTATATCAATCTGTTTCAAAGAAACAATGAAAAATGACAGATGTTCAGAATTTCATGTGTGATTAGAATGCTTACATCAATACTATCTTTTGTTATCATTGCTGACAGGAAATTAATTATTGATAAAAGCTCCTGAATAATCACATGTAATCTGTTCCTTTTATTTTTCTCTGCTGCAATAAAATAATTTTCAGTGATATCACCAACCTCTAGTTGCACTTAGAGTCAGTATATCCATTTCCTTACAGACCTCGTAGCCCAAACAGCGAATAATGGAGGCTTAGGGCTCCAGCCAGGGACATGACACTAGAGTGAACTGAATGGTAGGGCAGGAGTTAAAAGAGAATTAAAGCTTAACAAAAGAAGTAGGCTAGAAATGTTGTACATTATGTTTTGAGCCGTTGTCCAGGGCAACCACAGCCTTTAAGCAATGAAGATATGTGTTTTAAAAGATACCCCAGTAGCTTCCCATCTTCTTTTCTGTTGAGTCACTGCACATGCTCTGTGCTACTGTCTAGTGATGAGTGAGTTTTCACTAGCCATGTATTTGTGGCATTCCGCATTTCACCATTGTGAATGTTTTTGTGAAACTAGGCTGGTTTAATAGGTTCAGTGTGTAAAATTTCTATTTATATTCTTTTTTAGAGTATAGTTCTCCTTGAAGAGGGGTACTGACTGACACAGAGTTCAAATATTAGGGGCAGATTTATCAAGGGTCGAAGTGAAAATTAAAATAAAAGATTCTAATTTCAAAGTAATTTTTGGGTACTTCGACTATCGAATAGGCCAAAATTCGATTTGAATTGAAAATATTTGATTAGAATTGAAAAAAATTTCATACAAATTGAAAAAAATTGGATCGAATTGCAAATTTTTTTACTTGAATTGAAATTCGAAGTACTGTCTCTTGAAAAATTCGACCCATCGCCACCTTAAACCTTCTGAATTGTTATTTTAGCCTATTGGGGGACCTCCTATAACCTCTATGGAGTCTTTTTGAAATTTTTGAGGAATCAATTTTTTTTGTAGGAAATTATTTGAAATTTTCGAATTATTTAAAATAAATCAAAAACAGACATATTTGATCCAAAAGGGCTCTTACACACAAGCGTTTTTACCTGCGCTCCCCCGCGTTCTGTTTTGCTGCGTTCAGCCGCAGGGGAGCGCAGGTATAGACGTACTCAATGCTTTTCAATGGGGCTATACTCACACAAACGCATGTAGGCGCCGAAGGCAGGAAAAATGCAGCATGTTGTGTCTGAACCTGCGTTCGGCGCCTACCAGGCGCCCAAAAAGAGATGTTGCCGAATTTTCGCCAGGAAAATTTTTCCAGGCGGTTCACAAATTTATTTGCCAGCAGAGATTCGCGGGAATAAATTCGCTATCACTAATATCACTATCAATTGCAGATTTTAAGCTTATCATGTGAAAACTCTATTGAAGTTTATGGGAAAACCTGCATTGCAATGCCCCACCCCTATTATGGACTGGCTTACAAAGATAAAGGAACTCTTCTGCTTCCAGGAACACTCTACTTCCATCACTACCTAAACTGACAAAAGTCAGATGCACAGAGATGGAACTGTCCAAAGCAGACTAAAGGTTCACTCATGCAAAATTGACTTGTTTTCTTCTCTTTTTTCTTTCTCTTTCTTTCCCTCAACCTACACCCACCTTCTACCTTATCTTTACCACTCACTATCACCCCTTTAAACAATAAATAAATCTAATACAAATGTATAAACTTATTTTTCATCCTACAAAATACCCACATATGTTGCACACGGCCATTTCCACCTCATTTACAGTTCGGACACATTAAAGTTATGCTTATTAATGTCTTGCCTGATTTGATGACATTCTCTGCATCCATACTAATAAGGCAGCAGCATTGTGCATTATATCAGATAAATTATTCTGTAAAGAGGACCTACTAATTCAAAAGTCCAAAAAAAATTTATAAAAATAACAAGTGGTCTTGCTACATACCGCCCAGTCTCTGTCATAATAAATAATACCTAGTTTTCCAATTATTACTACCGCTTTCACTATTGATGGTCCTCATACCTTTGTTGTTCATTTGTATTTTTTAAAGCCTAATAAAATGTATACTAAGTAATAATAATAGTAATAATACAGTTTAAGTGAGTGTATTTACTTTATATGGCTGGCTCCTTAACAGTTATTTTACTATATGAGCAGGTTTATTCAAGGGCAATCCTGGCCCCTCTGCCCCCTGAGGTACACAAAGTCAGTGGAGGGGTCCAGGATGTTAGAAGCACCGAAATTTCCAGTTTCAAAACCATAAATTCAGCTCTTAAAGTTACCAGGCACCAGAGTCAGACTGGGGGGGGGGGCTGGAGCCCATCAGGGCTTCTGTCCCAGAGCCCCCCTCTGGCCTCCCTTGCTGAGCTGTGAGGCGTGTGCTACATTGCGTGCTGATGTGTGGCATGTGTGCACATTAGCACTGACACTGCACACTGTTACGCTGCATGTGAGCGCATGCGCACAATAACACAGTGTTTTTGCCACGACCCCCAACAAAGGGAGGTTTAGGTACAAAGATGTTTCTGGGTGTGGATCTGGGCCGGCGGGGCCCACAAACCCTGGAGGCCCACCAATTTTTTCCTGACCCAGTCAGACCCTACCAGGAGCTCCATTTTTGACACCCCTGGTAACCAGTGTGGATCTGCCGTCTGTGGTGAGTTTCTCAACTAGCCTCATTGGCACAGAGCCCCTGGGTTTACTGCTAAGGAATTCAGAGCATTGTGAGATTGCCTGAAGGCACTCAAGCAGTTAAGAAGGGAGGCAGGCTATATGAGTCAGCTCAGATTAATTGCAGCTTTCCTTCTGAAGAACAATCAGTTAACCCTGCATGTGTTAGTTTGCCTACGGAAGAGATTGGAGGCTTTGGAAGTGTTGAGTAAACTTCAGGTGTTCTGACGGAATAAAATAAATGCACACTCGTGCTAGATTGTGCTTTTAATTACAGGAATCAGTATGTTTATGATTCGCATAAGATTTAGACATGAAGACAGTAACTTCAGACTACATATTCTCACTTTTGTCATGAGACAGTTTCCATTAACAATGGGAACTTTGTGAGACAAGTATATGTATGTGGCTGTTGCAGCTGGAAACACCATGGTTGTGTTTATACCTATGTGTTTTTTACATTTCTTTGTGAGACAATTATGTGTATGTGGTTGTTGCAGCTGGAAACACCATGGTTGTGTTTATACCTGTGTGTTTTTACATTTCTTCACTGATCACTGAAACCCCATTTACCCTGTATCTGTCAGAATCCCTGCGGTTATGACCTGGCGCATTTCAGCAGGCACCAGGATTTCCATGGTTTTGATGCAGATTGTCTGTTATCGACCCAGTGTTTGTCACAACGTCATGACGTGGCACAAGTGGTGCAAGAGGGGACTATTTTTAACATCCTTCAAGGTCAGGACTTTGCTCAGACATTGGCTAAACACCCTTTACCTTATTTTGAACTTATCACTATGGGGCACATTTACTAAGGGTCGAAGTGAATATTAAAATAAAATTTGAATATAAAACATATGAATTTTGAAGTAATTTTGGCCCAATAGCCCAAAATTCGACTTAAAACGAAAAAAAATTGAAAATTTGAAATTTGAAAAGCACTGGCCTTTTAAAAATCCTTCGAATTCGACTATTCGCCACCTTCAGGCTGCCGAATTGCTATTTTAGCCTAAGGGGGACCCCCTAGAACCTGTCCTAAAAAATTTTCTAAGTCCTAGGAATTCAAAGGATTTTGCGCAAAATCCTTTGAATTGTTCGATTCAAAGATGCAATCAAACGATTCAAACAATGCAATCGAACGATGATGGCCAAATTTCAAAGTTTTTTCACTTCGAAATTTGACCATTAGTAAAACTGCCCCATGTGTTTTTGACCTTGAACTTCGTTTGACTATGCTTGCCGAATCTCACTATCCTGTTTATCCCCTTGGAACTTGTCTGCATTATTGATTGACCATGTCAGTTCTAGACTTCACTGGATTTCCATTTTCCACCTGTTCTGACCACTCTAATTCTTCACTGCAGTGAGCTGTGATTCTACAGCCACCATCACTATTATTCTGACTGTCATATCTTCCCTGTCAGTTAAGTCTGAGGACAGACAGTGTGGGGTACTGTAAGGGGCACATTTACTAAGGGTCAAAGTGAAAATTCGAATTAAATTCAAATTTAAAAAATTCAAATTTCGAAGTAATTTTTGGCTACTTTGCCCAAAATTTGAATAGAATTTTAAAAATTTAAAAATTTGAATTTCAAAGTACGGCCTCTTTTAAAAAATTTGAATTTGACACTTGGCCACCTTACAGCTGCCAAATTGCCATTTTAGCCTACAGGGGACCTCCTTGAACCTTTACAGAGATTTTTTTTCAAAGTTTTTGAAATTTGAAGGATTTTCATCAAAATCGTTAGAAACAAACAATGCATTTGAATGATTCAAACAAGTTTTATTTAATCAAAAACAGTCATATTCGGTCCATTTTTGATTGAAAATGCCCTTAAAAAAATTTGATTGTCAAATTTCGAATTTTTTTCTATTCGACCATTAGTAAATCTGCCTCTAAGAATGGCCTTCTTCCAGCTAATTGGTTCCAGAAAGGCTTACAGTGTCTATATTTTGGAGTAGCTTACACATTAGAGGAGACAAAACACTACAGAAGGTCAAAAGTGAGAGTGTTTGACACAGAATATTAATTACGAATGAGCAGAGAATGGTGAAGAAAAGGCCTAAACTGCTTCTAGATGCACATCATATGTTGCACTAATAATATTTCTTTCTTTGCTCTTGTAACAATAAACAAATCCATTCATTTATTTACTTTGACAGTTTGTTATACATAATTGATTTCAAGAATAATTTCACATTCACTGAATGTTTGGTAAACAATGGAGCACATGGGGAATATTTGTACTCTTCTTTGTTCAAATATTAACTACCAACACAGCTAAAATAAAACTATGGGGTAAAAGAACTACTCTTCGCTCTTCGATTTCTCCTTCATAATCTTACTTTATTCTCCTCTCTAACCAGCTGTTTTACTGAAACTTGTATCACTTGATAATGGAGAGGTTTTATTCAGCTGACTATTTGTCCTGACACTAAGCGGCAGATTTACTAAGGGGCAGATTTACTAAAGGTCAAAGTGAAAATTTGAAAAAAAAATTAGAATTTTTAAAATTTGAATTTCAAAGTAATTTTGGGCTACTTCGACTATCGAAAAACCCAAAATTTTAATTGAAAAAATTTCAAAATTCAAATTTTCAAATTTCAGAATATTTGCCCTTTAAAAATCCTTCGACTATTCACTACCTTAAAGCTGCCAAATTGCCATTTTAGCCTATGGGGGACCTCATAGAACCTGTCCTGAAAAATTTTCAAGTACCACAAATTCGCAGAATTTTACGGAGAATCGTTTGATCAAACGATTCTATTAGATCAAAAATCCCTTTAAAAATACTTAGAGGGTCGAATTTTTAAGTTTTTTCACTTCTAAAATGTAGCCCTTAGTAAATCTGCCCCTAAGGGTAGAATTTCGAAGTTAAAAAGGTTCAAAATTCGACCATCTAATTTTTTTAAAGGACATTTTCAATCGAAAAAGGACCGAATAAAAATCTTTCAAATGCATCATTCAATTCGAACGATTCGAATGATTTTGAACCAGAACCAGTAAAGGTTCTAGGAGGTCCCCAAAGGCTTAAATGCCATTAATTTGGCAGCTTGAATTCAATTTTTTTCAATTTGAATTTAATTTAAATTTTCACTTCAACCCTTATTAAATGTGCCCCTTAGGGGCCGATTTATTAAACTGTCATGATGTCATAATGTCATGATATTTGTGGTTTTAGAAAAAGTGAGTTTAGTTGTGGTTTCAAAAACCACTAAAACCAAAAAAATTTGACTGTTAATAAATAGGCCTCCACGAGCAATGTCACACTGAGAGATTTTGGTCATTTTGTCCACTACATTTTTTATTTTTCTAAACAGACAGCATATAAATATGTGAAATGGTCCTCTATTGCCTACAATGATGAAAAACCAGTGCTGGAGCTTTATTTAATTTTTTCATCAGAGAATATACACTGTGGTCTGTAAGGCAGTCTGCAAAGGTTCTGAATTAACATTTCAGAGCAATATAGACAGTGAATGACAATAAACCACAGCAAGGGCATATAAATAGTAAAATAATATCCAGCTACAGATAATATTGCTTCAAAATTTGATAATCAACGCCACACAGAAAATATTCTTGGCCATTCAATGGATTTTGCTTTTCACATCTTGAACATGAAGATACGCAACAGGATAGATAATATGGATTCTGATAAGAGAGGGATCATCACATGTTGGAAGTAAGTTGTACTTTATGGGTTTGAGGTCTGTTATATGGAAACCTGTTATCCAGAAAGTTCCAAATTATGAAAAGGCCATCTCCCATTCAAATAATCAAAATTTTTGTGATTTCCATTTTCCTCTCAATAATAATATAGTTCCTTGTATTCGATCCAATCTAAAATATAATGAATCCTTGGAAGCAAAATTAACCTATTGGGTTAATTTCATTTTTAAATGATTTTCTAGTAGACTTAAGGTATGAAGTTATATGAGCTCCAGTAGACCTGCTCATGCAAAGCATGCAATTAAACCAGGCATAAGTTCAAGGTTTGCCCTGATTTAGTAATCCACTGAAACCATTATCATAACAATTCTAGACCATAAAAGCTAACACCTATTGGATGATATGAATTACAGGGTAAGTGTGTTCATGGTCTATGATACACCATAAGTTGCAGTATATTAATATTATAAAAATATTTATTTCATTGTTATCTTATCTCCAACCACGAAACATGAAGATATCTGGGCTGTGAACATAGTAGAGAGCAAACAAGTTGCTCAAATGAGTAATCCAGTCAAGCTATCCCTCCCAGGTGAAAGCTTTCTCTGAATATTACTACCTTAAAGGGGCAGTTGATCTTGAAATTACATTTTAGCATGATGCTGACACAGGTATTCTAAGAAAATTGGTAATTGGTTATTACATCATGCTAAGTTCACCTAAAGGTAAACTGTCCCTCTAAGGCAGAAATACCCCTAGGGCAGATTTATCATGTGCTGTAAAAATGGCAGGATAATTCCCCACACATCGTCAGTAAATAAGAGTTAATATGGCGTAATTTTTTACACACTTTTTCTTTGAGCAACTTCCATCACAACTTACTCACAAAGGTCTGAAACTTTGTAAAATAACAGCAGCAAATATGATGTTCCCGTGGAGTAAAATAACACAAAACCTTGATAAATGTGCTATCTATTTAGTTCTTGCAGCTGCGTCTATTTTTTGCTCTATGCACTCTGCCCTGTAGTGAATGAGTCCCAGGATATTTTAAAGCAAGTGATTCAAACGCGTAATCCAAAGATTTATACATTATAACATTTAGTTGTTCTACTTTCTTCCCAGCATATTGAAACAAGCTGCTTACATGGACTGAACAGTATCCAGAAGGCTAATTGGATACTTGGAGGAATAAATGAATGCATCCCATGGTAGTTCTGACCTAATAAAGATAATTTGTAATAAAGCTATTTTTTAAATATGAGTGTTTGTGATTTCATTTTTTTTTAAATGCATGTACTAAAGAGTGTTATTCTAATGCAATTTAATTAACTGCCATAATTTGTTTTCAGAAGCCTATTACATTAGTCTCAGCTCTTTAATATCAAGCTTTAATACATATCTTTTTTTCTTATTGTAAAAACAAAGCTTGAATACGTTATATTTACAGGAAGCAAAGTGGATCAGTGCCTATGTGAATCTACTATGTTGATGATACAGTTCCTAAAAGTGAAACAGCATTTATAATGTAATAATCTGAGACAT
>CM044433.1:117280952-117294466 GCA_024363595.1 Xenopus borealis | reverse complement strand
TGGAGCATTGCATTTTTTGAAGTGCAGCACACTCTTATTCCATAGATGAGTACTGAGGAATGGGCTCATTTGCCCCTTAGTGCCTTTGAACTTGTGCTTAGGGACTTCCTAAATGACTTATAGCTTTATAAGTATCTTTAATTTGTTAGTTTTTTTCTAAAATTTATATTTTAAAATATAATTTGTTTTACAGCTCACTAAGTTGGTCACCAATGTTCTAAACTGTTACACTTTGATACATTTAGTTCTTTGTATTTTATAGCAGCCCCTACTGAGCATGCTCTATGACTTCTTGCTAAAGTCTGTTACAGGGCAACTGTTACAGTTTGATGCTTTCGTTGCTGGCATTTCTGTAGCACTCTGCTGGAAAAAATGCCAAAACTATATATGGGAAAACTATATAAAATAAGTGACATATTTTAAAGGTGTCTTTAATTAATGCCTCTCTCTATTGTATTATCTCAGATCTCATGTAACCCATCTGAATTAATACAGCAAGAAAATTACAGTAAAAGAAAATATGTAAAAAAAAATTGCTATAAAAAGTGGCAATGGTGATCAATGGTTTTATGGATGCACCAACTATTTTAGGATTTGCCTGGATTTTTCATGATGGATTCATCCTGGACAGAATCCGAACCCTTATTTGCATATGAAGATTAGGCTAAGGAAGGGTGCACATAGCATTGCTTGTTTGACAAAAAGTCACGTGATTTTACGGATTCAGAATGGCCAGGCACTTAGATTCGTCCGAATCTAAATCCTGCTGAAAAAAAGGCTGACGCCTGGATTCTGTGCATCCCTTTTTTTTGGGTGCTGCAATATTTCATCAATATTCATATCTCTGCAAAAGTTGTACATGGCATGATATATACACTGTATCTTTACACTATGATGTGTGATGTTAAGGTGGCACTGTTTGTGATGTTTTTTGTTAACATTGTTTTATAAACAGGCCCCTAAAATTTCAAAATACATTCATACAAGAGTATATGTGCATCCTTATTGCAAAATAGTTCCTGACTATGTAGCATGCTGTTTGGAATTGCACAGTTTCCAAGTACAATTTGTAGCCCAGCGCTTGTGAGAGAATAAGCAATGAAGCTGAATCTCCATCCTTCCCTTAAGTCATTCCCATGTGTCCACTAGGGTGGAATGTCTTTTATTGTTGTCGACTTATTCATAAATAATGCACCATTTTTCAAATGCTAAAAAACAAGCAAATAAAATATTAAATGTCTCCATGCATGAACCCAAGTAATAAGATTATAGGATATTCTCATCTAGAACAGTCCCACAGGATGCAGTTGTGGAAGAGAAGCCAATTTATTAAGCTAATCAGTTCATTACCACAATGAGTAATATAAAAAAGCTGTAGCGCCTAGATAAGACAAGAAGTAAATTATAATATATCAATGTATTATGCAGTTAAACGATTTATTGTGAATGAAATTGTTTCTAATTTCACTAATATTAAGTCGGTTTTCTTTTTGCCACATAAATATTATTGCAAGGCAAGTTATATTTACCTTATATTTCTAGGCTATAAATTGAGGATTTGTGGCCCAGTCATGACTAGTGATGAGGGATATTTTCAGGTAGGAATGCATTTGTGTAGAAACCCAGCATTGCTGCAAACAAATGCATGATAAACAAATGCTGTGCAAAAGTGCCTACAAACGTCAGTGCATTTTGCATGATTTGATTAAAATGAAGTCTGTGGGAGATGGTCTTCCCATACTTTGGAGCTTTCTGGGAAAACAGGTTCCTGGCTAACAGATGCCATACTTGTATTGCTCTCCCTACTAAAATCCCATACTTTTGGCATGGCTTAATCATAATTTCTACCCAAGGGTTACATGACAATTCCAACCCATTTCCATTATTGGCAGGGTTCATAGTGTGCTTTGGTATATGCCACTACACATTTACTATGTATAAAAAAAAAAAAAAATTTCAGTGAGGGAGTGTTGTTAAAGAGAACTAAGAAAGAATTTTAAATCCTATTTTATGATGTTAGCCAAGCAAAATAGGAGTCAATTATACTACATAAAATATTTCAATCTTGTTTCTTTTAGATTTGGAATTCACAATCACATCAAAAAGGCAGGAGCCAGTTTGAGACACTGTTATTAAACAGGTCATTCACCTTTTAATTAACTTTTAAAATGACGTAGAGAGTGATTTACAGAGTCAATTTCCAATTGGTTTTCATTGTGTATTATTTGTGGTTTTTCAGTTATTTAGCTTTTTATTCAGCAGCTCTCCAGTTAGCATTTTAACAAATTACCCTAGCTAATTACCTTAATGCAGGGGTGGCCAGGACATCGATCGCGGTCTACTAGTAGATCCTGGGCTTGTTGTTGGTGGACCACGACCTACCAGGAGTTAAAAAGGCAACTCCTGGCTGTGACGTCAAAAGTTTGGCTGGATGAGACTTTCAACGCAAATAAATCGTTCCTGCGCCACAGCCAAGCAGCCACAGTTTTGATTTCAGAGAGCAACAGCAGCCAGTGGTGAGAGGACAGATTAATTCCAGCAGCTAACGGTGAGAGGATAGATTACTTCCAGCAGCTAGCAGTGAGAGGACAGATTACTTCCAGCAGCTAGCAGTGAGAGGATAGATTACTCAAGTTATGTATCTCAATTGCCATGAATCTATCTGGTGAATATATGAAAAACTGAAGCATCTTCTACATACTAGTCACTGATACAAAAAAAAGTTGATCAGAAATTTGTTTTGGGGGCAATCTAGCTTATGATTTATTATAATCAAAGGGAAAAAAAAACAATATTGTGCACAACATCTAATAACTTTTTAAAGAGCAGATTAGGCGGCAGATGAGTGACACTAATATAAAAATAGTCGCACATAAAAATAAATAGTCGCATGTAAAAATAAATAGTTGTTGCTAAGGTAAAGAATTCCATGCATGTGTAAAAAAAATAGTTGCCAACCTTCTATGGGACACTAAAGGGCGATTCGCACACTCCGCACCACTTCGCCAGGTGCAAATTTGTTACCACTACGCTAATTCACTAAAATGTGAGGTTGCATCCTGGGGACTGAATGCTGGCGACTTTTTGCTAACAAAACTTCTTCTCTGCAAGCATTTCATAGCGAAGATTTTCTAGCGTTTGTTTGTGCCTAACGAAAATTCAATAGTAATCTTATGCTTAGGTCAATTTGAATAGGGGAGGCGCATAAAAGACATTTTTAGAAATGTTGGTGTAAAGGCTCATGGGAGCTTAATAAAGACATAAAAGCTCCTCTAATGCCCTAGACATGAGTCCACCATAAAGTATATGTGGCAGCAGGCCCATCAAAAAATATATAACAGCTTTATTCTGTCCATCGGATATTTTTTTTTTTACTTCTTGTGCCATCTGTTAAATGTTTTTATTGTATGTACTGGATATACAAATGGGTAATTACTGATATTTGGCAAAAGGAGAAATACTGTATAAATCCTATACATTATATATACACAGTGTCGGACTGGGGTGCCAGGGGCCCACAAGAAGACCTTAGACTCAACTTTCAAAACTATTATTCCTTCTCTCCTCACTTAACCTCGTTATTCTCCTATTCTTTTAGATCTACTTACTATACTCTACTCTTCCATTATTAAGCCTCTTTTTCCACATAAAAAAATAGGGAATGAACATGAAATAGGCCAAATTGTTAGAAGCAAGAGGGCCCACTAACACCTGGGCCCACCGGGAGTTTTCCTGGTATCCCTGTGGGCCAGTCCAACACTGTATATACATAATTTACTGAATACAACTATGAAAAGAAATATTGTAATAAAATCCAAGTGCTTTTATATTTTTAGTAATTAAACTTTATTTGTAAATCTCAAATGCTACTAATTAAATACATTAGAACCAAACACACTGGGTATCAGCCAGACACTCTGGAATAATTTTAAGAGAATCCTATAGTAATAATTTGACAACAGAACAGCTTATGCTCTATTCAAAAAACCTTCAGCTATTTCCATCAGGCTCAACCTCCTTAATCCTTTTTAATACTTGTGCTATTATTATAATGCATTGAAGCACATTGTATTTGTTCTCTCTTATGTAACTAAACAGCTTTTATTGTAATACGGAGTGAAGAGGAACACAATTTTACATTAAAAAGAACATTTAACGTACAGTAAAAAAAACGGAATTCTGGGTTTCCCGAGCACATGTATATTATGAATCATCTATGATTAACTTTTGCACCGCACAGAGTTTGGACTTCATATAAAATGCATTAGTTGTCCTCTGATTAGAGTTCTCTGATTTTTTTTTTTTTACCAATGAAATTACTCAAAGGCAATCTTAGTTTCTTATTATCACGAATGCTGCCCGATGCTATACCCGGAGCTCCGGGCGGCACACCAATCCCCTTCGACATTGCTCCAAAAATGGCAGCGCCAGTGGGTGCCACGGGGGTAGCAGCACCGGCGCTCTGCTTGTGATGTCAGCATGCCATGACGTAAGCACTGCTCATCACGTTGCAGCATCCGCGCCAGTTTTTGGTGCCAAAATTGTTTTACCAGGACGCCATGACTTTGCCCAAGTATAGGATCTGTTTGCTCACATTCCTGGTTGTTTGTTATCTCATTGACTATTGATTCTTGGAATTTGATTCTGCCTGAACCTGACCTTGAAACTTATCTGCCTGCCATGTGAACTCTTGCCCGGATTTTGACCATGCCTCCTGTTTAACTCTTGTCTGTACCTTGACCTTTGACCCTGAAGCTTCTTCCTTGGTCCTGACTTCTCCCGCTGGGAGGCCCCCTTACATTATACTTCGGCCATGGACTCCAAGGAAGCTAAGCTGGATGTCCGAGGAAGCTACACTGGATGCTGGACGGAAGTTTTTATTGGGCAAGTACTAGACACGCTTCTTTCATGTATGCCTCCCACTCCTCCTGTCGCAGGGAATCCCCCTGCTGATGTCGCTCCTCCACTAGTGGTCTCTTTGGCTCATGAGCCACGCATCCCAACTCCTCCTCACTACAATGGGAGCCTGCAGAGGCTTTGTCTTATTCAATTTGAATTCCATCCCTCACAATTTTCATCTGAGCAGGAGAAAGTGGGTTATGTGATGTCTCGTTTGGAGGGTAAACCCCTTGAGTGGGCAACACCTCTTTGTTAGAAGAGTTCTCCATTGACTTAACCAACGAAGGATGAGTGGATCAAATCAAATTTCTGTAAGCCTGCTGTTTCAATGCACACCATCCAAATGCAATAGACTCTAAGTTTATGAAGATTTGAAACAGACCAGCTCCCGAAACATGTCGTAAAGTAAATATACACCAATAAAGGGTGATTGCAGATTAAGTGCTGCCGGTTCCTGGTCTGTTTCAAATCTTCATAAACTTAGAATTCTCCATTGACGTTTGATGTAAAGGCGTTCTTTCAGTCGTTCAGAACTATCTTTGATGCCCCTAGTTGGGTTGGGTTGCTAATGCCTCATCTCACCTTCTGCAAATCCATTAGGGCAGTCTCAGTACCAGTGAGTATGCTATTGACTTTAGAACTTTAACGGCAGAGACTTCATGGAATGATGAGGCATACAAGGCGGTGCTCTACCAAGGCCTGTCGACTCAAAGATGACCTAGTCTCCTGGGAACTTCCTGAATTGTTGACAGTTTTGATTGCTCTAACCATTAAAGTGGATACTTGCCTTAGAGAACATCAAGCTGTCAAGGAGCGCAGCAAGAAATTTCAACCAACGTTGGCACCTCGCTTCCAAAGACCTCTGTTACCTTTACCTGCCCAACAGCCATCAACGATTCATTTGGAGGAACCCATGCAAGTTGGGAAAGCTTGTCTCTCCGAGCAAGAGAAACTTCGAAGGTGTGTGGCTGGTCTGTGTCAGCACTGTGGCGGACAATCCCACTTTGCTAATTCCTGTCCTGTGAAGTCGAGGAGTTCTCCTCCCCAAAGTAAGCCTGGAGTGTCATTTGTTGGTGGTGTTTCTTCTAATCTTCAAAAGAACACTCACCAGTTTCGTCTTCCTTTACAGTTTCATCTGGCCACCAAGACTATCCAAGTATCTGCATTCCTTGACTCCGTGGTTGCAGGACATTGCTTTTGCCAAAAGAGTGGGTATTCCCCTGTACCCCATGTCTTTACCCTTGCGGGTCTTTGCCATTGATGACAGACCCTTATCGTCAGACATTATCTCCTTGACTTCTGGGGAATTACCCTTACTGATTGGAACTTTACACTTTGAGAACAGGGGAATTGAGGCACTTGCCTCAGGCGGCAGCGCCCCCCCCCCCCTGGTTACAAAAAATCAGCTCCTGGTAATTAAAGTGGACCCATCACCCAGACACAAAAATCTGTATAATAAAAGTCCTTTTCAAATTAAACATGAAATCCAATTTCAAATTTTTATTAAAGCATTCATAGCTGTTTTAAGCTCTTCCTAGATGGCACTGCTCCCCACACATTCCCCCGGTTCTCTTAACCATTTAATTGTGTAGCCAGGACATGGGGATAGACATTGGGTCCTCCATTCTGGTGAACAAACAATATTCTGAGATGATGCAAGGCTTGTCTTAATAACAGTGTCCACAAAATGGTTCCTGTCTGCTTGCTATAATTATGAATTCCCAGACTGAAGGAAACAAGATTAAAATAATTTATATAGTGTAATTAAAGTTAATTTTGCTTGACTAATGTGATAAAATATGATTTTGAATATTTTTTTGGGGTGGCGGGTCCAATTTAAGAGCCAAATTTCCGGTTTTCAACACAGAAATTCGGCTCTTCTAGTGCACAGCACTCACTTGTGCGTTCTGCACTAGCACCATGGACCCCCCTGCCCCTGTCTGTTGCTGAAAAAATGAGCACCGTGGGGAGGGGGTAGCGGCATATTGAAGGCCACCTCAGGCGGCAATATCATCAGGATTGCCCCTGTCTGAGAAACTGACTTTTCTAATTATTTCTTGTCCCTCCTCTCCTGTGGTGTTGGGATTACCATGGTTGTGCTTGCATAATCCCACCATTGATTGGTCCTCTGGGCAGATCTCTCATTGGAGTCCTTATTGTCAAGAACACTGTCTTCCTGCCATTCCACATCACTGGGTGACTGTTTCTTCTACTGAACTGTTGACTCTGCGTCCCTTCTACAAGGAATTCTTCGATGTCTTCTGTAAAAGGTCTGCTGAATTCCTCCTTCCACATCATCACTACGATTGCCCCATTGATCTCCTTCCTGGAACCATGCCCCCTAGAGGTCGCACCTCCAGCGGGGATTTATTCATCCCTCTACTTCTTCAGCTGGGACTGGATTATTCTGCGTGGAGAAGAAGGATGGTGGTCTGTGTCCCTGCATTGGTTACTGCAGACTTAAAATCACAGTTAAAAACCAATATCCTTTGCCTCTGATCTCTGAATTGTTTGACCAACTGAAAGGGGCTAAAATCTTCATTAAGTTGTATCTACACGGGCATACAACCTCATCCGATCTGATCCTGTGATACCGTTTTTCATTGAGGTAGATACCTCTGAGGTTGGTGCTGGTGCTGTTCTTTCCCAAAAACATCCTTGTGATGAGAAATTATTCCCTTGTGCATAGTTCTCTAAGAAATTCTCAGCGGAACAGAATTATGACATTGGGAACCGCAAACTCCAGGGTCTCCGATTCCAGTCACTATTTACACTGACCACAAAAACCTTGAATTTATTCAAACCCTTAAAAGATTGAACCCCCGACAAGCAAGGTGGGCTCTGTTCTTCTCTCGCCTCAATTTTGTCCTGACCTACCTTCCAGGCTACAAGAAACGGAAGGCGGACGCATTGTTTTGAAGTTTCACCTCGGTGGATCATCATCCTGAAGAGCAAAATACAATAATTGCTTCTTCCAGAATCATTGCTTCATTGCTTCCCCAATTCGCTGAACAAATCCTTTCTAGTTAGTCTACCACTCCTGCTGACACACCTATTGGGATGTTGTTTGTACCTCCTGAGTTGCGCCACTTCATTTTGCAGCAGACTCATAACTCTAGACAGGCCCGTCATCCCAGTCCTAAAAAACTCTTGAACTGTTACGACAACTAGTATGGTGGCTGACTATCTACTATAAAGATGTCAAATACTTTGTGGCAACCTGTACAGTTTGTGCCACTACTTAATCTAATCACACTAATCCATGGACTCACTTAGGTATGGACTTTATTGTAGAGTTACCACCCTCAAAAGGGAATACTGTCATCTGGGTAATTATTGATCATTTCAGCAAGATCAGTGGCATAACTAGATCTTACTGGGCCCCACAGCAAATAAATTTTCAGGCCCCCAAAATGTCTAGAGGTTGACTTGCTTTACCAATATTTATTGAAATTGTATGTGAATTAGGGCCTCATTGGGGCCCCTATTCCACCTGGGCCCCCCTGCAGCTGCTGGGTCTGCTTCCTCTGTAGTTACGCCCCTGAGCAAGATGGCACACTTCATCGCCTTGCGGAAAATACCTTCTGAGAGGGAACTGTCTCACCTCTTCATATATTTTCCGGCTACATGGCTTTCCAGCGGAAATAGTCTCTGACAGAGGATCTGAGATTGTATCTAGGTGCTGGTGCTCCTTATGCAAAGCTTTGGGTATCACTCTCCAATTCTCCTCTGCCTATCACCATCAAACTAATGGGGCAGTGGAGTGAGTGAACCAAGCCCTAGAGCAATTACTAAGGAATCATGTTTCCCTCTATCAAGACGATTGGTCCGATGTCCTCCCATGGGCGGAATTCGCTCATAATAATGCATGCCACACCTCTACTGGAAGGTCTCTCTTTATATCAGTATATGGGCAACATCCTCAAGCCTTTCCACAAGATTTTGTCTTATCTGATGTCCCTGCTGCAGATAATCATTCTGCCCATATGGCTGCTATTTGGGCTGCAAATAAAGAGAATTTGGAGAAAAGCACTCTTGCCACCTGCAAACCTGGAGAACCACCGACCCGCGTCCAGACCCGATCCTGAATCTCCTACCTGCAACCCGCAGGGTACAGCCAGTTTTTGCGGATAACCCTTGGGTACCCGACCCGATGCAGGACTCTATCACAAGGACCAGACATGGAGAAATTTCAATTCCCCTGTTTCCCTATTGAATTAAAACAGCGTTTTTGTAATTAAAACAAAGCAAATATTCATTGAACTCATGATGACCAAAAGCATACCTCTTTAATCAACATTTTAGAAAATGTGTCCCTTCATGTTGCTATGAAACGTGTTCTGTTTTGAGTGCATGGAGTATCTGCCGTTTTGAGATTGCAACTGCTTTTGGGATGGTGGAGACACCATTTCTAGCAAGAACCAAATTGTTGACAAGAAAAAGTGTAATATTATCTTCACCAATCCTAAATTAATAACCCATTCCAGATATTTAGCTCATCCTCACTGATTTAAAGGGGTGGTTCACCTTCAAGTTAACTTTTAGTATATTGTAGAAGGACCAAGTCTAAGAAACTTTTCAATTGGTCTTCATTATTTATTTTTTACAGTTTTTTAATGATTTGCAATTTTATTCTGTTTCTTTGCAGCTTTCAAATGGGGGTCGCTGACACCATCTAAAAACAAATGCTCTGTAAGGCTACAAATGTATTGTTACTGCCACTTTTTACTACTCATCTTTCTATTCAGTCCATCTCCTATTCATATTCCAGTCCCTTATTCAAATCAATGCAGGGTTGTTAGGGTAATTTGTACCCTAGAAACCAAATTGCTGGCACTGCAAACTAGAGAGCCCTTGAATAAAAAGCAAAATAACTATAAAACCACAAACAATAAAAAATTAAAACCAATTGCAAATTGTCTCAGAATATCACTCTCTACATTATACTAAAAGTTAACTCAAAGGTGAACAACCCCTTTAACTATACCTATGTATAATACATACAGGATCAGCCCTTTAATTTAAATAATGTAGATGCACAGACTGGTATAGTTTCATATTTGTCTACTCGTTCTTAAAAGACATGGAAACACTAAAACACTACTTTATTCCATAGGCTGGTTCTGACCAAGGTTTTTTTTCTATTTAAATACTGCACCACCATGTTATGTGCTTTTCCTGGGAATCCCTTGAATGTGCAGTACAGTATCCCTTTCTACAAGGGATCCCTGAGAAAGTGGGATGAATGGTAGAGCTAACTAATAAAGATCTCTAAGCTGGTGCAATTTCTCACAAAGAGTAAATAAAAGTTAGCGATTTTATATGCATGGGTTCTTAACAGGAATTCACATTGTAATACATTTCCTTGTCATTTAATGAAACTTCAGATACCTGTAATGCAAAGAGTTCTAGGAGCAAAAGTGTGGCCAGATAACACGTTCATGATCACAGCCTAAAAAAACAAACATTTTCCACCTGACCACCTGTCCAGTATAAATAATGACTTGTTGGCTGATCCACAAACAAATTCTGAAATAAGATACTTTGCTAAACAACATGCAAAACAATGCACAGGAAATATCCCCATAAAACCTACCTATTGCACACAAAGCAATATTGCTAAGCAAACTAATCAGCATAACAGTCTATAAACAAAAACACAAGGATATAAATCAAACCAATCTACTAATGCAGTTCTTCAATCTAAAATGCTAAAAACCCTAATTCCACGCCTTCAATAACAGTAAAAATAAAGCAAACATGCATTTCATTAATTACAACTAAAAGCCAATGCCAACCTACAGATTTATGTAGCAATATTACATCATAGACTTCAGGAGCACCTTAAATTCCCAATAAGCATCAACCAAGTGGGTTTATAAAAGTAAAGCATGTGTACTTCACTTTGGGTGAAACCCTGAGTAAATTTAACATACTGTACCCCTATACCGCAGCAGCATTTTATTGGTTACAGCCAAAACCAATATTTACTATCTCAAACAATATTTCAGACCTACTGGAATATTAATAGCATTATTTAGGGCAGTCCTCTCTCCCATCTACTCTAGCTAACCTACTTCAGCATTTACCACCACTACAAGTTATTATTTCAGAATAAGGCACTTTATTCAAAGACAGGGAATTATTACTTTAGGAACTCCAGCAAGATATGAAATGCAATGCACAAATCCCCAGAAGCGAAGAATAAAAAAGCTTGATATATATTTAATGAACCTTGCACCTCAAGGAACCTAAAGCCCATCAGAACTTAAAGTGGAACAAATGGAAAATACACATTTATGCAGACTACAAAGTTCAAGTGTGTCTCAGCCACTGCTACATTGAATAAATCAACAATGCGCATGGGCCTGGACAAAATTTGTGTTATTAGACTCGATGGTTCAAATCCATGCTGGAGACATTGTAGTGACGTGGGAACAACTACTACTTGGTGGCCCTGCCAACAAGGTCAGGAATATTAGTTGAATGTATTCAACCCTATAATTCAAGTAAAAGACTATGAACTACAACTCTAGGCTGCCCTCTAGGCCTACTCTTGCAAAGCCTATGCCAAGATAAAAATAGTACCACCCTTTATGTTTGCAAGCAGAATCATCCTTGTATGCAACTGAAAGCAAACATCTCTGCCCAAAAGAGAATATATCAAAGCTAAACTAACAGCAAACTTAATGAATCAAACTTTAAAACATTCAAAAATTTCTCATTACAAATACTTACTGGTATGGTGTGTGCAGGCAGAATGCTGGAAACCAATTAATGCAATCTTTACTAGGTATGCACTAAAATCCAGGATTCAGGCAGTATTCATCTGAATCCTTGGGCCTGGTCTAATTGAATCCAAATCGTAATTTGCATATGTAAATTAGCAGCAGGAAGGGAAATCACATGACTTTTTGTCACAAAACAAGGAAATAAAAAATGTTTCTTTCCAGACCCTAATTACATATACAAATTAGGGGTTGGATTTGGTTTGGTATTTGGTATTCCACCAAATCTTTCATGAAGCATTTGGGAATTCCAAAGAGTGGATTTGGTGCATCCCTAATCTTTACACTTTCTGGTTTTAGGAGCCAAAAATTTTGCCACATTTACTGTATGAATCACTGAGGCAATATATGAGAAAAGTATCTCTCTATTAGCTCCATTTTCTAAGCATAGTATTTTGAGCATTTTACAAAAGATTTAGGAACATAAAATGGCTGAGTGCAGCACATATGTTACATTACCTGTCATTCATCAAACCTACAGTTATTGCCTTCTAAAAGATTATTTTTTTTTACTTACACTTTGGCATAAAATTTAAATTATTACGAATGCTAATCCTCTCTCACTTAGTGACATTAGCAGACTTCAAAGCACTTAAGCTGAGAAGATTAAGTTAAGACATTTTTCCTTAATATAATCATTCGTTATCTGCATGGCAATCAGTTCTGTTCTGCCAGAGGGAGTGCAAAAGGTGATAACAACCAGCAGGATTTAGGAGTCATGTGAACATTATATTACCAGCTTGTATGCAAGTTGTAAGTGCAAGGTGAAAAACCATCTGTGCAAAAAAAAAAAATCTGTTTTTAAAATGTTCGGTATTTATTGTAAAGTGCATCGCCACAGGATAGTTTTGGAAATATCATGTTCATTTTATCATCTTCATATGCGGCAGGTTTTTCAGTTGATCCATTATAAATATTCAGTTATCTTAAAGGACCCTATACAGATATGTTTTCCAGAAACCCATTATCTAGAAAGATCTGAATTACTGGAAGGCCATCTCCCACAAACTTCATTTTAATCAAATAATTTACATTTTTATAAATGATTTCCTTTTTCTCTGTAATAATAAAACAGGATCCCAACTAAGATAAACTTGACTCTTATTGCAGAATTACCCTATAAAGTTTAACTAATGTTCAAATTATTTTTGAAGCGACTTAGGGTATAGAGATTACTGAAAACCCCATTATCTGGAAAACCTCAGGTCCACAGCGTTCTGGATAACAGATCCCATACCTGTATCACCAAAATTGAAGTGTTAGAGAAGTGTTCTGCTTAGAGTTGCCAACTGGCCAGTATTTTACAGGCCAGGCCGATAAAAATGTTGCTTGATGCCAATGTTATTTATAGGGAAAAACCATAAAAATACAGGAAGGCTGGTATTTATTTCCAGAAAAGGTGGCAACCCTAGTTCTGCTGTATGTCATGATAGTAAGATACTTATAAATTACATGGTTGAAGCCACTTGGTTCTTTCCACTTTCACCACAGTGGTGTAACAAGAGTGCACCAGGCCCTTCCACCAAAAGAATTCCATACAATAATGATGTGCTCACCTCTGTGTATAGTTTGTTCGGATCAGGTGCTTAGCAGTACATTACCCAACCTGCCACGGGTCTGGAAAATCATATTGATTGATTCTTGCTTTGGGATTTTTATTGGCTTAAACTGTGGTAGACAAAAAATGTCAAAGTTTCGGGTCTCACGAGACTCTTTATCAAGCCCTTTGAGACCCGAAATGTTGCCATTTTTTGTCTACCACAATTTGAGCCAATAAAAATCACAAAGCAAGATTGAATCAACCTACAGTGTGCTGCGGTTCTTGGA
>CM044433.1:117264581-117275832 GCA_024363595.1 Xenopus borealis | reverse complement strand
CACACCAGTGAGAGTCGGCAGGAATCCTTGGAAGTACATGAATTACAGTAGTGTGTAATTATTTGATAAGTGCTTTACATTATACAGTATTTACTGGTGGCCCTAGTGAAAGTTACAGTAGGAGTCTAAATTAGAAATAAAGATATAGAAATATATTTTGATATAATAAAGCTTTGTGTATATGTTGTTCTGATGGGGATCTTCAGGAGCAAAAGGCTTCTATGTCCTTGTTGCTTTGTTGGAAGCTCTGATCCTGCAGTTGGGCTTTGAAATACAACATACCACTCAAAAAACTTGAAAAAGAAAGACAAATGATGAAATATTGCAAAGACTTTACAAATCTCTCTGAACAGTGTATTCTCCTCATTACTGGCATTCTAAGCTTCTGCACTGGAGAGGCCTTAAGATCCTCCTACCAGTAAGCATTATTTTAAGTAAATCTACATTATCGTTACCCTTTATTTATATAGTACTGACACATTTACACAACGCTTTACAATGATTGTTTATCATTTACACCGTTCCCTGACCCGGCGAAGCTTACAATGCTAGTTTCTTGTCACATTCTCAAACAAACTGTAGGGTCAGTTTCATCAAGAGCCAATTAACCTGTCTGTATGTTTAAGAGGACACCTTAGCATCATCAGGAATTTACACCGACATGGGAGAACATGCAAAGCCAGTAGAAACAGCCAACCTAACCTAAACGGCTTCAGCCTATAACGTAAATAAGAATGTTCTCTCCTGTTTAATGCCCAGATCCACTATTGTCTTGGCATTTAGTAGCATCCAATAGGATTCTGCAACTCTGTAGTTATCAGGGGGTTGCAGATCTCTGCTGCAATTCAATGTGCAGGGAATGTGCAAAGTATAAAGCAAATGGTGGATTGCAGCCGTTGCACTTTGTAACCACACATGTTAAATGACCCCTACTGTTTGTAGCTAAGGGACAGACAGCTTATGGACTCCTGTGACACATATCATTTGTAACAGCTGAAAAGCTGCCTCCAACCCATAGTGACTGGAATAGGGAATGCAGTTGGTCACTTTGTTGGCCAAAAAACACTCACACCTTTACTTGAGCGTGATTTCTATGTATTCTATGTATTTTGCCTCTCAGTGCTGTATTCTGTGAGGTATGTGTCTCAGTGGTAATTGTGAATACTCTAGGGTTGCCACCTGTCTGGTTTTACAGCCCAGTTTTCTGGAAGGCTATCCGGCTGAAAACTACTTGTCCTGATTTCCAAATTAAGAAATCCAGACAGGGTTTTAAAATAAATGGTGAGACGATCAACCAGTCTGCAATTGCCAAGTCATAACCCTGACATCACGGACACCCCGATCATTACCCACCTCAGCACCTGATGTCATCTGCCCGCCCCCTGCCCAGTCTGCGTCTCGGCAGAAGGTGGCAAGCCTAGATTACTCATATATGAAGTTGCATCTCATTAGACAGGTTAGCAAGACTGATATCTGTTATACAGATAGAGGAAAAAGAGGAGAGATTGATCAATGCACATTCCCTGGTCCCCTGTCATATAAGTAATCTATGCAGTTGCATGTGTACAAAGACAGGGGTTTTTTAGTTACAAAATTATGATCATAAGATTGATAAGCCACCACACCATGTCAAGGTAAAACCCATATGGCGGTCCCTAACTATTTACCTCTGGTCATAATATCAAATGCTATAGCCTCCCGGCATGAGAGCATTAACTGAATAAAGGTCTCCCGACCTGGGCATTGGTTTCATCCATTGGGCTTACTTATATTACAGGGGACCAGGGAATGTGCATTGATCAATCTCTCCTCTTTTTCCCCTATGTGTATAGTTAATTTGGCCAGATCAGTAGCACTTCCATTGTATTTTAGTACATTTTTATTTAGCTATGGAGTGCTCCCACAACCTTTCTTTTTTGCATCTTGTATTGTAGAAGATTTATTCTGCTCGGAAGTTTAGCAGCTATGCTGCAGGCCAGGCTTCCATGTGGTTGTAGCACCCCCACACCCGTCCCTTTAAACGGTGTAACAATGCCTTTGGATATGGGTGTTGGTCTGGGAAGTTTCTCTCTCTTAAAAGCCACAAGCGGCGGAGGATTAATCTCATGGAACCAAATCTGGGGTCTAGGTTGTATCTCCTATTTGAAAGCTAATGGCGGGGGAGGACTAAGCCCAATGGATGAAACCAATGCCCAGGTCGGGAGACCTTTATTCAGGTAATGCTCTCATGCCGGGAGGCTATAGCATTTGATATTATGACCAGTTCATAATATGACGGTTCAATCGGCGAACTCCGTGAACTTTCGGCGCATTTGAGTTTCCGCCTGGGGGTTTCATTCCCCTTTAAGGAGCTTACGGACTATAAGCCTTGCCCAATTATAGGTTTTTCTTGTGCTTTCCTGGGTGGGATTCTACTGTTATTGATTCCTGTGAACTGACTTCTGCCTGTTATACTGTCTTGACCCTATTCTGCCTGGATTGACCCTTTGCCTGGACTTTGACTGGTTGCACAAACTGCTTCCTCCTTGGTCCGCACTAACACTGAGCCTTCTGGCCCTTACATAGATATCACATAGGTAGCACATACCGCATAGATTTGATCATATGTGTTAAACAGGACCAGTGAATGCTGCCTGCTAATTATCTGTCATGGTTTACTAGACCCATAGTTAATTTTGGCATTTTTACATCAGTGCCTTCTAGATGCTTGTTTAGACATCAGCATTTGCTGATTACAAAGGAGAACATGTTGAATGTATATACATCCTATTGAAGGTTAAAAAAGGACACAGCCTTTTATTAAATTTTAACAACCACCAATGTCCATCAAGTATAACAAATCAGATTTCCCTTAGTGCAAGTATTTTGCTTGATATTTGCCATACAAAAAATTTTAAAAATTTTCTTCAATTAACTGACATTAGAGTGGGAATCAAGGGCAGCAAGACCTTTGTTCCAATATTCAGAAGAGGTATTGTAGTGCATATTGCACTATATGATATTGATATGGAAGTTGGTTAGATATTAATTATATGAAAATGGGACCATGACAATTATATGGTTGGATGCAGCTTGCATCATGCCAGTGGATCTCCAATTGGATGACTTTCTTGTATCTAAACGATAAATAGTTTTACAGAGGTTACGAAATTTTACTTAAGAGAGTCATTGATTAACTTTTTGCAAATGTTTTGCGTCATTGACCTCCAATGTAGTAGTGGCAAAAGCATCTTTAGTGTAGGAACACATGTTATTGTTTCCAGCAATATACAAAAAGCATGAGCTCTGGGACAATATAGTAAGATGAACTAGAACACTTTAAATATAACCCTCAAATTAATGAATACTCGCAAAACAAATGAAAGAAGATACCAACAGCATTAAAGGAGAATTCAACTCTTACTTAAAAAAACCCTACCCTACACAAACCCCTCCCTCCTCCCTCTAAGCTTAGCTGCTACCATGGGCAAATGCCCCAAATGTTTTATTCACCCCTTGGTGCAGATTCAGGCATCACAGTTCACGGGTAATTCGGGTATTGGTGCAATCTTCCTGTTTGCAACAACTGCACATGTGACGGAAGTCACTGAGATTGCAAAAGGAAAGGAAGAAGACCCAATGATTTTCTAAGAGCCAGAAGATGCTACCCGTGAACACCGATGCCTGAATCTGCACCAAGGGGTAAGTAAAACGTTAGGGGCATTTGCCTAGGTAACAACTAGGCCAGGGGGGGGGGGTGTCTATGTAGGGTAGTGGTTTTTTAATAAGGGGTTTAGTTCTCCTTTAAGACACATAGGAGTTTTATAATAAAAGCCATTACGTTTCCTTAATCTGTCACTTATTGGTTGCTATGGATTACTGCACCTGGACAAAGTTAATGCCTTTTTTATATTTTGGATACAACATACATATGAAATATCTTGATATATCCTGGCCAATATACATTGAGTGAGATATACACATTCCATATTAGATCATCTAGCTTCCAGGCTAAGATATATCTCCAGAGTAACCTCAGTTATTTCAAGTGGCCTATAAAAACCGGGCTGTAAATTTGTCTTAATTGTGGGTACCTAAAGGAACATTAACACCAAGAAATTAGAGTGTTTTTAAGTAAATTATAATATATTATTGCCCTGCACTGGAAAAACTGTTGTGTTTGCTTAAAAAAATATATTTTTATATATATATATATATATATATATATATATATATATATATATATATATATATATATATATATATATATTAGTATATAAATGAGCTGCTGTGTAGCTATGGGGGCAGCCAGACAGGAGAAAAGTATCAGGGTGCATAACAGATAGCAGATAGATAGATTTTTACACTTAAGTGTTGTTCTCATATCTCCCTCTAGGTTAGGCATGGGAGCATTTTTAGCAATGCAAGTGTCAGGGAGCTCTATTAGGGTAACCATCTCATTGTTTTTTTGAAGGAATGCTAGGGGGAGGTAGGAAGAGGAGTGTATCACGCCAACTTGCAGTGCAGCATTAAAGAGTGTCTGAAGTTTGCCAGAGCACATGGCTGAGGACACCTGGTTAACTGACAATATGTCTAGCCTCGTGTAAGATTTCAAAACTGAATATAAAAAAAGTTTGCTCTTTTGAAATGAGGATTTCCAAGCAGGATTCTGCTAGAGGAATACTATTAACTGATACATTTTGTAAATAAAAAATGTTTTTCCATGACAGAATCCCTTTAAGATATTTTTGTATAAGGATTTCTAGATAAGTATGCACTGTACATAGCTGTTCAGTTATGATAGTTTTGCAAAAGGGCATATGTGAGGAAATTTACTGATCTCCTATAATTGATACTTTTTCACATCAGAACACTTTATACTTACTTTTTAATATCACATTTGTATTTCAAGAATGTGCCTAAACAATAACAAGCAGATTCCAAGAATCTGGAGATAAAAAGAAAATCTTAAAATTGCACCTGCACTACTGACCAAAATATATATCTCTTTTTATCATTGTCCAGATAAAAATGAATATTGCAAAAGTGACAACATCTTCTGTCAACCACTCTAGTCATATTAAAACCATGTTAATTGCTTTAAAATCAAGTTCCAGAATGTGAAATTCAGTTCTGAACTTGAGAACAGCCTTGTTAGCTTTACAGAAAGATCACCCCTCCCCCATTCCTTCTGCTACTCAGTCTATTACCATATTTTCCTTGATAGTGGGAAACTGCTTATCTGATTTAATGTCGTCTGAGAAAGTCAAATTTCACAATGTGCTGAATACGAAGAAGAGGGATGACATTTACAGGAGGGTCCAAGGCCAAAGCAAAGTAAGTAATATTTGCTTGGAATTCTTCATCAGATGGACAACCTCTGAACATTTGATAGGAAGGTCACATTCTTGGAAGTTACATACAATCCATCTGTATTTCACAGTTTGATCATTTAACAGATAACCATCTTCTTTCATTTTAATAGTCATTATTAGTGTCTAGAGAGTTAGCTAATCAAATGCAATAGTATTTGTGGTATAACTTCTACTTAGGATGAGACAGAGATTCAAAGAGAGTGATGCAATATGAAATTTGGTAAACTACAACATATACAGGTATAAAATGTATCTTTCAAAAGGATTGTTCACCTTTGAGTTATCTTTTATTATGATGTAGAGAGTGATATCCTGAGACAATTTGCTGGTTTTTTTTTTTAGTCCAGATTTTCCTAGCAACCATCAATTATTTGAAGAAACTGGGCTATGAATAGAAAAGGGCCCAAAAAAAAGTGGAATAATAAAATGTAGTAATAACAATAAATATGTAGACTTACAGAGCATTAGCATTTAGATGGAGTCAGTGACCCCCATTTAAAAGCTGGAAAGAGCCAGAAGAAAAAAGCTAATAATTAAAAAAACTCTAGAAAATGTAGACTTGGCCATTCTATAACATACGAAAAGTTAACTTAAAGGTTAACCACCCCTTTAATTTTATCAAATTCAAATTGTTATAATTAATGAACTAAAAGGGTGATATTTAAATCACACACTGTGCACGAATAGGGATCAAGGGCAGCATTGGACCCAGCCACAAAGTCCTCTCTGACGCCACCTCCCCCCCTCCCACACACACACACACATACGAGTATCTTTTTTCTGCAAGTCAGTGCTACCAGGGTCAGAGAGGGAGGTAAGGAGAGGGAGTGCAGGGAGCGGGGCTGGGCTGCTAGTGTCCTGCTGGCCCAGTCCCAGTGTTGGACTGGCCCACCGGAACACCAGGAAAACTCCCGGTGGGCCAAGGTGTCAGTGGGCCCTCATGCTGCTAAACTTTTGCCCTATTTCATGGCCATTCCCTATTTATATGAGAACAAAGAGACTAAATAGATGGAATAATTGATTATAGTATGTAAAAAAAAACAAACTAGGAGAATAGAGGTTGATTGAGGAGATGAAGAATATTAGAACTGAGAGTGGGCCCCTGGTCTAAGGTTTTATGTTTGGGTGGTGGTGTCCCAGTCCGACACTGTCCAGTCCGACCCTGATCAAGGGAATAAAGAATATTTTAATTTTAAATGAAATCCCTTTAAGCCCCTCAACTCAGTTGCACTTTCATGTGATATTTAGTAAACAGAACAATTTATACTTACCTGTTGGCATTCATTGTAGACCACTATTTTGCATTTATAGCATTACTAAGAAAAAGTAAAGTAAAAGATGTCTCATAGAGTAAAGCTAAACTATATCTACTTTGTACATGCACCTTATGTCCACTATCATTTCACCTTTCATATACATCCCTTAACTAAATGATAAAACAGAATTCGTCAAAATAATGGTATCAATATTTAAAATTGGAAAAAAAGTAATGTGCGTGGGTTTGATAGGTTAAATAAAACAGAGAATTTTAACATCACTACTGCCAAACTTTTGTAGCTGATAAGGCACACATTCAAACAGTAAAATGTATCAATGAGATGGCTCATATTAAAATGATTACGTATATGAAAGCTGCCAGGTAGACAGGGGGCCATAAAAATCTTCTGCAGAGCCACATCCAGCCTCCAAGCCTGCAATGGAACAGCCTTGGTCAACATTTAAATTTGTAAGTATTTCAAGTGCAAAAACTTTCATGTTTATTTTAATTATAAAATTTTAATTTCCTCTGTGAGATGGCAATAGGAAAGAACAAAATTATGTGATACTATTACAGTCAGATTACAGTCAGATTTAATGCTGGTTAGACTGAAGTAACGAAATTCACTAAATTTGGCAGTATAGGTTAATTGTTTATTTGACCTCAGTCTAGAATCGACTAATATATCAATGCGTCATAGCTTTTTCTGCTTTGTAACCCATTGCCTTCTGTTCTGCCAAGTGGCAATTTGACACTCTTTGTTTCATGAACATCTATACCTATCTTGTACTCACCCCATCCCCGAAATAAAATACACTGATGTCCGAATATTTTTACATGGAATCTTTCAGCAGAATTAAAAAAGGACAACAAGTTGATGCATACAAATAGAAAATATTTATCATTACATAGTTACATAGTTAAATTGGGTTTGAAAAAAGACAAAGTCCATTAAGTTCAACCCCTCCAAATGAAAACCCAGCATCCATACACACACACACCTCTCCATATCTTCACATAAATTATATATGGCCATATACTAACTATAGAGTTAAGTATCACAATAGCCTTTGATATTACGTCTGTCCAAGAAATCATCCAAGCCCCTCTTAAAAGCATTAACAGAATCAGAATCAGCCATCACAACATCACCCGGCAGTGCATTCCACAACTTCACTGTCCTCACTGTGAAGAACCACCTACGCTGCTTCAACTGAAAGTCCTTTTCCTCTAGTCTGAAGGGGTGGCCTCTGGTGCAGTGATCCTCTTTATATGTAAAAAGGTCGCCTGCAGCGATGCGCTTCGAAAACGTGACGCGACTCGTTTCACAATTTTTTCACCCATCATTAATAATTATGTTTTCATCCCTTGAGTTACATAGTTAAATTGGGTTGAAAAAAGACAATGTCCATGAAGTTCAACCCCTCCAAATTAAAACCCAGCATCCATACACACACCCCTCACACAAACCATATATGCCCATAGCTATACTAACTGTAATTTAGTATATATATATATATATATATATATAGATATATAGATATATAGTAAAGTTTACAAACCAAAGCATTCATGATAATAGGGAGAATGTGTGTGCCAAATGTCCAAAGTGCCTTGCTCTAGAAGTTGATAAATGGGATATGGGATATAACTGTTTCTTTCATTTGCTTTTGATTCTAAGCACGCAGATCAGAATAAAAACCAAAATAATGAAACAGTTAGGTCCCACGAGGCTTCCCTTCTGGTCTCTGAAAGGGATGCAAAGGAGGAAGTAGTGTTCTGGCTAATTTATTAAAGTGAGAATTTCATTTTATTTGCTTTTGATTCTAAGAATGCAGGTTAGAATAAAAAGCAAAATAATGGAACAGTTAGGTCCCATGAGGCCCCCCTTCTGGTCCCTGAAAGGGCTGCAAAGTAGTGTTCTGGCTAATTCATTTTACATCACATTTTTAGCTAACTAACTATACTGAAAACGTTTTTATTTTGCACAGCCTATTTATCTACCCAGTTTTTATTTTTACACTAAAGAGTTCCTTTAATATTGCTAAGATTAATATACACTGATTAATTAGTAACACAGTGCTAAGCTATACTTTGCAAAGGGCGAAGTGGCCGTCGCTAGCGAAATTCTCCACAAATCTCAACACATGGACATCTCCAGTCTACTAACAGCATAGTTGAAAATTCGCTTCTGAAAGAGCCTGTCACTAGTGAAGTTTCACACACTATCACCAGGTGAATTTTCACTCAGGCGAACAATCGTTATTCATTAAAGTGCAACTTTCACCAGAGTTTCCTTCTCCACCTTAGACCTGGTGAACTGATAAAATGAAGCTACATCCACCACAATCTTATGTCAGTGAAGTCATATCCTGTATGCCCGAAAGTCATAAAAGTTCTAAAAAACGCTGGTGTTTTTTTTCATATTTTAAAGCGGGATTGCCTTCAAAAGTCCTAACTATTAAAAATGTTTGTGTTAACATTTTTTTTCCAACCATTTGAGGGTCATTCCACATTTGTTTTAAGGTGGGCTCATATCTAGGATATTAGAGGATCCCTTTTGTCTTTATTTTGCTTCCTTGGACATTTGTAATAATAAGTGGCCACTTCAAGTATTTGCACCAGCATCTCTAATAAAGATGTCCATACGACAGATATGAATCTGCCCTGTTCAAATTGAACTAAGCGGAGTACTGACAGAGTTTCGCTAGGCAGAAATTACCATGGACGTACACTATGAAATGCTCGCATTGATGAAATAACACTAGCGAAACTTCGCCAGTGTTCAGCTACAGAGACGCAACTTCTCATTTTAGTGAGACTGGCAAAGTGGTGCAAACTGTGCGAAAATTCACCTTTTAGAGAATTGTGTGTGTACATCAAACATATAATTAATACACAATACTAATCTATACAGGAGGTAATACAAGCCTTGTGCAACAAAGCTTACAATCTACAAAGAGGTCACAAGATGAGGGGAACATTATAAGAATCCAATCTTTTTTTTATTTCAATAAGCTGGCCAGTCTCAGCTGAAGAAAATCAGCCCCACCACTTGAAGGTACCAACATCTTCAATGTTGGTATGCAACATGATGGGGCAGATTTACAAAATTCACGTGAAATGATCGAAGTTCGATCGAGTAACGATCGTACAAATTTTTCGTGAAATCAGATATGCAAATTTGGCCTCTTCAACCATCAAATATCAAATAGATCGAATGATCGGATATTCGATAATTCGATGATCGAAGGATTTAAAATTTTAAAGTTATTTGACTGCCTACTTTGCCAGATTGAACCTACCGAATTGTAATAGAAGCCTATGGGAAGCTCCGCATAGGCTTCTGAGGCTAAGTCCTGCTCGAATACCATTCGTACAATCGGAGTGTTCGATTGTTCGAATCGTGCGAATTTTTCGGACGCTCAAATGAAATTTCACGATTTTTTCGTGAAATCGAACGATCGGTATCCGATCGTATGAATTCATCGAGAAATCGGATATCAAGCAAAATGATAGCCTAAAACAATTCGATACTTATCGAATTGCGAATTTGGTCGAGCTGGGAGTAATAGTAAATAGTAAATTTGCCCCGATGTGTTATCGCAGAGCTACAAAGGTTTTTAGAGTTTTTTTCCAACCTCGACTGAACTCACATTTTAAAAAAGCTTAAATGTCTACTTATTTATTAAAACATCCAAATATAAAAATCAAGAGTAAAAATGTGGAACGAGTCTGAACAAATATATGGAAACCTCGAAACTCTTATTTTCATAAGAATGTTAGTTTGACTACAAATAAAAAAAACAGAACAGAAAACCTCAGAGCAAAGAAAGATTTAAAAAATTTGCAAAGGAACACTCCTATTGACCTTGCCAGCTTTTAGATGGAGAAGTTTTGTATTATATTTTTTTTTGTGGTTTTTACACTTTTTACACTAAAAAAATTAGTTAAACACATGATTGATTTATAATCCTAAAATGTTTGATTTGGGGCAACGAAAAAAATATGAATATTAGTAAATTGGCTCTTTAGTGCTCTATGTAAACCAACAGTTCTTCATTTTTAAGACAGAACCTTGTACTTGATGTCAATGTATAGGCTAGCATAAATCACTTTGATTGCAACACAACAGCTTGGTGTCTCAGTTTAAGGTTTTGTGTTTACTAGGGAAGTCAACTCTATTGCTTTCTAACTGACTGTTGCAGACAATATTTTCACCTACCATATCTGTAATGTTATCAAGCAAGAGGGGCTCAAACAAATTCCTTCTGAAAATTATTTTTGTTTCATCTCCATATAAATTAAGCATTTGCATTCAGGTTTACTTCACTGAACTCTGTATTTTGCAGGCATATATATTCCATTAATGTCAAGGTCCATAATTATACAGTTGTATTTGCTATAGTGGTCTGTGTCTGTTCATGACATTTTCTGTGTTTGCACAAGTGTTCTTTGCTCTGTATCTAATATAGCATTAATTATTAACTTCAACCTTCTATGATTTCAAGTACTTAAACTGCAATATTGGCCATATTGGGCTGTTCTCTCCTAGTCTTTGGGAACCTTATCCTTTTCAGAATGCTTATCTTTTATATGCTGTATTTTCATAGAGCACATTATTCTGTTTATACATATA
>CM044433.1:117148313-117204873 GCA_024363595.1 Xenopus borealis | reverse complement strand
TGCATTTAGATCAGTATTCAAAACTGCATGTCTTTCCAGCATGATTAATCCACCGTTTTCCTGGCTCAGTGATTCATTCAGTCTATAAATGTAAAAAAGCACACTGGGCAGAAATGTGCAGGATATAGTCACTAAAATTAAATTTAGGAATGGTTGAGGCATCAAGAATTTAATAGAAATGAACAGTGCTTGTATTTTTTTTATATTTTCAATCTGGAGTAAATATTACCCAGATATAATATATGTGTATTTTATATATAGTTATATACAGTATATATATTTCATCAGCATATTAGCCTCTTTTTCAACCAGAGGCTATTAGATCACAGTCCAAATATTGATTTTCTTTTTCATATGCATTTCCATATAATATATCTCCTCTATTTGCATGATCAAGTTTTATGTTCTTTATTAAAAAGGCAGCCAGAATATTAAATCTCTAGCTGTTATATTTATTTTATCACAGCACGATTTATATCCATGTGCATGCATTGTGATTACCTGTGCACACAGACCTCTGCACATATGATACTAAAGCTAACAGTTCAGATATTGGAGAACTGCATAAATATTTAACATATATTTCAATTGTTAAAGATTTGGCTTTGGAAATATAATCTATTATAAGGCATAATTGTCCATTTACACTGTGTATGTAGCTTAGTATATTTACACTGTGTGGGCTCGGTACCTGTTGGTGGAATCCCCTGCATTTAGTGATTAGCCATAGTAAATTGGATACAGTTAAAAAGCATACCTATTTATATTTATTGAAAATGAAACAGCAATAATTTGTGAACATCCCATGCTTTATATCAATGAGGATCGTCAATCAGAGCTTATGTACAGTCTATTAACTTTAAACCTTTAGAGATATTTTACTTTTGGGAATTATCTGTGCAATCTCCATGCAAATATATGTCATTCTGATGTGAAAATGAATTATACATTTCTGCTATTAATCATGTTAAGTCAGAAGCAGGCAAATGTTTGCAGCTTGCTTTTAATTTGTTGAGTAATGCAGTATGTATTTTGATGGATATGAAGAATGGACAGATATTGGCAATCTAGTTAAGATACCCTAAGACTTGATACTGATACACAGCTATGCTACCAGTCAGGTATCAAAAGGAACTTGTATGCAAATAAAAGAAGAAACAGGCCATTACTCACCTTTTGGCATCAGCTGCCAGTCTGAATTATTCTTTAATTGAAATCAATTTGCCACTCATTCTTGGAGCATTGCTGCAATGCGCTTTATTTCACTAATGTGTTTAAAGGGACACCATCCCAGTGCTTGCTTTGCACATTTTTTGGGGCCAAATAGTTATTTTCCTCCTAACTGGAATGTGAGCTCTATTTGCAATTTGATAGGTGCCCTTTAAACCAGTATAACGGTCCACGTTCATAAAGATTATGGCTTCAAAATCAATATCTTATATTATAATAATTTATCTATAAGTAGTTTTACATTTACTTTGTAAGAGGGCGAACAAACTCATGTTATTCTAAAGTTAGTTTAATGATGTGTGAATGCATATGTTGAAAGAATGGCGATTGTTATGTGGTCAAATGGCCACCAGGTGGTGGACAAGAGTGTTAAAAGTGAAGCTGTAATGTTTTTCCCCCTACCACTAGAGGGAACTGGTTTTCATAAGGGTATAAAAGGGAGGCACACCACCCAACGTTAAAGGTCTTTTGATGGGAGGAAGCTGTGGAGTAAGGAAGTCAGGATAGGAAGAGGCTCGACAGGAAAAGAAGACAGAAGGCAGTGACAGGATAAGCCAGGAAGATTTTAAGTAAAGCAGGCACCAGGTGTGTGAGATAGAATATTTAGCTTTTCAATGCCCAATGTGTAGGTTAGTGGGCATAGTACCCCCTTGGACACCCCATGATTTAGGGATTTTAGAAGGAAGAGTAGGAAATAGAGGGTATGAGGGGCCTTGGGCCAGAAAGCTGCCCGTGAGAAGACCTGTCCGGAATAGCAAAGAGGTGCTGAAGGAATACCTGATTGCTGAGACAGGTGAGCCTGATCTGAATGTAAAGGGGTGCTAAAGGAACACCGAATTACCGAGACAGGTGGGGGCTGGAGCTGCAATTGATAACTCTTCTCCAATCTTCTGGGTGGACCCTTTGGGAAAGTTAGCAAAATTGTACTAGTATGTGGGCACTGTATTAACGGAATGGGATGGCTGTAATATGTCGTGAGAATTCCTGAGTGTGAGTTGGAGAAATTAAACTCTGGATGTTTTTACCAATTTCATGACTGTATTTTATGTGAGGAGTCTGACAGCAGGTTTGCACCCTTCCAGATTGTTCTTTTTACTATACATTCTGGGTAAAATATATTTGCTTGGACTGTTTTATATTTGCCCATGGATTCATAAGAAGGGAGTACCAATGGTGGCTTTGACACAATAACTTCATCCAGGGACTGAAAAAGTATTTTCCTATGACAAACCATCATTGCAATGGTAGAATGATTGATATTGTTTTCACCAAACAATACATTTAAATGGAGCATCTCTGATACATAGGAATAAAAAAGTCAACTATAGTTTTTGCCCCCTATACAGCATTTACCTTGTGAAATGCAATGGGCAAAATTACCTGTTAGGAGCACCTTAGCCAGTCAGCCAGGAAGGGTTAATTTAATCAAATATATGTATGTTGTGATAAAATAAGCCATTAAATTCTGTTTTTACAGAATTGATTGTGTTCAGTGACGATGGTAAGCTCCAATCAAAATGTGAATATTCAACAATCTCTGTGTCGTACTGTGTGATATTTCTACATAAAATAAAGGATGATGATATTAATATTATGCAATGGAGGTAGGGCACTATCTGGAGACAGAATATGTTGATGCTACTTGGGTAATAATATAGTGAAAGATGTACCCTTATGGTAAAATATAAGCACATTATAAATCACCAAGGAGTTCCATTACCATGTTACGTGGAGAATATTTTTGTCTTACAACAATACTGAATCACAAATCACCATCAGAAGAGTCACAAGAACACAAAAACATTCTTACTGTATTATTCTCCAGGCAAGAGTATACATTTTTGTACCATAGTTTGGGGCTTCCAACTCAATTCATTTTTTTTGAATTTTTCCCAGGCAGGCATCATTCTAGCTTTATGGTCCAATACTGTTTTGGGATGATCCAAACCATTCTCTTACACTTGATTTCCCACTTGCCTATTCTGGAGAAGATTTTACTCACAATCTTTGTCTAAGCCTGGGCAATTGTACTCACAATCTATTCTGTGACTTGGCATGGCAACACTCTTTATCGTTTGGTCAAGCTGTATATTTTGTTATACCCATTCAAAGGTTTTGAGCCTGTTCTCATATATATTGATGATGGTCTGGATTAATTTCTGCAGTCTCTGTTTTCTCTAGGCTGACCTCTAGTGATCATGTCATTTTGTAGGGAAACCATCATCACCTATGGTTTATATAAAGTGAATAATGTACCCCCTATTGTAAAATGTAATAATTTCATGAGCCACAAGAAGTTCCATCCTCATATTTTACTATGGTTACATTATTTATTATAGTATGCAAGTTTCAGTGAGTCATGTGACATAAATTACATAATTAAGAACTGATTATAACTGATGACATCAGTAAGCACTGTTAGTGAATAAATACACCCTACTGTAAAATATAAGGATATTATAAGTCACAGAGGCGTTCCATGATCATAGAAAAGCACAAGGCCAAAGGCCTCATATTTTCCAACAAGGGGTAATTTATTTATTATAATACACAAGTTTTACTGAGTCATGTGGCAAAAATGACATCACTAAGCTCCATTTATAACTGGTGATGACATTACTAAGAGCCGTTTAGAAGGATAACATTTACAGGATATTCATGGATTTTGTGTATGTATATTGTGAGGTCACTGAGGCATTTCATTACCATATAAAAGCATGAGGCCGAGTGCTTTTATACAGGTCATGGAACTCCAAGGTTACTTATAATAACCTCATATTTTGCAACAAGGGGTATTTTATTTATTATAATGCAGTTTTAGTGAGTCATGTGACAAAAATGACATCACTAGTCACCGTTTATATGGATATAATTTACAAGATATTCATGGCTTTTTTTGTAATATAAGGGTATGATGTACAGGATATTCATGGCTCTTGTGTATTATTTTGTATTGTGTGTGTTTATTTCTATATATAATAACTATATATATATATATATATATATATATATAGTAATTAATTTATGCCATACTATAATTTTCTATCTTGTTTCCACAATAAGGGGTAGTTTGCTTTCATCTTTGCTAGAGACAATATTATTCCAAGAGAACATTTGTAAAACCTATTTTTTTCTATTTTTAATTACATTTTTTTCCTGCAGTTCTTTGTATTTAGAGTGTTATCTGATTCCTAAGACTTAATTACACTAGCAACAACAAAAAATCTCAGAACTCAGAATGGAATAGGAACGGGCCTGAACAGGAAGATAAGAAACATGATTGAATCCTTTGCAGTCATTCATATTTGTATAAGTAATATAACTGATTATTATTTTTCTATTATTGCACTCACCAATCATTCTGACACACAAACAAATGTTTGCTAGGGTCAATGAGATCTTCAATGTGAATATATTTAGGTTTGTATTTATCAAAGTGTTAAATTAAACAGAAATCTGTATCTACAAATTTAAATTCTCTGATATAAAATGTGCCTGTTTACTAGGGATACACTGTACATATCCAATCTACAATATATTAGACAGAATACCAAAACCAATACAAAAGATTTGGCCAAATCCTTCGCTTATTTGTTTTTTTTTTTTTTTTTTAAAAAGCCAACTGCCAGTGTAAATGCACATGATAATTAAGGTACTGATTCGGTTCAGCCAGGGCCTTAGAAATCTGCTAAAAAGGCTTGAATGTAGTGCACCCCTCCTATCCAAGCAAAAACAGAAAAAAACATTGCTGCAGTTTAGATTATATAAGGCTAAAGTCAGCAAAAATAGGAAATCTTAATTTTAATACGTGTGTGTTAATGCCTTTGTAAGCGTACAAACAGCAGGATTTACCATCATGCATTAGCCCACTATGGGGGAATGTAATAAAGTTGGTAACAGAAAAGTTATGGCTCTGTGCGAACAAATTCTGCTTTGCGCCAATTTAATATAGCTTTTGCAAACCCAGAATCTGTTTAGAGACCACTTCCGACAGTGGAAGAAAGTTTGCACATTTTATGGTTTGAGCCAATGCGCAGTTAATGTATTAAAACTTCTTACTGAAAAAGTTATGTTTGCTCCAAAATATTACGACACCTTCAAGCACTACTTAATTGTGCACAATTAAAATTTGCAGTGCACAGTTAAAATTGGCAATGCAATAACAAAAATATAAAATTTTTATTCTTATTGGTGCGAATTGTTTTACTCTTTGCGAATTTATTTCCATTGCCCCCAACTTACTGAAATGGGTTAGGGCTAAATTGCCCATGGGGATGAATCTTATTGCGTAAAGCAGCTGTTACATTTCTAACACTTCTGTTTTTGGGGGTGAAACAGAACAACATGATTATTGTTATTAGTGTTATATTTTATTTATTTATTTATATATGACATATTGCACAGCCCTTAACCAATTTAATGCTGGGCAATTTGGTCACTTGCAAACTTTTATTGCTAGACTGTTTTTGAAAATGTAATGCTCTTTCACCTTTCCCGGAGGGGAAATATGCTAGAATTTTTATGTAATTCCACTTACTTATGTAATTCCACTATAATAAATTATAAGCTTCTAACGCTCAAAAAAATTAAACAAAATCATATATTCCATAATATAAACAGATATATTAGAAGCATAATTTATTTTATGCATTAAAATACAATTTAGAAAGGCCCATGTCTTCAGAACATGCCAATACCAAATATGTATAGTTTTATGGAGAATTCTTATTTGCATAGGTCAAAACTCGCAGCAGGAAACACACATTACCAAAGCTCTGCTCATGAACTTCACTAACTAGTCGGTTTAACCTAAAAAGCCCAGGCCCGGACTGGCAATCTGTGGGTTAGGGCAAATGCCAGAGGGGCTGCTATAAGGTGCCATAGAAAGTCAGTATTTAGTGGGCTGGTGGGGACTGTTTGGGCCTCTATGTGGGCTGATTGGGCCTCTGTGTACCTGAAATGCCAGGGCCTATTTTGATTCTCAGTCCAGTCCTGAAAAAGCCTATACATTTTTGGAAAGATTCTGATGAATACAAATAAGTAAATATGCCTTTCTATTTCAAACTATACAGACGTAACACTTTTCAAAAAGTTTTTATACAATTTTCTGACATTTTTTAAATCATCCACTTTGCACCATCCTATCTCCCACATTCCATTAGGTATCAAGAAAAATCAAGCTAAATATGTGGACCAGGGGTACACTGAACAGTCTTATGTCCAATAAGCATAGGTTTACCTAGGTATGTAGCCCCTAGGGATCCCAAATGAAAGACACCCCATATTATCTATTATTCTCTGTCATTCCAGTTACTGCAGAAGCAACACTGCATTTTATGTGTGGTAAACCCAGAAAGTCATATATTTTTGTAAATCCAAAATGGATTCTACTCCAAAGTACCAAACCACAAAGCCTTCATAAAGTTGGCAATTTTGATGACATTTCACAAAATCACCTCAAAACTTCCACTTTGCAGTATCCTATCTGCAGTGAGTACTTTCACGCTTACATTTACACTAATTCAAAAACACATCACCAGTTTTATGTGTGGTAAAAGTTGCAAAAAAATACAGTGACCTTAGAAACCATATATTTTTGGAAAGTACACATTCTGAAAAATCTAACAAGTAGTAAAGATGACTTCCTGCTTCCAAACTGCAAATTCTTTCTAAACTTAGTGGTATTTATGATATTTCTGAAAGTTGCCTAAAAATGTTGCAGTTTGCAGCATTATCTCACACAATGTTTAATGATTCACCATAAATATGAATGTCAGAGGTCTACCGAACAGTTTGATGTACAATATGCATAGATTTACCATGTATGTGGTATCTGTGGACCCCAAATGAAAATAGTGTATATGAATTTTCTTGCCTACCAATAAAGTTTTTGCAAGCCCCCTGACTGTGGATTATGTGCTGTAAGACCCCCTAAATATATAAAGACCCCCAGAAAACCATATCATTTTGGAAAGTACACATTCTGAAAAATCCAACAAGGGTAAAGACAACTTTTTACACCAAACTGCCAATCCTTCTTAAACAGTGTTTTATTTTTTACAAATCGCCTAAAAATGTTGCAGTTTGCTGCATTTAGCTCAAAAAATGTTTTACGTACAAAGGAAATCACTCTTAATACGAACGCCAGATGTCAACTGAATAGTTGATGCCCAACATGCATAGATTTATCAAAGTATGACATTAGAATAGGACCTGAATGAAAATAGTGCATATGAATTTTCTCTCCTGTCAATTCAGTTTTTGCAATCTGAGCTCCTTGACTGTTTTATGTACTGCAAGACCCCTAACTGTACAAAGATCCCAATAAAACCATATATTTTTGATAAATACACATAATTCAACAAGCAAAAAGAGACCTATGTATACCAAAGTACCAAACTGTAAAGCACATAAGGAGCAAAAATTTAAATAAACAGTTTGGTGAAAAAAAAATACAGTGAAACCCTGATTTTAAGTCCCCTGATTTTAAGTTTTCCCCCATTTTACATTTTTTATTAGCGGTCCCACCAATTTATAATGCATTTCAATGGGTGCATTTCCCGGATTTTAAGTCATGTTTGCCCTGATTTTACATCCAAATTTTGTCCTGCTTTTTTCCCCTCTATGAATGTTATTTGTGAAATAAAGAGGTTTAAAATACTAACCGGATTCTGCCTGTTCTACCTGTAAATGGTCAATTCCATTAAGTCTGCCCCTTATACAGTTCTACACAAATCACTTATTGCTTTAGGTTGTGTATGTGACTGACAGAGAATCTTGCACATGCCCCCCATAGTGTAACATTAACACAGCAATGCTTAACCCTTGTTATTAACACAGTAAATATTGTATCTCAAAGTAAAACAGACTCCTGTGCTTTTATCTTTTCAGTACTTGAAGAAAAGGTAACTAACATATTTCCCTGATTTTACATTTTCCCTGATTTTACATAATTTTTTCCTGGTCCCCTGAAAAACGTAAAATGGGGGTTCTACTGTATTATATATATATATATATATATATATACAGCAAAAAACTGATGGAATCATATATAATGCTTTACTGCATCACAACACAAACACATTTACGTGTTTCGATCCTATAGGGACCGTTGTCAGGATGTACACACAACAAAATTTTAATTACTTAAATACCCCCACCCTTAGTCCTCACACCCACAGGGGGAAACTTATCAAAGAATTAAGTTCCACCACTAGAGTGAAATTCCACAGCTCTCCATTCATTTATTCATTCATTGGGATTTTGAAAGGCGTATTTATCAATGGGTGAAGTGAAAGTTCACCCTTTGATAAATACGCCTTTAGAAATCCCATAGAAATGAATGGAGAGCGGCAGAATTTCCCTCTAGTGGCGGAACTTCACTCTTAACTTCACTCTTTGATAAATAAACCTCACAGTGTCATATACGTAATTTACCTGATTCAGTGAGCAATGTGTATCGAACAGAATTAATCAGTTAATAGAGCTGTTATTGCTTATACAATTTCAAAATATGCATATATATTCAATGATAAAAATTTTTTTATGAAAAAATGTTTTTTAATACCCACCCTGTCCTATTGAAGTAATGTAATATCTTTCCACATCAGTGAATGGTGTGTTTTGGTTTTTATCCTGGTACTCAAACCCACTCAATGTTGCAAACATTGTATATGCAACAGTTACCATATAAAGTCATGTCTAAAAACATACTGAAATCACTATTTAAGATCCTACATAAACTGCTACATGTGATATATATACACTGTTTTTATTAAAGATTAAAATCTATTATAAAACTTATATATGTGAATAAGTGCGCAAAAGTGTGCAAAAAAAAAAAAAACAATCTTTAGTAAAATGTGTGTGTAAGTGTATAAATATATGTGTATGTAAGTGTGTGCAAGTGTGTAAAAGTATGTTTGTTGCAGGAGGGACATTAGATGGGGTCCTGGAGGTCCTTTGGTGCAGAGGATTGCACATCAGGAAGTGCCTGGGTGGTGCTGGAGTAAGTCAGGAGAGTAGCAGACATTCAATATGATTGAGTCTGCTGATTGGAAGTCAGCCCTGTGACAATCGAGTGGCAGAGCCAACATGACAGCCCCAAAGCTTTGTTGCCCAGGGGACTGTCATTCCTCCTGACTCTCTGTGGAGGTAGCAAAAGCTGCTATTGTAGAGAAAATTGCTCATCTGAATAGAAATGTACATGGTACTTTCTTGCCAGATTGAGCCCTTGCATGTACACATACAGTGTACATGCTTTGCAGGCAAAGGGTTAAAGTGGTTATACATAATTCACCTCAGTCCCTGCCCCAGTGGAACTTACAACCTAAGGACCCTATCGCATCATACACATTATTTGATCAGGAACCAATTAAACTGCCTGTATGTATTTGAAATGTGGAAAGAAATCGTAGAACCCAGAACCAAACATACAAACTTTTTGCTGATAATGCCCTGGCTAGAACATAGGACCTTAATGCCGTAAGGCAGCAGCGCTAACCATTGCAACATAGTGCTGCTATTTTACAAAGTTGATGCTACTCATTAAAGGGGCCATTAACAACTGGAAGTACATTGTGCAAAGTGCCATTTCTGATGCAATTTGTTTGTCTTATAGCCACAATGCAGTTTTTTTCTCCATAATGCTACCATCATTGCATCTGAAAACAAAGTTGCATCTACTGTATTGTATCTCATAAATCAGAATGGACTCAATTGTGACTGGAAATTGTACCTAGTATTTACAGAGTAAATGTTTCTTCACATCTGGAGCTTCCAACCAGATTCCTAACCAGATTTGCCAGGCACAATTCTGGTGCTCTTCTTGACGCAACCCACTTCTCCACTGGAATGATTTTTTCCAATGTGGAAAAGAGCTGTCTAAAACTTTGATTCATCCTTGTAATGCACATTGCGAACTTTGGAGGGATGTTATACAGTAGGTTAGAATTCTGCACTACCACTGGCCTCTACCCACAGAACAGAATGGAGTTTGACTGGTCAATGCAGCAGAGTGAATTCTGACAAACTGATATATTGTGCTGCTTTGATGTGTCAGTTTGCTTAACACTTTTCTGACTGCCAGTCCATACTCATCCTCGTTTCATTTTCCTTTTGTTACTTTCCATTGATTGGGAAAAAGCCATTATTGATGGCCCATTTTATTCTAGCTAATTATAATGAAAAAAAAAGTTATTCAAACATATTTGAAGCAACTACAAGCAGCGAAGCATAGGATGTTTTGAAGAGAACAGAAATGTTACAGGTCACTTAAAATGTGCCATTAATCCTTTCTAAATGGCTAATTAAATGTGATAGAAAAGTATCTTAAGAGCTAAATAATGACGAGATACAGAGAGTTTGGCTTGACAAATTGTGTCTTTAACTGATCACCCTGTCTCACAGAGCATAGGAAAGTGCATTTAATCATCAGAACAAATTGGATGACTTTTTACAGCCTTAAGTCCTGAAGGAAACACAGACCAGGTAATTTTTAGTTGGTACAAAGATACAACAGTACAATAGTACAAGTAGGAGAAATGTGGAAATATTGGATGCTGCTTTTAAAAAGTTTAAAGTGGTCACCATCAAATTAGTTATAGTAGGGCAGAAAGAGAGTATTTTACCTGCAACCCCACTGTCAAAAAAGCCATTGGAAACGCAGAAAGAAGATGGAAACATTTAAAAACTGGATATTTTGTAATAGTTTGCAATACTTTTAGTGCAGTACAGCCACAGATGTATCGTACTTTCTGGGGGGAAGGGGTAGGAGCAGAACACTCGTGCTAAAAAAATGTACTTTCCCCAACATTTTTAAGCTAACTGCATTCTGGCTGAAAAAGCGGTACTGTTATTCAGTTTTGATTGCATGGATGACAATTTGCATGGAATAACTTCAGTGAAAGATGGAAGTAAGTCTGTGGGATTCAGTATCTCTGCACTAAGATTTGAAAACTATGACTGGCATTAAAATGCTAGTATCAGTGAGCCCTGATAATATAGGAAGCTCCCATCACAATTAGTAATGGGTGAATTTGTCCCGTTTTTCATCGAAAAATTTGTGAATTTCGAGGGAACGCCAGCGTCAATTCACAGGCGTCAAAATTTATGCCAGCCCCAATTTTAATGCCAGTGCCAATCTACCAAGTACCTATTTTGTCCAACTTAATGCAGGCTTCAAATTGGATGCTGGCTTCAAAGAACTATTGCTGGTGGTGTCAAATTTTCGTGGTAGTTTTGCGAATTTATTCTACGGTGGCGAAATGCAAAAATTCACTGTGAGATTTGTGCCTGGCGAATAAATTCAGCCATCACTAGTCACCTTAATGTATCTTGGCAACCATGTCAAACACAGTTTTTCTACTGGAGGAGTAGAAATTGCTTACATTATAAATAACCATCCCATGACGTGGGATTTCAAAAGGCATCAGTTAATAGTGCTGCTCCAACAGAAAGCTGCACTGAAATCCATTTCTCAAAAGAGCAAACAGATTTTTTTTATATTTCATTTTGAAATATGACATGGGGCTAGACATATTGTCAATTTCCCAGCTTCCCTAAGTGACTTGTGCTCTGATAAACTTCAGTCACTCTTTACTGCTGTACTGCCAGTTGGAGTGATACACCCCCTCCCCCCCTCCCAACAGCCTAACAACAGAACAATGGGAAGGTAACCAGATAACAGCTCCCTAATACAAGCTAACATCTGTCTGGTAGATCTAAGAACACACTCAATAGTAAAAACCCATGTCCCACTAAGACTCCTTCAGTTACGTTGAGAAGGAAAAACAACAGCCTGCCAGAAAGCAGTTCCATCCTAAAGTCCTGACACAAGTCATATGACCAGGGGCAGCTGGGAAATTGACAAAATGTCTAGAACTGCTCTTTTAAAAAATGGATTTCAGTGCAGAAGTCTATTGGAGCAGCACTAGCTGATGCGTTTTGAAAAAAAATGTTTTCCAATGACAGTATCACTTTAACTACAAAATATAAAAGTTTGTGGATTGACTATGCTTTCAGTTTCTGATAACCTTCACACTGATAAATAATTCTGATGCAGAGGCAATGCTCATGTTACACAGGATAATTAGAAGTTGCTACTATCAATTACAGTGGCTTGTCCAACATTTCATTGCAAAGTATATTAATATGAAATTGGTCCTTTATTTGCTACAGTATTATAACTGCTTTTGCTGTTCTAGGAAGCCTCCTACTATATACAGTAATTTACACAGAATCTTGTACACTCTACAAGCAAAGAGTGAAAGAGGTGGTGAAGTGACTGAAGTGTCAACAGGTTTTTTTGTAACCACGTCTGGGTTGATATAAACTGGTTAACTTCTCAGTCTAATTTGGCCCTACTTTTTATCGGGTACAGTGTGCCCAACCTGGCCTCATGCTGATTTCTATAAAAAAAATGACAGACCAAAAAATTACTGTTCACAGCTGCATATCTGGGTTTTCATAAGAATATCAGGCAATATCATATCACTTAACTTAAACATTAAATATAAAAAGAAATGCCTCTCTATTTTGCCCCCAGTTTGGCTATAATTAAAACACTATAGGGGCATATAAAAGTGGTCATACATGGGCTGATTAAAGCAGCTGACAGGCATATGACTACATGGCCAGATGTTGATCGCTGATTGATGTGCTGAGAGAATTTACAAGTGGTGTTATAGCTATATTTTGTAGTGGTTTTCAATCCCTGCTTTTTTCTTTCCCATTTTTTTCAAAACAATATTGCTTTACACAGTACTACACACAGCTTAAAGTGTAAATGTGTACCCTTCATTTTAAAATATATGTCTCCCTTTCAAATGTCAGTGACAGATTTGCCTGGCAAACAGAAGCAGGTTCACTCTGAATTTCCATTGCTGTTATTACGGTATTTTTTATTTATCTTTTTATTTTGGCCCTTGATATTCCATCTGTCATTCACCGCCAGCTTGCTAGTCCCTAACAGATGATTAAATAATAGTTTATGTTTCTAAATGGTGATTTTCATCTTAAATTCAATTACCAATATAAAAACAAAGGCCTATTGCATTGTCTATAGCAAACTTAAAAAAAGATGACATTATATTATCAATCAATCTATCCAACTGACCAGCCCCATGGGACAAAATTGCCAGTGGGGCAGTGTATCAGATTCATCTTGTTGAGAAAAATATTCTGATTAATTTCTAGTTTATTGACTGAAATAAAGATACAGTTTTTCTTATAGAACTGAATTGTTTGATTTAAAGTTTAAACCAATATATATCAATCCTGTTACTGATATATATTTATTTCTGTAAATAATGCTTGGTATACTGATAGGTACCCCTAGTTATGAATCGGTGTGGGAAATGGGGGACAATGTTTTTTTAACTTTTCTCCTGTTAAAAAGAAAGTGGAAATAAAACAGCTTTGCTTCCAACAGTAGGATAAATAAACAGGGGCACATTTATAAAGCTGTGTAAAAAGTGAAGCTAAAATGCATACCGCCACCATATTAACTCAAAGTTAACACAGGTTAACTCCTTTAATCCCAATAGATTACACTAGCTCTGAGGATGTGTAAAATAAGAGGGTACATCTACAGATAGTTTTCAACTACATTTTATGCTGCTCAATGTCTCATGTCTTGGTACTTGGGGCATTTTTATAACCAAGTGTAAAATGTTCTACACCAAGAAATGGTGCCAGGCACTAAGACTTTGACATTACCTGTTAAATTATTTTTTCCAACTGCCCCCCAGCCCACACACACATGCCTTTTTGCACTGGTTGGTGGAAGCACTATGTTGTGGTACTAATTCCTAGTTGTTCCTCGTAGAGACAATCATAAAAAGATGGATAATGTTTTTCCTGTTTAATGTTTTTGTGTGCACTATTTAATATGCACATGAGGGAATGAGACTGATCTGAATGGATCATAGAATTCAGATCAAAAGCATGAAATCAATTGCAGACCTGCTGAGCAGTCACAAAGAGTGCTTTCACATTTGGTGAGATGCATCAAACAAAAACCCATAACAGTCAATAAGTTGCCAGTATGAGGGAATGCATGTTTTGGATGTTCAATTCATCAATATTCCCTCCTTATCCCGCATTGCAATAAATAAATAATAATGTGTATTTTGAAAAACGATATAATAAATTTAATATGAATTCTATACCTTTAATTATGTAACGCCAGTCATATATAATCCATGTCAGCAATTCCCTTATGGGAGAAATGCCAGAATGTCTGTTTATTAAGATACTGTCTTTGGACAAACAAAAACATGTCAAATTGTATGGAGATCATGGGAATAGAGGAAATGCATGTGCAAACAAGTATCATAAATGCAGCCATCGCTCTCACAGATTTGCACATAATGTCTAGTAACCAAGATGAAAATGGGAGGATAGGCATGTTAATAAAACACAGAAACATATACTGAACTTTTCATTACAAATGATCATTCTGACAAATGGATAGAACCCCACACACACACATGCACACATAGAGAAAACAGAGAATATCCTAAACAGCTGCTACAAATGGTCTTGACACAGAACAACTGGTGCCGGTTAAAATAATCTTTATTAAGAAGTCAGGAGTCACGTCATATTTGGCTAAAATATAAGGTCTACTGCTTAGATTCAACACGCCCCCTTTCAGAGCAACTTAATGCAATCAAGCAGCCAATCTTACTTTGCTTCCATCCGAACCCCATCGCTAAGCTATTAACAGACAAGACTGTGAACACCGCAGTGCTGCAGCAGAGGCAGCAGCAGAGCACCTCTGATCTGAGAGAATGAGCCTGCACACCAGTTATAGACATCTATTCCCAATGATGTAGGATTAAGGGCTGTGCATATTAAAATATACTACAGAAGCACGTGCAGTGACTATGGTTCAAGACACAGACAGCTCGGGTAACTTCAGCAGGCAGGTGAAAATGAATAGAAATGCTCTTCAGTATCCTGGCATGTAGACTGCACTAAATTATGCATGGAAAGGTGAACCGGATACCTGATGGAGGGATCTAAATAAAGCACATTTATACACAAGAGTTCTAACAGAGGAGAATGCAGAACACTGTACCAAAGCTTCCATTTGAGGTTAAAGAATGTCTCACTATCATTTTATCAAAGGCTGTAAGTACCAATCTATAAGTCTTTTCCTTATTTTCAGTGAATGTTTTCGATACTTGGCATCCCTTATATTGTAATGCTTTTTGGTCTGTAACTGCAGTGCATGGAATGCTTGTGTAATGCTAAAATGTGCTGCGCCTATCTACTCTAGTAAGGAACATGTGTGCAGAGCATGCTTGTCACAGAAATACATAACTGATTGTCGTCTCCAGCATTGCTGAACATACGTGCACGTTGGCAGCACACAAAACAGTGTAATCAATATAATTATATGATTATACAGATATATATTTAGAAACAATGATGCAAATGATTGAACAGATTATGTTTTAGCAATGTGATAATGTTAACATGTGATTCAGTTTGTCCTTATTTACTGATTTCAAGGTCATTCATAATACTCTTCCACTGAAAATGATCATTCAGGTAGATATTTGCTGAAAACCGAACCGAAGACTGGTGTGAATGATGTGAATGATGTGCAGAGCCCCTGCGGCTCACAGAATGGTGATATCTTTAGCTTTCCAATGCATCTTTTTTAATTTTATTTCTAAGTCTTTTGATTGCATTTGCATTTTATAATGTTTGCATATGAACACAGTTTAAATTATTTGTAAAAAGATGGGAGGAGGAAGGTGTCTTGGAAATGCATGACTAAAGGCTAGCAGACCACATTAATATGGGATAGATGTGATGTTAAAGCACATACTGTATTTTGGCATTTATAAAGTAGTAAGTGGCAGCCTACACATTCAAGTGGGTTATACAAGGCAAAAACCCATAGCACCTATACGTCTGGGGAGAGTTGGCACAGCAGTGGGGTCCACCCTCCCATGATTATACAACTGGAGGGAAACTGGATACAACTTGTATTCTGTATGTCTTCAACATCAGCAATTTTTCATAATATGATTTCAATAAAATTCCTTAATAGTACTGCATGCAAAAACATAGAAAATGTAGATTTCTACTTAAAATGAAAACATAGGGCAATTGTGGGGGTTTATTGACTGTGAACTTAAAGCAGTACTAATACTTTTAACCTTATGCCAAGCTTTGAATCCTCAAATACTCATAGCTTGTATATTTCATTATAATTTCCTATGAAGTGTGTGTGCTTCCTACTCAGTAGTGTGGTAGCAGGTGGATCACTTACTGTTGCTCAGACTGCTCTGTGCTTGGATCTTACTGTGCACTGCATCTGCCAATGCTCATAAAAACCTGTGCAGCAAAGAAGCTTCTACCTTTTAGACACCCATACAAAAAAAAACATAGGGGCAGATTTACTATTGGTCGAATTTTGAATTAAAACAAATTCGAAATTCGACAATGAAATTTTTGGGGGGGGACATTTTCGATTCAACGATTCCAATTCGATCGAAAATGGGCCTAGTTGAATGAAATAGGTCCAAATTTGGGCTATTTGATAGTTGAAGTAGCCCAAAATTACTTTTCAATTCAAATTTAAAAAATTAGAATTTAATTAAAAAATTCACTTCGACCCTTAGTAAATGTGCCCTGTAGTGTCTGCACAACCTATGGGTATTTTTGGCCAGAAATTCAGCCTTGCTTTAGAAAATTCAGGAAAACTTTTAAGGGTTGATTTTTACTATCATAAGGTTTATTAAGGAATAAGTTAAACCACAGGTGAATTTACTAACACATACTTTAATTCTAATCCAGTGGCATAACTAGCAACAGGTGGGCCGGGTACAAGATGTGCACCCATGCCCCCTGCTACTTCCTCCACATGGATTTTTAGGTGAATGCACCTAAAAGATTTGCACCCCCAAGGGGGTGCAGGCACGGGTGTTCTGTCTAAGTTGAGGCTGGGTAATATTCATTTGCATTTTTATTTAATTAAATGGGTCCAATTAATTGATTGTAATCAATGTTAATTTTGTTTTGAACCTAGTTGGTATTATGTGGATGAGGGGCATAGGGTACAGCTTACATTTTAATTAGACTACTGGTACACACCATGGGACACATTTATTAACATTGGAGACAAACAGAACATACCATGCAGGATGGTAAATCTGAGTATCTGACATGCCATGCAACCTACACATAACCAGGAAAGCATGCCAGTAATTTACCTGCAATTTTAAGAGGTGTAACCACACACACAGATTTGGGTGCTGCACTTCTTTTTATAAAGAAGGCTTAAAATAACATGCTAATAACGTTGTCAGCAATTTTTTGTAGTAGTTTGCTTTGCCTAAGGCTAATGTCAAACAAGAAGCTTTTTGTTTGATGTTCTCCCATGGGTTCACTTCACTTGGGTTTGTGAAAATGCACAGAAATGCAGACTTTAGCAATTTTCTTATTCTAGTAAAGTCATTGCAGGGTTGCAGGACATGATCAGAGCTGCTTTTTAGCAGACTGAAATACACCAGCTATAAATTGCCCCACGTGATATTGACACTTCTGCATGTGCCCAGTTCAAGTGAAGAGGAGTTGTGGAAGGCAATCAAGGGCAATCCTGATGAAACTGATGGCTCAAAGGGATCCAATTTCTTAGGTATAAACCTACATTTTCTATTTCATATGGATAAAAAGTACCCAATACCTCCTCCTGTGGCCCCACACTCAAAAACTCTTTCAGGCTTAAAAGTTTCTTTACTGGAGCTTTCAGCTTTTGCCATTTGAGTTATGATGATGAGGGGATGATGGAGGTGTGCTATTGGCTGTCTATGTTTTACATACTTTACATACCGCTGAAATTAACACATAATCCAATATACATTATAGCATAATTTTTTTAAAATAAGGAATGGGTGAATGGATATTATTTTTCTCATTTCAATTAGCAGTCATTGAATGACTTGGTGGGAAGTTAATTAAAAAGTATTTTATGGAATGGTGCTATATGTTTCTTGTTATCCATGACAATACATACATCAGTTGCAAAGAGGGGATGCTGTCATTATATGATCAGTCATACAGTAATAATACCAAAATAGCAACACATGTAAACCAATTCTATTCAGCTTGTATTAAACTATTGGTATGTTTTTTTCCAGCCATGTGCATGTTATCCTTTCTAGCTCTTCATTGTAAAAAAAATCTTTCCTGACTCACTACTTATTTTATTTATTAATGATAATGACAAGTTATTTGTAGGGATCTCTATATCATGAGTGTAAAGATGGCCTTACAATGCTGAGGGTAAATTGTGCTGAAATAAAAAATGAATTAGCAAATTTGTTCTTGAATATTTTATTGCATGTCTAGCAAAGAAAATAAAAGGCTCTTCATGCCTACACCTTTTTAACTATACAATAAATTTAAAGGATAGTTCTTTTATACCCTCCTAGTCTATCTTCCTAATTAAAACCTAACGTTAGTGTTTACTAATACAGGACCACACCCGGGATTGTATGATTCACAGTGCACACAAACATAACAAAACAAACCATACATGTTAGATCACATGAGCCAATTAACAGACCACATTGTCTTTTAAGGACCACCCCTAGGATCCAACAATTCAAGGTGCAGACAAACAAACTATACATGTTAGGTCACATGAGCCAATTAATGGACAAAGTTCTGTCTTTTGGTTCCACGCTTCTTCCTGTTACAGTTAGAGTTGTAGTATTTCTGGTCAGGTGATCTCTGAGGCAGCACACAGACCATGACAAAATGGTAGTAAGAGATGCAAAAGGGCAATATTTACTTAAATATATATTCCAGTTTGGCAAGATTCTTTAATATGCCACTTGATTTGACATAAACTGCTGCTCAAGTATTCATTTTCCTTTAAAGGACAACTATACACCCAAAATGAATACTTAACCAACAGATTGGTTTATATCAAGTGACCTATTAAACAATCTTACCTAACTGGAATACAGATAGAGTTCCCTTTTTGTGATGGTCTGTGTGCTCCCCCAGAGATCACCTGACCAAAAATAATAAAGCTCTAACTGTAACAGGAAACAAAAGACAGAACTTTGTCCATTAATTGGCTCATGTGACCTAACATGCATGGTTTGTTTGAATTGTTGGAATCTACGGGGTGGTCCTTAGTTTGTAAAATGGCAATATTCTAGTTAGGATTTCAAAATGGCAAGTTCTACTAAAAGACTATATTATTATTAAAATGATTTATTTAGTCAAAGCCGGATTTTAAATTTGAACTGGTTTATGCAATATATTTTTATAGAGACCTACATTGTTTGGGGGTATAGTTTTCCTTTAATAACAAGTCTTCAAAATGGCGACTGCCTGCTTGATGTGATTGTGAATTCCAAGACTAAAAGAAAAAGATTGAAACAATTTATATAGTGTAAGTGAAGTTTATTTTGCTTGACTAAAATCATAAAATAGCATGTAGATTGGAATTATTTCTTAAGGTGACAGGTCCCCTTTAACCTTTTACATTTCTACCAGTGTTTTAGCTTTTAAGGGCACTCATTTTTTTCCCTTAAACAAGAAACTATAGATCATTCTTTTGTCACTGACAGGCTGTCATCATACTTGCTGATGAAGTGAATACTGTGTTGTCAGGAAAAGGGTTAAATGATACATTTTTAATATGCAATTAACCTTAAAACAATGGGGTTTTGAAACATTTTATTATGCTTTCCAGCCTGCAAAAGAAAATTACTGGCCCCTCACTGAGAGACAGTTTTGTTGTTATCCATACTTTTTATTGCTTGTCTTTCTAGTTATGCCCTCTAATATTTGCATTTCATTCTGGCACTCTTACTGCTTCTAGGTTGATAAGGCTATAAGGCAACTTCAAGCCTGGGAGATTCAGTGTGAATCGTCCTTGAATTTTGCAGTTTACCTTATAACAAAAATGAATTTCATGATGAGCTACCTGTTTAAATTACTCCGGTATCATTTATTTGTTCTGTGAAAAAAAAAACAAAATAAAGGCATGATGCTTGAAAATAGATTTGCTATAGAACTTGATATTAGGCAGGCACTGCAATGGGGATGATTTATGTTTTACCATTAATAACTGCATTATAAATATACAAATTATACCATTATTAATACACAAAAGTATATAAGATTGAAATCAGTTCTGATACTGGAATCTAAAATGCTCTAAAATACAATTAAATGTATATACTATTGGAATAATATCCACTGAAGTAATAATTGTGCCTTAGATTTGGTAAAACACATCTTTCATCAAGTGGTCAATGGCAGTGAGAAGTGAATTGCCTTCATCAATATAATATCAGGCAGCAATTGTGCAGGTGTGTCACTTGAGGCAATTCCCATGGTTCACAATGGGTCGTGATTGAAGACTCTCAGACACATTTTTGTCCCCACTATTTTTCTAGAGAAAGGTTGTGGGTAGTGACATATAATCTAGCGTGACATTAACCTAAGGCAGCAACTGTAAATGTGATATATTTGGAAGCATGTGAAATGGTTGTTACAAGGGAGAATTTGTGGTGGTAAGCTGAAGCAGTTATAGACATACTACAGTTTGGAGAATGTACTTAATTATACAAGAAATAATATACTGTATTATAAATAAACTCATATAATTATTTATATATATATATATATATATATATATATATATGTATATATAAATTGATTTTTTTTTGAGAACACACTTTTATATTTTTGCCAGTGCATCTCCATTTTAACAGTATTGTTTATAAACTGCTCATTGGACTAGTATGTGGAATATAAATGAACTTGTCTCCCTACATCTTTGAATTATAATTGACCTACAGATGATACAAATCCATTCATCAATTCCTGTTTATAAGCAACAGAGACCTTTGCTGTTTTGAAAAGCACTTTCTCTGCAATTATAAAGCATTAAGACACTCATTTCAATGCCCTTTGACTGTAGTTTATGTCAAAATAAGAAAGCTGTTTCTGTCCTTAACCATTTTTAAAATACATTTACTATGCAGAGACTCAGTGAACTGATCTCATGTTTCCCAATGGGTTTGCACTCACAGGAATGGAGATCAGCACTGAACACAATCAAATCTGAGAAATAGCAGCTTTTATTGCCCTCTGCATTGATCTCAGTTTAGATCCACAAGGAAATATAAGAACATTTAACTCAGGTCTTGATGTGCAAAGAGGTACCTTTGAAATATTTCATGTGCCTTCCATGTGGATATACATATCCTTATCCATCATGTTACAATCTTCTCCCTGTCTGACTGCACCTTACAGATTCAAACCAAGATGATATTCTAACTTAACTTCCTTGTAAATTCCAAACTATTTTCCAACCTAAACAAGGTTAGTTAAATAAAATTGTGCCAGTCTGCATTTCAAAGTGCCTAACAAAGTGCATTTCAAAAATGCCTAACAAACACTTGCAAAAGTGCCATTATTGGCAGTGAGGGACAATATTAGTTAATTTGTTGATAACTCCTAAGCTATTACAAAATATGCCAAAGCTCCCAAAATTGTCCCATATACTATCCCCTTAAGATTGAAGGTAGCCATGGATGTTACAATTACAACCTTTCTTGGAAAAGATATTTCCAAGAAAGATTGTTTCAATACACATATGTATAGCTGAATCATCAGACATACAGGTAGAAACAATAGAATTCTACCTGTATATGACAATTCAGAACTGACAATGGCCGATGTGAATGGTGCCTTCAAAGGCACAGATCAAAATTTTCTGTCCAGCCCAATTGACCAGCCGACCGATACCCAAGTCTGCCGATATCACTTGGCTTCGTACGATATTATCTGTGCGCCTATGGCCACCTTTACATTATATATTCAATTCAACATGTAGCAAAAAATAATGTATTTATAGTGGTATAAGGAAGGCAATTAACATCCCTGAATGGGTCACTGAATCTCACCCATTGACTTATTTCATAGCGCTGTATATATGTATGTGCGCTGGGTTTTATTTGGAGGGGTTGAACTTGATGGACTGTGGTCTTTTTTCAACCCAACTTAACTATGTAACAGTAAGGGGCAGATTTCCTAAGGGTCGAAGTGAAATTTCAAATGAAAAAATTTCAAATTTTGAATTAATTTTTGAGTACTTTGATCATATAGGCCAAAATTTGATTCGAATTGAAAAAATTTGACTATTCAAAAATCAAAGTACTTTCTCCTTTAAAATTCAAATTCGACCCTTTGCAACCTTAAACCTACTGAATTGCTGTTTTATTTTAAGGGGGACCTCCTAGAACCTTTAAGGAATGTTTTTGGAAAATTTTTGAAAATTGGGGGAAAATCGTTCAAATCAAACCATGCAATCAAATTAATAAGATCGAAATCAGACTTATTTGATTTAAAGAAGTCCATTTTCGATCTAAAAAACCCTTTTAAATGAATTTGATGGTCAAAATTCAAAGTTTTTTAACTTCTAAATTTGACCCTTGATAAATCTGCCCCTAAGTGTGATCTACTTGGATTTCAACAAAGCTTTTGATACATTTCTGCATTAGCATTTGTTTTTTACACCAATGTCTTTTGTAACTAATAATGAAAACTGTCTAAAAGATTAAGTACAGGTGGTGGTGGTAAATAGTACATTTTTTTCTAAGATAATAGGATTTGTACTGTCCATTTTTACAGATTTTTTCATTAGTCACTTGGGTGGTAGTATTGTAAGCAATACTGTATATCTGTGTTTGCTGATGGCTCAAAAATGCAGGTCAATTATTACATCTAGGATGTGTCATCTTTGCAGGGGAGTGTAGCCAGTAAAGTGGCAGATGAGGTACAATGTTGACTGTAGGTAAACTTAACTGTAGCAAGTAAGCAAGCAATGCCAGTCAGGAGCAGAAAGGGCCAACATGTTATTTTTCTGTTTTAAAAGGGGTATTGATTCACAGGAGAAGGTTATTCTTCCCCATTACAAGGCACTAGTAAGGTTCTACTGTATATACAATATTGATACAGAGAGAATCTAAAGAAGAGCAATCAAGCTGAAAGAAAATGTTGCAATGACTTGGTTATGATGAAAGCTTGGCCAAGCTGGTATTGTCTATACTTGAGAAGAGGAGCTTAAGGGGAGGGGGTAAGTTAACTATGTATAAATATAAGAGGGATAATAAAATAAACTCTTTGATCATAATTCACTAGTAGATATCTCCACAGAACACAAGATCATCAATTCAGAAAATAGAAGACGGCTTCTTCTTAAAGAGACACTAGAAATTGAAGGGTTCTTTTTTACATCTATTATAACATTGTCTTTGTATGTGCTTTCCAATTTTGCTTTAAAAGTAATTCCTAATTATTTGATATAGTATAGTCAAAATAGTTTAGGAATTTCAAGCAACAGCAGATCTATCACTCAAAAATAATCAATATGGTCTATTTGTAATTAATATTGTAATCGTTTTTTAGTGTCAGTAGAATTCTCTCCTTGAATCAGTTGTCATGGAAGATAAATTAGATAGCTTCCAGAAGGGTTTTGATAGCTATTTAAAAAGTGTAAAAAGTGAGAAAATACATACAGTAGTTGCTAAAATCTTTAATACAAAATTGTATCAATTACTAGTCAGACTGAAGGAATATTTTCTGTTTCTGAGGCAAAGTAGAGAGGCCTCAAATTTACTGGGGTATTTTCCTTCCTCTGAATCAATTAGCAGATACACAGGTTTCAGCTAGACAAAAAGGTTGAAATTGATGGATACATCTTTCCAAACTCATCTACTATGTAATTATGTAACTATGTAACATTGTCTCCTACCGATCTTGGATAATATACAATTATGCTGTATAAAAAAAACATGGCAATATAAACCTTTATCCACTAAGCTTACTAATGAAACATGAATCTGTTTAGCCATGTATTATGTCACATATGCCACAGTTCATGGTAGGATGTTAACCCTTTAAAAGGAAGCTGCCACTGAGGCTACTCTAAATCCACTGGATAGAAATAAAAAAAGTAAACATGTTAGTTTTGAATTACTATTAAAATATTTATGTTACCAAATACCATGTGACATATGAATGTATGTACCATGGGCTAAAGTTATAGATTTTAACAGGTTTTAATGAAGAAATAACTAACACATTTCCATTTTTATGACAATTACAATGGCTCATTATAAAGTGTAAGCCACTTATCCCCATGATCACTTCCCCTGTAACATTTCAAATATAATTATGCACTGTAATTATTCAGTATGTAGGGCAGCTGCGTTCAATAAATAGCAAAAAATTCAGTGTACCACACTGACATACAATAATAGAAAACCACTAATTATCTTGGCTTTCAAGGACAGTGTCTTCCAAAAATATGAATTAATCTATTTTAAAATGTATCACATTTTAGCAAAAATTGTTGATTAGTGCAGTATGTATAACCAGTAGATTCCATTTGTTAAAGTGGACCTGTAACCCAGACATAAAAATCTGTATAATAAAAGTCCATTTCAGATTGAACATGAAATCCAAACTCTTTTTTTATTTACGCATTCATAACTGTTGTAAATGCATTTAAAAACCTGAGCTGTCAATCAAATATTGTCTGCCCCTCCTCTATGCCTTAGGCATAGAGGCGGGGCAGACAATTACTTTCACTTTCCATTCAGCACTTCCTAGATGTCATTGCACTCCCCACATCCCCCCATTCTTTTCACAATTTAATTGTGTAAACAGTGCATAAGGATGAACATCAGGTCCCCCATTCTGGTGCACAAATAAGATTTTGAATTGATGCAAGGCTTGTCTTAATAACAGTGTCCACAAAATGTCTCCTGCCTGCTTACTAGAATCATGAATTCCCAGATAGAAGGAAACAAGGTTCAAATATTTTTTACAGTGTAATTAAAGTTCTCTTTGCTTGACTAACATGATAAAATAGGACTTGGAATAATTATTTTGGGTGACGGGTCCACTTTAAGGTAGGAATAAGCTTGCTCCAGCTATTGCATTTAAGAATCCACATGATTGCACATTGACACATTAGACACAATTGCATCAGGCTCAACTACCCCTTGATGACAATGATGAGCAAAAAGCTGCTTTGTGGGTAAAAACATGGATGGCAATTGCATCCAAAGTTGAACTTTACACACTGCACTTGCAGTCGTAAATGAGCCTGACAGATTTAAAAACCTGTAAAATATATTCTTATAAATTGTACTTATTAATGTCATCCGTTATAATTCAGTGTTTGTTTGGATGTAATTTCCAGCATTTCCATCAGACTTTTTTTTATCATAAATCTTTTTATTAGAACGTTTTTCACTTCTACACTTCTTTTCAGATCAGTATCAAACATTTAACAAACCAAACATAAGTTATAAGAAACAGACAAGTGATATAACACACTTAACAAATGATAATTATTTAATATAATGCAGCAGGAATCATAGTTAGCACATAGCTGAGTAAGTTTACCAAATACATATAATACAGTATAACATATACATAAAATGGATAGAAGTATGTTATACATTTTGCATTCAAGCACTTTTTCCCAGAAGTGTGACCAAGTAGTCTTTTGAAGTTGATAAACAAGACCAATTATTTTCATAATTATACCTGATGTTTTCTGAAATAATCCCTGTTTAAGTTTCTGCCCGTGTACTCTATAGTGATGGGCGAATTTATTCGCCAGGGGCGAATTCGTGGCGAATTCCCGCGATTCGCCGCTGGCGAATAAATTTGCGAAACGGCCAAAAAAATGAGCCAACAAAAATTTGCCGCGCAAAAACGAGTCGCGCGTCGTTTTTGACGCGACGCGCCGAAAACGACGCGACGCGCGTCAAAAACGACACGCGACTCGTTTCGCGAATCGGCGAAAAATTCGCGAATTTCTCTGGAAATTCGCGAATTTTTCGGCGAACCGAAACGCGCCCGTTTCGCCCATCACTAGTACTCTATTTTACTTCGGAAATCAGAGGTATACTTATTGATGTCCAATGTTTTTCTATAGTAAACCGGTTAGCACTCTTGTATGCCCAAACTAAGAAGTGCTAAAGTAGGAGAGGTAAAGAATTGTAGTTAGTGATGGGCGAATTCCCGCTGGCGAATAAATTCGCGAAACGCAAAAGAAAATTCGCCTGGTGAAAATTCGCAAAAAAACGAGTCAACTGTGCTCCCAACATGCTGGATAGGAGGTGGCTAAAGGGATGATTGCTTCATATAGGGATGCTTTGCCCAATACTGAGTACCTTCTACAAAGATTTGATTTTCTTACTTATCTCTTAACTCCCACTACAGTTAGTGATGGGCGAATCTACCCAGTTTCGCTTCGCCGAAAAATTTGTGAAACGAGTCACGGCATGTTTTTGACGCGTCACGTCGTTTTCGATCAAGTTTTTGGTCAAGTTTTTATAGGGTACAACTTGAACTTTAGAGGGGGAAAAACTAAAATTATTAGATTATTCTAACCCAAAGCTGCTAAAAATAAGAATCCAAAAAACTCCAGCTAAAACCTCATGTAGGTCATGTAGAGATCAATGGCAGATGTCCCTGAAGATGTTTCTTGACATTGTGATCTGCACTGGTTTTTGTCCGATAATAAAAAACGGATAGTGTTATGCCTACCTGACATGACTGCAGGGATTACTTTCATTTACCAAGCATTTAATGTATTAATAGTAACATGCAGTAACATGCTTTATGCATACAAATATCTTTAAGTGGTTGAACTGGAGAGTACACAGTAACAGATCTGAGCATATTTAGCATTTTGAAGTGAATTGTAGAAAGTGCCATTTCAATTCAAATATGAGTTTTATTTGCATGCTTCGTTTTATATAACCTGTGGTTCTCTTTACATCTTGTGCCCCTCTCTGAGAATCATACCTTTTACTAGGATAACAATGGATTTACATATGTTCCAAGTTTTGATAGATCCATGTCCTCTCACATATTTTACATGCCCTGTATTTTGGTTACTATATATTTTAGTTATATACTGTGTATATAATCTGTACAGTTTGCTCAAACCACTTGTTGGCTTAAAGATTCTACACATGAACTCTGCATTGCATCCAGGCTAAGGTCATTACCTGACCATCTCAAATGCAAAACTGCTTTGTTAATACTTTAGGAAGGCCATTGTGTAACCTTTTGTTCTGTTATTAATAAAAAGGTGTAAACACATTACTTACAGAGTAGGAACTGGCTCCTTACAGCAAAACAAGTAGATAATAATGATGTTTTCACTTGGACTAACCAAATGGGATGTATCTAATACTGTATCATTGATTCAATTCTCTGTAAGAAACTGGTACATAGAAAAATAGGACAGATCCTAAGGAAAAAGGTGTGATGACACTATTGTACAATATGAAAGAAAACACACATACCAGCAGGTAAACACTTCTCACTGTAACTGTGAGGGAATATCATCTCTACAGAACTTGCCATGGGAAAAATTAAAGTAACGAATACAAAGAAATTGTAGACCAACAGATGATCACTTTAATTAAAAACAGATAAAGACAAACAATTTACCACTATAGGGGATATAAAGCAGTATGGAAAAAACATATAAAGTATATATTTATGGTATTTATAATTATGATGTACTCAGAAATTCACTGGCTGCATATGACTATTACAATACTGTAGATACATTTTGTTAGCTTTTAGATCCCGATAAAATTATAATATAGACAAAAAACTGAGCTGCCTCTATACATATATGTTTTGCGATGAGGGAGCTACAATAGATTTTTACAATATTTTTCAAGCTCACCACATATTTTATCACATTTAAGAAATCTTATTATATGAAGACCTTATCATCAGTTTGCAGACACCATGATTTAATGTAGTTGTTGCTTGATGCAATCTTATTAAAAGTAGATATTAATTCCCTTTGGCTGTGCGCAGTGACAAATACATTGTCTGTGTTTTTTTTTCTTTTTGGTACTGAAGAATCTGAATTCTGCAGCACATACAGTATGTGTCTATTATATATATAATATATATATAATATATATATATATATATATATATTTAAAAAATGTATTTCTACATTTTTATTTTTTCAGCAGTGCACATTACAGGAAACTGCAGTCACTGGTCATTTTCCAGCCTGCAGCAGCAGTAACAAGTTTTCGAATATATGATATATTCCTGAGCCTTGTGAAAGTGAATATTCATTAAAATAAGTTTGAAACAAACAAAAAGTAAAAAAAATGTAGCACATATATTTTAATAAAAAATACTTATCATTTGTTTGGTCATTTGCAGTGCAAATAATCTACAAGATTTATAGTAGGTTATGCCATTTGGCCTAAATGAGCACCAAACAACTCACAAGAAATAACACTAAAGTCAGTTGCTACAGTGCATAAATAATTCAGTTTATCATAAGACAAATTTGTTTTATCACCTGTTAGTGAACATGGGAGTGGTGTTTATTTTGTCACAAGAAAAGCGGTTTTAAATTATTGACACATTTTATGAACTATAGTAAATGGACGACAGAGTCTTATACCTGAACTTCCTACATAATATCTCACAGGTATACAGTGTGCCTTTCTGAAAAACTTTCTTCCTTTAATTTTTACAACTTTACTGTGACGTTGATTTAATGCAAATGTCGATGCTGTTTCAGACTATTCTTAGTTTACACATTTTATCATGTAGTAAACTTATGAGTAAGTGGGCCAGTTGTCTAGATCTTGTCCAGATTAGTCACAACATCTTAAACACAAAAAGGCATATAGCCATGTACAGTTATGGGATCCGTTATCCAGAAACCCATTATCCAGAAAGCTCTGAATTACAGAAAGGCCATCACCCATAGACTCCATTTTAGCCACATAATCCAAATTTTTAATAATGATTTCCTTTTTCTCAGTATCTTGTACTTGACCCAAACTAAGATAAAATTAATCCTTATTGGAAGCAAAACCAGCCTACTGGGTTTATTTAATGTTTAAATATTTTTCTAGTTGACTTAAGTTATGAAGGTCCAAATAACAGAAATATCAGTTTTCCAGAAACCCCCAGGTCCTGAGCATTCTGGATAACAGGTCACATGCCTGTACCTATATATAATACATATATATATCTATATATATATATATATATAAGAAGATGTATGTGTATATATATTTATATATATATATATATATACATATATATATATATATATATATACACTGTATGTATAATGTGTATATGTAAGTTATGCTCTATTTAGTGCTCCTGCTGCTCATAGAAGTAATGTCTAACTCCAATAAACTATAATCCAAGTGGCCCTGACTAGTGATGGATTTTTCATGTTTGCAAAATTTGCAAAATGACATCCAAAACGAGTCGTCCATGTCTGTTTTTGAACGCCAGAAAATTTTTGCAGTAGTTTTCCGAATGTATTCTCCGGCGCTGAAATGAAAGGAATTTGCTGCAAATTCGCGTCTGCCGAATAAATTTGCCCATCATTAGGACTGAAATAAACAGCGACATGGAGTGGTTTTGATGCTTTTTATTCAAATCTCAGCAGTTTCAGGTCTTTAAGAGCACTTTAAGCAGTGTGGGGGATTCCCCTGAATCATCTGCTGAGATCTGAACAAAAAGCATTGAAACCACTGCAGTTGCTGTTTATGTGAGAAGACTGAATTATGTGAGCTAGTCACAAATTCAATTTGATTACAGCAAAATAGGGACATTCCCCATCCTATTCAGGCTTTACTGATCACATACACATGCTGACGAGAATAATTTATTACCTGGGGATTTAACAGCAGTATGATCTTTCAAAATGCCCATTCAGATGTCCCCTGTAGGGGCCAAAGGCAACAAGTATGAACATCCATAACATATAAGTGAATAAAGAGTGTTGGAATTTCAATCTTAAATATGCCCCATCATTGGAGGGAGAATCTGACTAGCAGCCTTTCCTCTTCTAAAGCTGGAACTGCAGAACCATATTAGTGTTTTATTCATTCACACAGTAAATACATTTCTTTGTACAAGGCAACTTTTTTGGCATCTGATGAGCACCAAAGCTGTGCACCACAGTTGCCTAGATACCCTAGACCATTATATGGTTGAAATTTACCCCATTATGTTTTACTGTACACATCAGTTAAATTAACTCAATCTTTTGTCTTGAACATAGAAAATGTTAATCTATTATATTATCAACAGTTTTGTTTTACTTTTCTCACTTGTTTTCAATCTCTTGTTTTAGGCTGCTTTCAGCTTTGTAATGTTTTCCGATCTCATGACATGGAAATCGACCAGTGTTTGCTGGAGTCCCTTCCTTTGGGGCAGCGTCAGCGGCTGGTAAGGCGGATGCGCTGTGATCAAATTAAGGCATATTATGAGCGAGAAAAAGCTCTGCAAAAACAAGATGGATACAAAAGAAGAAGCAAGCAAAGAAAAAATTGCAAAGTGCACTTTCCATTGTCTGAGAAAATACAAGATGCTATCATTCACCATAACGACAAAGAAGGTACATCCTCTAACTTTCATATATTCAGCCAGGCCAGTTAAATTTGTCCTTCATGGTACATTTTCACACACACACACACATTGCATTAGCCTTATGATTTGTTGACAGGACTTTCTAATATACTATGACAATACTGTATACTAAGACATAGCATTTTAGTTTTTTTCAGTTTCTCGTGGGTATCCACTTGCAAGCTTTGCTCTAATGTTAACACTGGCACATATAAATTATTCATACTTATGGACAGAGCACTATGCTGAGGTACTTCCTTTTGAAGTATTATGACTATGCAGCATAAAGGCAAGTAAAATGCAGTATATTGTATTTTGCATGGATATAATCAAGACTGTATGTATCTTGTTGGGTAATTAGCTCAGTTAATGGGGCAAATTCACGAATCGGTGAAAATGCTCTAGCGTTGCCTTCACTAACGTTCGCCGCACTTCGCCAGGTGAATTTTCGCCAGCGCTATGCAAATTCACTAAAGTGCAAAGTTACGCCCAAACCGGCGAACGGTAGCGTAGTTGCGCTAGTGTTACTTCGCCAGGCAAAGCGAATTTATGCTAGCGGTGCCTAATTTGCATATGGCGTGAATTTCAAAGTATATTAGAAGTATATGTTACAGCCACTCCAATACACTACACAAGCCCAGGAAACCTTTAATAAAAAAAATAAAGTTTTCCTATAGCCCTACATGTGCCCCCTGTATAGTTGAGTTGTCATATGTTAGGAAATGTAGGGGGGGAAGGAGGGTAACCCCCCCAAAAAAATTTCGCTTTGTTTCAGACTATCACCCTACAAAAGGTAAAACACGCCAGCGTTTTAGAAAAAATTTCCATTTTTTTTTTCAAACTCCTATGTATTGTATTGAACTTCGCCGAAGCGAACCTGGCGAAGTAACATCTAGCGTAAGTGGTAACGTTCAGTAAAATGGTCATCTTAGTCAATTTTCTTAATGACGATCCTTCGTCAGTGCGCAACTTCGCCTGGCGTTAGGGTGCGAAGTTGCGCTAGTCTATCTACTTCGCTAGCGAAAAGTCGGTGTTAATGAATTTGCGAAGTTACGAATTGACACCACACTGGCGAATTAGCTAGAGCGTTAGAAGCTTCGTGCTTTAGTGAATTTTCCCCCATGTGTATGCATAGTGCATATATTGGCCAATGGGACTGTTGTTGATCAAATATGATGACCGTACCATAAGAAAAAAATGATTGTTCCTTATATCCATACACATTCATTCAGCTATTAACTTGGCCAGGTGGAAACTGGTTTAGAACCTCACTGACCCTTCATTCATTCAGTTGCTAATCCCCCTGCTCATGCCCTCTGTGTGATCTAATTGTTGTACTGAGAGCTGAAAAAGATCCTAAGGCAGAACGAAACTAAAACATTGATAGCTGGATAAGCCTACAATCTGCTCATTCAATAATCATCTCATAAATGTTTATATTGGTTATCTTTACAAATTCCTCTAGGTTAAACCCCTATTTCATCCAGCAAATTGATCCTATTGTATAATATAAGGAAATTATAAGTCACCAGAGTTTTATGACCATATAAACAGGTCATGAAATGCCGAAGTGACTTATAGCATCTTCATAGTTTACAACTGGGGGGTATTTTATTTATTATAATGTACAAGAAATTACATGCAGAAATTGCATTATCATGGAACATTTATAAGAGTACAATTTACTGGACACCTACATGCCACCTATTGATATGTGGGTTGACCCTAACCCACCCCTGAAGACCTGGCACTTGGAATTAGATTTTTCTAAATTCATTTTTATTTTGTATCAAGTTGTGGAGTGTGGTACCTTCTCTCTATTGTACTGTATATACATGTTACCTACACCTGGGACAACTGCTATATCATTATCACTAACTTGTTCTTATGTATATATATTTATTAATGCCATGGATCTGGATAAGGGTTATTTCTGTAATTTGGATTTCCATATTTTGTCTACTTAAAAATGTAAAAATTTAATAAGCCCAATGGGATTGTTTTGCCACCAATACGTATTCATGCAGCTTACGTATGACCAAGTACAAGGCACTGAATTGGAAAAAAAAAAATATTTAAAAAATTCTAAATTTATAATTTGGAGCCTTCTGGATAACCAGAAAGATATATACATTTTTTATTATATAATCCCATAATTTACTGCAAATTGAATAGAATATATTGGTGCATTAAATTCAGCTCTTAACAAATCCTGTACTGTAGCTCTTGCCCTTTGTGGCTCAAAAGCAACCAGTCGAAAAAGCATAACGGGCAAACTGTGGCTAAATTACAGGCCCAGTATGAAAGAGCATTTGGTAGCATTAGTAAGTGTTTCTGTCAAGGATTTCATGCTTCAGCAGAGCTGGAAGCATCTGGAATTGATGTTCTGTTTTTAGCTCTACGTGTCTGGGTGGAAAGGTGTCATAGTGGCAGTTTCATTATTTGCAGTAGAAATGTTCATAATGTTTTCATTGTTTGGACAAAACCAGATCTGTTTGGCAAAACAATTAAACAAAACTTGTTTTCATATTTACATATACTAGGATTTCTTTAAAATGTTTTAACTATAACATTGCAGTGAAACTCAAAATAGCTTGTTAATGTGTATAAACCTATACTTTAACACATGTACATATATACATGTGTATATAAATGGTCCTTAATTACCAGATTCTTACACTATCACTGTTGTGTTCATGAAGCCCATTGCCTCACCATGATTTGACTTTTGGTGTCAAAATATCTTGTGATAAGGGTCTTTTATCTTTAATAAGAAATACAATGCCTGCATGATGTCTGTGTCCTTAGATGGTCTACATCTGTCTCTGGGATGCAATTCAGTGGCGTTTTCTGAATAGGGAATCTCTCTCTGCCACAATCATTCTCCTCATCCCTTTCTCCTTGCAACAGAGATGGTGAGTGTAGGACAGGATATTTGCATTGGATTTGCCTGCTTTTTACCCAATTGAGAAATGAAATCTTGTTGCAATCCTGGCAAACCAGACAACGAAAATTGTAGTTGGAGCTGCTAACATGCATTTTGCAACACAGAGTGTGTTTGTCATTAATGAAGCTACTCCTTTACTGAGTCACTTGAGTCAGTACTGGGGACCAACAGTGGCTACAGCCAGTGTCAAACTGGGTACAGTGTGCATGCTTCATGCCTCGACCCTAAACTACCCTCTACCATTTTATATCCAGACTAAATCTGCATGCTGCAACCTCTTATTTAGCAGCACCCAACCTGTCCATGTCAATGTAGCTGGAGAAGTCAATGTAGCTGGAGAGAGTGCTGAGACTAAGTGCAACTAAACTGGTTAGATGGATGGAAGGCTTAAATTATGAGGGGAGACTGTCCAGGTTGGGGTTATTTTCTCTGGAAAAAAGGAGCTTGCGAGGGGACATGATTACACTTTACAAATGCATTAGAGGACATTATAGACAAATATCAGGGGACCTTTTTACCCATAAAGAGGATCACTGCACCAGAGGCCAGGGGCCTGGATGATTTTTTGGACAGACATAATATCAAAGGCTATTGTGATACTAAACTCTACAGTTAGTATAGCTATGGGCATATATGGCTTGTGTGAAAGAGTGTAACGATGTGTTTGTATGCTGGGTTTTAATTTGGATTGGTTGAACTTGATGGACTTTGTCCTTTTTCAACCCAATTTAACTTTGTAACTATGTAACTAACTATGTAACTATGTAAAGTGTAAATTAGCAATAAAAATTATACCAAAAAAATCATGACAGAACCCCCTTTGATTAATCACTTTCCTTTAAAGGAGAAGGAAAGTTACCAAGACAGTTTATTGCCAATAGATTAGCCACAATAGTGCAAGCTAGAACACTATATTTGTTCTTTAGAATGCTTTACCATGCACGAGTAAACGGCTCTAGAATCTATTTCTGTTTGTTTAGTATATCAACTGCCATATTAGCTTGGTGTAACATAACTTCCTGCCTGTGTCTCTCCCTGCTCTCTCAATGCACTGGGCTCAGATTACAGAAGGGAAGGGAGGAAGGAAAAGGGAAAGAGAGAGAGAGGAGCAAATCTGGCATGGGGCTAGACATATTGTCAGTTTCCCAGCTGCCCCCAGTAATGTGACTTTGGTAAACTTTAGTCACTCTTTACTGCTGTACTTCAATTTGGAGTGATATCACCCTCCCCCAGCAGCCTAACAACAGAACAATGCAAAGGTAACCAGATATCAGCTGCCTAACACAAGATAACAGCTACCTGGTAGATCTAAGAACAACACTCAATAGTAAAAGCTAAGTCCCACTGAGACTGATTCAGTTACATTAAAGGACCAGTCACATAAAAAAAAAATTGTTTGTAAACTACAGAAAAAAAAAACCACAGAGACATGTTAAAGTTTAAAATTGTTAAGTCTTTATTAAGAAATAACTTACCAAAGCTCTGCTTCCGCTCCTCTTCTGAAAAGGCGACAGGGCGACGATCCATTGTGCGGCACTCGATTTCTCCTCCCTGGCTATCTCCTATAAAGAAGGCAGGGAGGAGTAATCAAGCACAATGGATCACTCAGTCGCCTTTTCAGAAGAGGAGCAGAAAATATTTAGTGATTTTAAACTTTAACATGCCTCTGTGTCTTAAAATGACGCCTGCGTCAAAAACGAGATGCCAGCGTCTGAGAGAAATGAAACGCGTAAGGCGGTGGGGTTGTATCCTTGAGTCCTACAATAAATTACTTTGTTTTCTGACAAGCTTGCCTGGAAGATTGGTCTCTACTAGTGCCTACCTTTTTGTTTATAACGTGGTTCCGCTCCTTAAGCTGAGGGTTCAGGGCGGTGCATCTGGACCTCCCTTCGGAACTGGAGAGTTCTACTAGTGCCCAAGAATTATTCTACCTTTGTTTTGACTACTATCTACAACATTGTGTGATTAATATGTTTACTTTTGCTCTGAGGGAAAAACAGCTTCAGTGTAAAATACATTTCCTTTATAATGCAAATAAAAGAAAATTAAAAAGTATTTCATCTTTTTGTTTAACACCACAGTTTTACAGTTATTAAAGGATGGGGCTGACCCTCATATTCTAGTTACTTCTGGAGGATGTCTGCTACATCTGGTAAGTTTATTACCTGTTTATTATGTTTATTGTGTGTGTCAGTGTTTTTAAATCAAGGCATTGTGATTTTTGTTTAATATAAAAGTACTTATGCTTGCAGCTCAAAAATATGAAGCATTTGCTATGTTCAATCATAGTATACTAAGATGGAATAAATACAGACTCACTGCTTGGTCTTGCTTAGTTTTAATGGCAACTGATGCTTTAGTTTCCCTTTTTGTATACTCTGGATGTAGCAAATGCAGCAAATAAACTTCATCAAGAAGATTTTGTCCCAGAAAACACAAAAACAAAATCAAGAAAAAGATAGTGTTTCTGGCTCATGGATAAGAAATCACTGTGCTGTGTTCTGTTAATTATCTTTGTTTGCTGGCAGTTTCACTTGCTTGTTCTATTTCAAGCTTCTGTGATTTATAATTGAGTTAATTTTCTAGTGATATTCAGCAAACTAAAAAAGAATTCACACCAGAAACAGCTTCTAATTTACACCATTCCATTTTGCAAATGTTCACAGTGTCTGTTAAACAAATTCAAAAACATATCTGCAGATGAGTTTTGTCAGATATACAGAAATGCGGAAACATTTTCTTTTTAGTATTATATAAATTGTGTGTACAATACAGAGAAATTATGATTTTTCTTGTATTGATGGTACATTTTATTTTTAATAGTTAAAAGTATAATAAAATAGGTTAGGAACACTATTTAGATTCAACATTACTTTGGGTATATTTGGTAACAAGGGTGGGTAGGGATAAAAAAGGAGAGGGCAAAATAAAAGGTGTAGTGAAAGGGTGACATTTGACAGGGGCAGTTTTAGGGTATTTTTCGTTGTCTACCATATGAGTTCCATATTGCTTTTTCATATATAAATGATCAACCATAATATATTTACTCAGGGAGTATACAGATACAGTATACTGCAGACATTTAATCCACTAGGATTGGGTTGCAAGAATTAAATTTTGCTTTTGAGTAGGTAGGATGTATGATCTTCCACTGTTTTTTAACACTTCTTTTAAACCATGCTTGTGCATATAGACCTATTTTAAATCCTGTCTACAGCAGGAATTAAGCTGCAATCTATTTTTGGGTTTACATAGAGCTCAGTTCTGTTTAAAGTTGCTGTTTTAATAATGGCCTTTGCATACTTGGATTGGTGTGGACATCAGGGATATAAATCAGTAATATCCATCTCTTGTCTGACATTTATTTGGGCAACCGCAAAATGAGTAGATCAATGCCAGTGATGGCCAGTGTATTTAACTACAGTATATTGGTTTAATCAGGCCTGATTTACTCAGCTTTAGATTTCTTTGCTCCAACCAGCACTCTAAAGAAATTCATCCTGATCTACCCACACAGTATTTACATTCACTCCCTCACATTTAGCATCTGATTTGTGATATTGGCCCATTCTGTTACATAGTGAAATTATGAATGCTGCTGCTAAGTAAGTGCAGCCTGAAAACAAGAATCTAATTCAGAGGTTTGACAAGTGTAAAACAATCTAGTTTGCTCCAAGCATAAGCTGAAGCGTTGTGAGATGTCAGACATGTCTTTATATTTGTGTGAACAGCAAATCCCACAGCATGTCAAGATTCACACCACAAAAACAGATGCAAAATGGGATGATGCACTGCTACAGCTGTGATTGCCCTGCAGGCTTTGGACCTGGAAGAAGAAGCTTAAATCACCCAGTTTAAATAAAACTTTTCTGATCTCATCTAAGCGATCTGATTTCTCTCTAGATTAATAATTTTTATAACCTTTGGTGTATCCCAAAAATCAATAATTTCCAAATTTACTCACAGACAGAATCTCTTCCTATGCAGATATCCACATGTTTGAAAAACACATAAGAAACAAAATACAGTACTAAAAATGTTTAGTACCAAACCTATGTATACAAACATGAAGGGAAAACAAATTCCACTTGGCTACTACAATGTTATGGGACAATCATATTTGAAGGAGAACAAAAGCTTAACTAAAGAAGTAGGGCAGAAATATTGTACATTAAGTTTTGGGTTCCTGCACCAGCCTTGCACAACCACAGCCCTTTAGCACGGAAGATCTATGCAGCTGAATTTGCCCCAGTAGCTCCCAATTTTCTGTTCTGCTGATACACTACACATGATCTGGGCTGCTTTCACTTGTTGAGCATAGGGACTGACACATTACATACGGTATCTATATAATATAAATGTCATATAAAGGCTGATTAGTAAATATTTCAGATTCATATTCCATGCAGCTCTAAAACCAGTGCAATTAGCATCAGAATTTAATTGAGTTTAATAACTAGAGCACGCTGAGCATGCTTCATTATATGTTCATTATATAAAATATGACATTTCTATCCATATTCATTGTTAGGGGTGTGTGCTTCCTTAACTTAAAGGACAAGGAAAGGCAAAAAAATAAAATCCCATTTTTACTTTATTTAATGAAAAAGAAATCTATCTCCAATATACTTTAAAGGAAAACTATACCCAGTGGACAACTCTTATGTAAAACCCTGCTTCATGTAAATAAACCATTTTCATAATAATATAATTTTTTAGTAGCATGTGCCATTGGGTAATCCTAAATAGAAAATAGCCATTTAAATAAAAAAATAAGGACAGCCTCCTGGGATCGTATGATTCAATGGTGCACACAAACATACCAAACAATAAAGTTACTGTAGGTCACACGAGCCAATTAACAGACAGAGTTGTGTCTTTTGCTTCCACACTTCTTCCTGTTACAGTAAGAGTTGAAATATTTCTGGTCAGGTGATCTCTGAGGCAGCACACAGACCATCACGAAATGGTGGTTAAAGGCAAGAGATGTAAAATGGCAATATTTACTTAAATATATATTCCAGTTTGGTAAGATTCTTTAATATGTCACTTAATATGAAATAAACTACCTGTTGCTCAAGTAATAATTTTTGGGGTATAGTTTTCCTTTAATTAAAAAATGTGTACCGTTTTTATAAGAAACCTGACTGTATTCAGTGAAATTCTCCCTTCATTTACTGCTGTTTATATGAATTGTCAGATGGTCCCTAACTGCTGGGCAGGGAAACAATCATACTTATGAACAGCAGGGGGAGCCGCTGACTTACTTCCCAGCCATGCAGAATTCCAGCAGCTTGCAATTTTTATTTTTGCCTTTACATCCCTTTTAATGTTTCCAACTCCAGCTGCAGGACAAAGATCATAAAGCCATATTTAAACAGATAAACTGGATTTCTATTTGGAGGATTATTTTGCTGCCACCACTGGGTCTGCAGAGTTGGGGAAAGTTTGTGTTAAACAATACAGAAACTATAAAATCCACATAAGATTACATGACAACACAGGACCCAGTGCAGTCTGTATATTCTGATTATTAATCAGTCTTGCTGTATCGCCTTCTGACAGATATTATTTGACTTGTGCTATTTTGATGGAGGATCCCTAAGCAGCTCAGATCACAATAAGCATGTGCACAGTCTTGGTCTTGCAAAGATGTTTAACAAAGTTACAAGATGACAGCCCAATGTGCCCAACTTTGAAAACATAACTCATTTGCTTGATTAGGCTTTGAGGTGCAGTAAGTTCATGTTTATGTTTTGTATACAAAATTCAGTATTTCTAGCCTTTCTATTTTAGACTATTTTAGACTTTTCTTTTCCTTTAATTACATGTTTTTGAAGTACCCTGCTAAGAACTGCACCATAATAAAGCAGTACTAGTAACTAACTGTAACAACTTCTTCTAACTTTTGCTAAAATCACTGTAACAGCCATATTTGACGCCCTCTTTTTTGCACAGATAAGAGCTTGAAAACAGCACTCTTCTTAAAATTTTAAAGGTAAAAGTGATTAAAATAAGCCAGTCCTAAAAAACAATTAAGGACAGAAATCATAGGCAAGGAACAGGGTGTGATGTAATCTGGCATGCATTTTCCATGTTATAATATTAGGTTGTGCACTAGACATGAGACTTTTAACTATAGGAAAAATTCCTGATTATTTTCCCAGGAAAGTAGCAGCAATGAAAATCTTTATAGGCTGCAATCTTTATACTTCACTACGGGTCACTAACAGAGCAGTGGACAGGAGGCAAGAAGGGGCTGATTTATCGATGATAGAATAACATTTTTTCTATCATTTAAGTTTTTTAGCTAAAATTCACAAATTCAAATTAGAGTTTCATCATCTCAGCACCAAAAATTCCTTGTGTAACAGGTGGATGGGTCAGGGTCTGCCATAATCTTTCTTGGGTTCCAAAACCCAGGCAAGGGGTCCAACTTCTAGCAACTCCCGGTAGGCACAATATAATTAGACTCTCTGGGGTATATTTATGAAAAAGTGAATGTAGAGATCACCACAGTCCTCTAGAGTGAAATTCCGCCACTCTCCATTAATTTCTATGTCATTTTTAAAAGAGTATTTATCAATGGAAAAAGGGAAAGGTCATCCTTTGATAAATACCCAATGGTGCCAAAATTCAAATATTTAAAGGGGATGTTGTAGTTTTTTTATTGCCTGTGATAGGATTTGTTCCTGGTGCCTGTTAGCTTTGCTATTCTGATTCTGTAAGCTGTTTGATCCCTGTTTGATTCCTGCACCTCTCATATAAAGACCTGGCGGCATCCGATTAGTCGAGGGCTCCTCCCAAGGTGAAAGGCAGCTGTTATAGGAAGAAGCACGAACCTAGACAAGGGTGCCAAACATTACAAAAATGCATTTTAAATACTTTCAATCTGCTTCTTTCCTTCTCTTTGTCCATAGCTACATTAACAAAACACAGAGACTATTTCACAACTATTGATTTATTGTCTACCAAATAGTTCATTCACTCTCCATTACCCCCTAAAACACAAAACTAGAGCCATTACATGACAAGCAAGATATTTCTAATGTTCCATCTGTCCAGTGTCAGTGAAGGTATGTAGGCTCTCAGTCACATTTTCTTCACTTCGGTTTCATCCTGTCATCCTAGCATTCTTCCATTACATAGTTCAACCACAGATATTTATCTTTTCTCACACTTTGTCTGTCATCCATGGGTAGTGCTTCATCTTCAGCAACTGTCACAACACTCATTACAACCCATGATACCCAACTTTACGGCAAATGTTACAATAAAATATTAAAATTACAACCTTTATGTTGAGGCTGATACAACCGCACCAAAACTCTTTGGTTACTGTTTAATGTTTACTCTGTTTACCATTCTAGGGGGTGAAAAGCTATAAGCAAACATGGTTTCACTGCACACACAGAAGCATTTTTCCAAAATATTATGCAGGTATCTAACCTACATTATGCAGAGGTTTCCAAAGCACACATTAATCTGTTACATTTAGGGGCAAATTTACTATTATTCCCCAAAAATAATTTGTTTCTAATCGATATTCAATTAGCATTCGATTTTCGAATGTTAATCGAATAGTTCTAGGCTACCTTTTATTCGATATTCGATCATTCGACGATCGAATACAAATCTATTCGATCAGTCGAATAAATCTTTCGACTGAACGAATAAATCATTCGATCATTCGAATGATTCGTACGATTCGAATGATCGAATCCTATTCGATCAGGACTTAGTCTCAGAAGCCTATGGGAGTGCTCCCATAGGCTTCTATTGCAATTCGGTAGGTCCAATCTGCCGAAGTAGGCAATCAAATAAACTTTAAAATTAAAATCCTTTGCTGGTCGAATGATCGGATGATCGAATATTCGTTCATTCGACTCTATTCGAATTTATTCGATCGTTTGACCATTCCCTATTCGATGATCGAATATGCCAAAATTCACATATTCGACCGAACGAATAAATCCTACGTTCGAAATTCGATTGAATTCGTTCGAACTTCGAATCCTTCACGTGAATTTAGTAAATCGGCCCCTTAGTGTAATAGCTTCCTTTACTTTTAAGACCTATATACTATCTGATAAACATAAGGATACTTTTTAGAATAAAAATGTTTAAAGATGCAGCAATGAACAACATCGCCTATATAGAACATTCTGCTATTGCTAAAATACTCTGTTCATTGCTCTACTTAGGTTCTTTAGCAATTAACTCCTGCAATAATTTATTAATAATTCAGGATCTGAAGCTCAAATCACTGGTCACAGTTATAAAAGAATCCTTGTCTTTCTGCACTGCGGGGAAAGACTAGCCCTTGAAATTGGCTATGCAAATCTAATGTTTCATTCCTTTGAGAGTGTATGTCTTTATTGTCTTCCAGTGTGCACGATATGATAATGCTTTTGCTGCAGGAATTTTAATTGACAGAGGAGTTCATGTAAATCACCAAGATGAGGAGCACTGGACCCCAATGCATGTTGCTTGTGCATGTGATAATCCTGATATTGTTCTTCTGCTTCTTCTAGTAAGTAAAGAAAGAAACTATAATCTCAATCATTATCTTTTACTTAAATTAAATCCCGAAAGTATTTTTCTGCACTGTCTGTAACTACTATTTAAAATATGGAAATGATTCTGGTACCTTGTCTAACAATGTAGGTTTCAAGTAAGAGCCTTCTGCCAGGATATTAAGTTTACTTTCAGCAATAAGTAAAATTATATGAAAAATATGAACATTTTCGTGAGGTACAATTAAGAAGTGCATCCCCTTGCCTTTTGTTCTTGCTAATTATATTTTTAAGTGTTTTTTTGCTGAAATGGACCGTTTTCAATTGAATAGGTCAGTTTTCGATTGAATTAAAATCATTCTAACCATCGATTGAATAATTTGATTTAAATTATTTGAACGATTCGATTCAAATAGAATTTTTCAATGCAAATCGAAGTTAATTTTTTAAATTTGAATCGAATTTTGGCCTATTCGGTAGTCGAAGTACCCAAAAATTACTTCGAAATTCTAATTTTTTAAATTCTAATTTTCACTTCGACCCTTGATAAATCTGCCCCTTGATGTACATTTTCAAATGAGACATTCAATTATATGGGCATTTGTATGTTGTTAACTACATGAATTAGCCCACTTTCTTTCATAAGGGGGTTAATCAGCTCGCCAGTAAAAATGTAAAGACTTGTATTGTACTCAATTGCACCCTGTTAAAACCATTTTCAAACACTTGTGCAACACCCTTAGCTAGGTGCAAGCTGCACTATGCTCAGAAAATATTTTTTTTAAAAAGAATTTTGTGAGATTTATTATACCCTACCCTAGAAATACAGTAGCTCAAATCCAAAAATAATCCAAAAATAATCTGGCTAAAACCTGTTTAAGTCATGTAGAAGTCAATGGCAGAAGTACCTTGAACCATTTGAAAATGTTAATAGCTTTCAATTAAATTGAGTTTCGGGTTGTTAACCTTGGCCATGATGGTTTCTGCAGCTTCATTAATAGATAATACAAAACTGAAAGTGTTAAGTTATGCAGTAGGCAACATTTATTTTACAGCAAAGTTTTATGAAAGTGAAAAAATATTAACCACCAGAAATATTTGAGAGGTCTTTATAAGACCTTGATGGCCATCGTAGCCAAGGAGAATTGAACTTACATTGTAATAAAATTGATAATGCTCTTTAGTTCTCTTTCAATGTTCTGTTACTAGGGATGAGCAAAACTGGACTGTTTCACTTTGCTAAAAAATTTGCAAAACAATAATGCACTGGAGTCAAGGGGAAGGTGAAACTACATTATGTGATTGTTATTTAGACAAATGTCCTGAAAGTTTGATACTGAGGTTACTTCCATACATTCTGATAAGTGAGAGAATATAGTTTAAGACATTAAGACATTCTGTGCATACAGCTACTAAAAAATGCCTTACCCTTTAAACAACAGGGATTGTTTGTCCATATATTGCAATATATTTAAGCTCTCCAACTGCTTCAAAGTCATCCCATATCTGGCCAGTCCTACGCTCAATTTTCATCTGATTCATTAATAATTCTATTGCTTCATTATACATTTTACAAAGGGAATACGTTTTACCTGCAACTTACTTGCTGCTTTCAAAGTAAAACTCCCAATCTTGGTTGCCCTTTTATTAGACACCAGCTTAAATATATTGCAATATATGGACAAACAATCCCTGTTGTTTAAAGGGTAAGGCATTTTTTAGTAGCTGTATGCACAGAATGTCTTAATGTCTTAAATATATTGATAATGGGTTGAGTGCAGAGGACCTCTTGTATTTGTCTATATGTATTTTGTGGTCACAGCCTCATTGCACCCCGCCTAATGGTTTTAAAAATTAGTGGTGAGCACAACTTTTCCTTGTTTGTTGTAGTTATACTGGAGCAGTGACCAGCTCCTTGTTGTAGCCCCCACCCTTCCCAGCTATAGTCAGGTGATCCCACTGGAGAGAATATAGTTTATTGTGTGGTTATTATAAGAAAGAAAAGAAAATGCATGCTCATATGTTTAATAGTTAACAAAATATTACTGCTGAAAAAAATTAATGTAAAGCACAGACATGACAAGGCCATTTGCAAATGCTATAGACTATAGTGCACTATAGCACTGGCGTTACAGTGCAGTAAGGCTATAACCCAGGTACATGGTCATCCAAAGCCCTTACTGAACAGCTGCAATTTACCATTCCCCTGTTGACCACAAGGAAGTGTACACAACACTTCAGGATGGATGTGAAACACTGCAGCTTTACCTACTCCACTGGAGTGAATGGGCCACCTGGAATGCTGGCCACCCAGCAGTACTGCATTAAAGTGGGCAAGTGCAAGCATAAGTAGGTCTCATGTCGATTACTCCTGGAACCTTCACCCACGGAGGTTAAACTAAACACAATTACATCAAGGGTATTAGACTCTTTCCACTCTGGAAAGCATTTCCATGCCAACTCCCAACTGTGACTTACCTGAAAACAACCCTCAAAGAGAAACTAGAACTCCCAAAAGCCACAGGACCCCCCACTTTGCCAAAATATTATAGGGTGTTTTTACCATATGACCCCTGTCTGAACTCTTCTGCCTCTTGTACCTTCATAGCCCTATCATGGCTCCCCTACAGACCAGGGTAGCTCCATTCCCTTTTTTATATATGTTAGAAAAATGAAAAAGGAAAGTGTAATCAGTAGAAACCTACTAATATGCCTTGTTTATCTTTTTAGTCAGGGGCTAACATATTACTACAGGATATTAATGGCAACATTGCTCTTGACTATGCTGTTGAAGGAACAGAATCCAGAAATATACTTTTGGCTTATTTGGAAGAAAATGGTATGTATTTGAAAATTTGTCTGTTAAACACTTTTTTACTTATTTCAGTCAAGTTTATTGTTAAAACAAGACTAACAAAAAAGCAAACATCTACTGCAGTCACAGTTTTGCTTATAAGTAACAGAAATTAAACCAACCCATATGATATTATTGCTGAGTGAAGTATTTTAACAGCAGTTGAACAACATTCAAAACTTTTGTGTAGATGTTTCTCCCAACTATAAAGGATATTTACTTTTTCCCAGGCAGAAATGCAGGAGAATTAAGGGGTGTAGGAGTGCTAGTTCACATGGGGAGTCAACAAGTAGAGCTGTGGCTATTAAATAAATAGTATATGCAAATTAGTACACACAGTAAAACATTTTAACTACTATGCTTTTCTGTGTGTCTGATTTATATGTTTTCTATTCAAACAGATCAATTGCCACAGGAGATATCTTGTACTTTTCATCCATCCACCTTCATCAGCATGTATTTCATTATATGTAATTGCAAATAGTTTTGGCATAGCAGCATTACAGAAACTCTTTTATGCAGGTATTGATCTTTCATCACTACGTCAGATGAGGATGCAGAAAGCAATGGTCATGTTATCAGATATTAAGCAACTGTTAGCTACAGGTGGAAGTGTCAGTGAGAAAAATGATGAAGGTGTAACTCTTGTAAGTAATATTATTTGAAGATTGTATTTAACTCTGAAACACGGTGAAGGTACCAAAGAAGATCTCTAGCATGTAAAATAAAATAATGTTGAAAGTTATATGTTGATAAATACATGGCTATACACTATGTTATAGTTAGTGTATCTCCTTAATTCAGAAGGATCTGGGGATTTTTGTGGATAACAAGCTGTGTAACTCTAGTCAGTGTCACTTCGTGATTGCTAAAGAAAATAAAGTACTGCATGAAACTTGATTGATGAAAGCATGGTTTTACACAGTGATGGTAGTAAAGTTGTGGAATACCCCGCTGAAATTGTACTGGGGGTTGAATTTGATGGACTATTGTCTTTTAATACCAAATTAACTATGTAACTGTATTATTCAGGATGTTTTTCATGTAAAAAAAACAATGACTAATTCTGTCCACTTAATAACAGCCTTCTGTTCACCTTCACCCTTTGTATACTTCAATGGTACACAAACCCCTTTATTATTTCTTTTCTCTTCTCCGCGCTCTTATACAGTACCCAATTTACTCTTATTTGCTTTCTATAAAGCTTCATATAGCGTGTGCTTGTGGCTACAAAGATGTTGCATGCCAGTTGCTAGAAAATGGTGCCAATCCAGATTCTGCTGATGATCATTACTGGACTCCACTTCATTTGGCTGCAAAATATGGGCAGGTAAGATAATTTGGTTCATGAGTGATCACTGCACACACATTATTTCCTTGAAATCTATAATATTATAAAGGGGAACTGCCTGGAATTGATTTTTTTATCATGGCATTGTTTGTAGTTAATTAAATTGGTACTGACACATTCTATCAATGATAGAATCCTATCCACCACCACCAAGAACTCCTACAGTGTTAAACATCCATTCAGGCCAGCGTCACCTCAGCAATATAGTATTTCAGTTCATAAAGAACTCTGTGGGGCCCATGTATCACTCTATGTAAAAAGGGGAGTGAAATATTACCCAAGATTTTGCCCAGAGCAACCAATCAGTAATTAGATTTCAACAGTTAGAAAATAAATGCAAAGATCTAATTGGTTGCTATGAGCAACATCATACAACATGTTTCCCTCCGCTTTTTACACAGCATGATACAAAGATCCCTACTTGTCATTCTGGACTGGGGTGGAATGGTCCTCATATAAATAAATATATAAATATTCATGCCCCCACCAGTCATATATGACCAAAAGACAGCTCTGTTAAGAGTTAATGCAACTGGGATTCTTTCGTAGTGATACTGGCACAATACCACTGACATTATAATTTTAAACAAGGATCTGACTCTGTGTGATTCATAATTACTTTGGCCTCTTACAGCAACTGAACTATCACTGACATTGGAATGGAAAAAAAGGAAAAGAGAAATAGCTTGGAATTAGGTACTTATAAAATAATAAAGGTCACAGAGGAATTTCATAACCATATGAAGGCATGAGACATATTCTACTGTATCTTGAAATCAGAACACATTTTGCCTGATGTATTCAAGATAAACACTTTCACTATATATCAAACACATGCTTTGGTTGTAGAAAGGGTACTACACAGGTAGAGAAGCTCTTTGTTTTCCTTTGTGAATCACTGGAGTTACTCCTCCAAGCCAAGTCATGCTGAAAGCTGCAGTTCTAGTAGCAGCTGCTGTGTAATGGCTGCTGGCTACCAGATCAAGCAGTATCCTGATGATGAAGATTCCTGTAAGAATGTGATTAATTACCAGTGCTGATTGTGAGCTGATTGCATTGAAAACAAGTTCTTAGAAACCAATAATAATAGGTTTTAATTTAGGGACATTCTTTTAAAAATTACATCTAAACATAGATTTGCTTTGTGTTTCATGCAGTCTAGAACAAAGACTATCAAGTTGTTGGTCTGCCCCCCTTATGGGAACTTTGCTTACAGGGGTTGTTCATGTTCCCAATACTTTTTTCAGTGCAGTTGCCTTCAAATTGTTCACCAGAAATAAAGACCTTTTTTACTTGCTTCCCATTTTTTTTATTTTTTACCATTTAAAATGTAATTTTCCTGTCTCTGGTATTTCATTCTGTCAGCTCAGTTATTCAGGTGTAGATTCTGAACTGTGACAATTTGCCACATTGGTGGTTACACAGCAGTATCTGAAACTTTACACTTTTATATTAGAAATAAGGTCACAAATAAAAAATGGATAGTCATTGAAAAAGGTATTTATTTCTGGTGGACTATTTGAAAATTTAAACCCACAGGTGCTGGAATCAGGAGCCTAGAGGGCCATGTCCCCCAAAAAATGGAAAGCTGTCCACAGAATGCTATTTACATTAAAAACTAGTATATCTTATCTGCTAGAACGGAAACCTTTATTCACATAGAGCTGTGTGTGCTTGTGGTGAGACTGGACAGTTTGCAGATCATTAACTCTGAACCTATGCACTCATTGTCCAAATGCACAGCATTCACTCCTTTCTAGTAGATAAGAAAAGTTATTGTAAATGTAAATAGCATTTTGTGGACAGGCAGGGAGAAGGATATTGCAAGGCATTAAAGAACGAAGATAAATATAGAGGGGGAAGGAGAGCAGGAAAAAATTGCTAAGAGGTGAGAAAGAAAAGAAAAGCATATAATACTTGGATAAGGAAAGAATAAAATAAGAGATTAAAAATGGAAAACTAGAAGAGAAGAAATCAAAACATATAGGAAACATATAAAAAATCAATAATGTACTGTAAGTTAGAAACCACAGAAAAAACAAAACAGAAGGCAGAGGAAAAGTATAAAGATGAAAAAAGCATGGAATATTTAGAAAGGGACAAAATTACCAATTGCAATTTAGAACCTCATTAATAAATGACCCCTGTGGAATAGTGGAGGAAAAAGAAAAAATTAAATAAAAAGGGAAATATGAAAAAAATACACAGCATGGAACTACAAAAGAAAAGACAAGTAAACTTCGGCCATTTTATTGTTTGGGCCTGTGCCCTGTGGTATTGTATATTTTATAATGTGACAAAGCGAGAGAGGTGCAGTAACAGAGGTTTAAATTTCCCACTTGTATAGACAAAATCCAGAAGCACACCAAAAAAAGTTGCATGCGTGAAAATAGGTGATTGATTTAGCACTATGGGCTAAACAAATCGCCTATTTTCCAACAGAAACTATTTTGGTGTGCTTCTGGATTTTGTCTATACTGACTTCTGTCCCCATGCAAGGAAGGGGATTTCTGTTTGAGCCCCCACCACTTTCAACAAGTGGAAACCTCACAGGTAGAACACTCCAATATTGTGCAGCAATAAATGTTCCAGCTGATACTAGTTAGAAAGCAGCAGTAGTTTAGCTCCAGATACCTTGCTTCTTGGGTTGGGGGGGAAGAAATTCACAATGCTTTTCATTGGGGGCTCACTTTTCAAAACTGAGCAAATTAGCCCCTTTGCAGTAATCTGTGGCAACCAAATTGTTGCTATTATTGTTCCACCTGCAGCTGACTGAATAAAAGCTAATCACTAACTGGTTTCTATGGGATACTACCCGCAAATTTGCCCACTTTCTCTATCTGTATATAATATGCACAGGATATGAGTAACAACTGACTATCAATTCATATAAAATTCTTGGGGTGTCAATATCTACTGAGTATAATGTGTTTGGGGTGCTAGAATTTCTCACTGTATAATGTACTTGGGGTGCTATTACTGCCTACAGCAGTGATCCCCAACCAGTAGCTTGTGAGCAACATGTTGCTCTCCAATCCCTTGGATGTTGCTCTCAGTGGCCTCAAAGCAGGACCTTATTTTTGAATTCCAGGCTTGGAGACAAGTTTTGGTTGTATAAAAACAAGGTGTACTGTTAAACAGAGCCTCAATGTAGGTTGACAATCCACATAGGGGCTACCAAATGGCCAATCACAGCACTTATTTGGCACCCCAAGAACATTTTTCATGATAGTGTTGTTCCCCAACTACTTTTACTTCTGAATGTTGCTCTTGGGTTCAAAAGGTTGGGGATCCCTGGCCTACAGCATAGGAAAATAATACTCAGCCCTTTTAGCAAAATTTGAAATCACAGAACACAAAGGCCTGACTTTCATAAAAAGAAAACATTATCCAAAATGTATTTTTAACAAGGACTTGGGTAATTGATGTATATCAATGCATTTAGTGTTGGGGATGTTGCAGTTGATGTAGTGTTGGTTTTTCTGACCTAATAACCTATACCAGCCATGAATTTATCCATTAAACTGTTCATAAAAGTGGGTGTGGCACTAAAATGCGGACATTTAATTTTGCTGCGGCTACGCTTGCAGTATACCTCCCTCCCATTGGTCGCCCTCAAGGCAAAACATCTTCTGTTGTCTATGTTTTTCCTATTGATTAAATAGTCTCAATTTCCCCAGTTGTATTATGTCATCCCAACTCCTATCCTTCAGCCTTTTCATACCCCTTGGTGCCATGAGTGCTCATTACTTACAGTATGTTTTCTACTGCAGAGAATGGACAGCTGTTATCTGGGCTGCTAAATGCACTAGAGGTCCTTGAGGCTATATTTAATTACAATAAGAAATATGTCCTTTAAAGGACAAAGCAACTCTAAAATTTTGGGGGTTACCCTATGATCCCATTTGCCAAAATGGTGGGGCAGATTTACAATATTACAAGATATTACAAGATTTTTCCCAATAGGCTAAAATAGCAATTCGTCAAATTTAAGGTGGTGACTTCGATTTTCAATTTTTTTTCCATTCAAATCTAATGTTGGCCTATTCAATAGTCGAAGTAGCGAACAATTACTTTGAAATTCAACATTTTTAATTCAAATTTTCACTTCAACCCTTAGTAAATCTGCCCTGGTGTCTTTGATGATACCATTGCTCTGAATTGGGCTGTGGTTGTGCCATCTTGGCAGTTGACCCTGTGTTTTATATGGTATCAGCACAAAATCAGCAAAAACATCTGAGAATCATTTCTTTAACAATAGATTCCATTTCACTTTTCTAAATATATTAAGGGGATTGTTCACCTTTGTGACAATAAAGCACGTCATTAAAAGTTTTTGTAATTTATCATTATTACCTGAAATGCTTGCTTTCAGAGATACATACCACAGAAGCTATGCATCATCTCTGCAAAATCTCTCTCAATTCTCTTCTCTGTTTTGGGTTCAACAACACTCTGGGGCAAATTGATGATTATTCACAAATTTGAGGTCTTTTAGCCCTCAAATTCCAAAGAAATTCGGCAGAATTTGACTGTCCATTGGAAATCGAATAGTTTTAGGCAATTTTTTGAGAGCTATTCGATTTCTCAAAAAAATCGTACAATCAAACAGCGATCGTTCGATTTCACAAAAAAAATTGTGATATTTCCTTCAACCGTTCGAAAAATTTGTACGATTTGAATGATAGAGGTGTTCAATCGTACGAATGGTAGTCGAGCAGGTAATAGAAAAAAAAGCCTATGGGGGGATTCCCATAGGCTTCTATTGCTATTCCGTAGGTTCAATCTGGCGAAGTAGGCAGTCGAATACAATTTTAAAGTTGAAGTACTTCGATCATCGAATGGTCGAATGATCGAATATTCGATCATTCGATCTATTTGATCTATTCAATACGCTCGAATTTAGCATATTCTATCATCAAAGTGGCCATATACGAATATCCGATAAAATCGTACGATTGGAATTCGATCGAACTTCGAATTATTCACATGAATTTTGTAAATCTGCCCCTCTGTGTAAAAGATAGAGGTTGCCATATAAGGAAGTTGACGATTGAATCATTTGTATATCTTCATTCCATGCAAATGAAGAAGGAGAGAGAGAGAGAGAGAGAGAGCATGCCCAGTGCAGATTCAATCATCAACTTCCTTATATGGCAACCTCTATCTTTTACACAGAGCCTGTCCCAGGATCTCAGATCACAGGGGAAAGGACTGAGGGTTAGTGATGGGCGAATTTATTCGCCAGGGGCGAATTCGCGGCGAATTCCCATGATCCACCGCTGGCGAATTAATTCGCGTATCAGCAGCGAAATTTCGCTTGGCGAAAATTCACCGGAAAAACGAGTCGCGCATCTTTTTTTGACGCGCCGAAAACGACGTGACGTGCCGAAAACGACGCAACGCGCGCCGAAAACTACGCAATGCACGCCGAAAACGACGCGAAGCGTGCCACGACTCGTTTTGCGAATTTTTCGCCAATTCGCTAATTTCTCTGGAAATTTGCGAATTTTTCGGCGAAGCGAATCTTGGGAGATTCGCCCATCACTACTGAGGGTTTTTGCAGAGACAAACACTTCTATGGTATGCATCTCTAAAAACAAACATTTTAAGTAATAAAGATAAATTACAAAAACGTTTTTTTATGACATTGGCTGTTAAATTAGTATTATTGTCTAAAAGGTGAACAAGCCCTTTAAGTAGCTTATGTTTTTCAGTGACTTGTTAAAGTAGTGGGGATAGAGGGATGGCTTGTCCTCTTTAACATTCTGTGATTGGTTTATGATTTCAGTCAATCCTATTTTAAGCAGATTAACTAACCTGTGCTTTCCCTTATCTCACATAATGTGATTTACACATATTTCTTAATTTGTTTTTCACAGGCAAGCCTTGTAAAAATCCTTCTGGCTCATAAAGCAAATCCTAACATGCTAAACTGCAATGAAGATAAGCCATCAGGTTTGTTTGTTGTTTTTAATTGTTTTACATTTGCTTTTAGAAAAGAAAACCAGAAAATAGCTACTTCCTGCATTCATATAATTACAGACAATCTTAAATAGATTGTATGTAGTGATATATGTTGTAAAACTGTCTTATTTTGCTTCACCGAATAATTATTGAAACTGTTTAAACATTAGTAAAACACCAATGGCATACATTGCAGTTAAGGAATTTATTTTAGCTCTGAAATAGCATATTGCTCTACCTTGTTAGAGAAGCTCTTTTCTGTTATGCTTCAACTGTTCTTCATAGAAAAGGCTCCCATTGAATATACAGCAGGGGAGTCTAAAGAGAACCATAGTCTAGGCAGCATGCAGCTCTGACATGAACAGGCTACTGTTATCTAACACATTCATTTAGAAGAAATACCATACAGTCAGAGACTCAACCAGTTAGACAAAATGGAACTCTGTGATGTAATTCACAAAGAGAGTTGCAGAAAAATAGAAACAGTTTATAGCAAAAGTATAAACGGCATAAGGTTTTGACCATCAACCCACTTCTACTTAACATTTTAATTAATAATTTATGTAAACTATCAATGCATTGTGTTAATAAAGAAAACCAATTAATTTATCAACATGGCAACTGTAATTATGGCCAATCAATTAAAATCTGTTATTAAGGGGCAGATTTATTAAGGTTGACTAATTTTTTGGTGTAGAAATCAAGGGTAACTAATTTTTGTTGGTGTAAATATTCACACATTTGAATATTAATCCCCCCATTCGAATACAAATTTGAATGTGTGATTTATCACATCTTGACCATGGAAACAGTCCTAATTTGAATATTTGCCACCTAAAACATGCCAAGTTCATGTTCATTAAAGGGCGCCTATGGGGCCAAAAAATTCCCCAAATTGAAGGTGCGTGCTTATAGAGCCCGCATTCCTGTTTGGGGTTCTAGTAGTTAAAAAATAAATTGCCCCCTGCAGGTGCTGGCTTAATCGCACTGGGAGGGAGCTCCCGGGGCGAGCCGCCATGACAGTCCATGCGCATAGTAGTATGTGCATGTGACGTCATGCGCATAAGCAGAATGAAAAGCTGCCACAATTTCAGGCATCTTTTCATACTGCGCATGGACTGTCATGGCGGCTCGTACCGGGAGCTCCCTCCCTGTGCGAGTAAGCCAGCACCTGCAGGGGGCAATTTTTTTTTAACTACTAGAACCCCAAACCAGAATGCAGGCTCTATCAGCCCGCACCTTCGGTTTGGGAAATTTTTTTCGCCCCATAGGTGCCCTTTAAGGTCTGTTGAGCCATTTGGAGATATGGGGTTTTTTTGTTTCAGAAAAAAACACAATTCGTACGAATCAAATATGAATCAAATATGATTCGAATTTTTGGGTTGGAACCATTTTCTAGAATATTAGACATTCAATTTTTTTCTTACAAAAACTGTCTGGCTCACAGTGTTCAGGATATATTATTATATATGGATAGATTCTTTACAGATGTTGTGAAACTGCATTCTACTTGTAAGTTAAAAACAACTGACCCTCCATTATTCTTCTGTAGATGTTGCTGTTACAGAAGGCATTCAAGACATGCTGCTCAAAGCTGAAGATCTTGCAGATGAAAAAAAGAAAAATGGAACATCCTTATGCACAGAATTCCAAGAAGAGCCATATGAGGAGATTGCACATGCTATTTCTCTTGCTGCTAATAAACTGTATGTAGACTTTTTTTTGTTAGAAAATAAATTATTTATAATTTAACAATGAATTTCACAAAAAATTATAAATAAATGTAGAGATATTAAGGTGGAAATTTTAAAGATCTACCAGGTTCTTTTGTTTGTCTATTGCCTTGATTACACAGATATCACTGTTTGCTTTGGTCTCTTTTGGAATTAAACTAAATATTTATACTGTGATTTGTATTTATCAAATAACAAAATTACTCAAAATCCCCATAAAACAGATTCCTCATTTTAATTAATTTTGGCCTACTGAAATTAATTTTATCTTTTTTTTTTAATTAGGGTACTTCATGTTCCCTTTTTATTACTTTTTCATTTTTTGCAGACATCCCTTGGCCTTACCAATTTCAAAACAGGATAGTTTGCTGGAAAAAGACACAATGTTCAAAGATTCGGGGAAGACTTTAAGCAAAGTTCCACAAGACACTACATTGGAAAGAATTACAATCAGTAGTACCTCTAAACTTGAACAGGTATGGTAATATAGGGCATTACAACTTTAACACAACAAATATAATAATGACACAGAAACAAAATATAGCAGAAAATGTTTGGCATGCATACCCTCCTGCTAAATATATTCTCATAAGAATATTTTTCATTGAATATATAAAAATGTCCATATGTTTGCCAGAAGATCTAGGTATGTATTAACACCATTCATTTGTTTATTTCATAGTACGGTATATGATCACTTGGACATGTTTTGTTTTTCAGTTTTCTGTTAAAAGTGGGAGGGAAGTATTCAGAAACATAGAGAGACTAATATTTGCTAAAGATTTGTCCAGGAAAAATAATTGGTTTTGATTTATATATCCATAGTTTTCTAAAAATAGCCATTATACATTATATATTATATGACAATTAAAATATTAATTCATTATTATTGTCAATTAACCTTGCCTTGTCTCATTCACACTTATCTAAAAGAGAGAATTCATTGTGATCTAGCACTGGCAGCATCCATTCAGTAGGTTTTCTAAATCCACATGAAAATTTTCTGTCATATTATATAAGTGAAGGTGAGTTATGAAAAAGTCTCCTGTAACTTTGGTATTAGTGGAACGCTCTGAAATTATTCTAAAAATGATAATGAATGTTAAAGAATGTTAAGATCTGGATTCTGAAAAAAGGGACATAAAAATAGCGTAAATCTTTTTGGGGTACCCTCCTTCCCACATACATTTCCTAACATATGGCCCATAAACTAAACAGTGGGCACATGTGTAGGGCAAAATTACAACAAATTTTTATTGGTTAAAGGTTTCCCAGGCTTTTGTAGTGTACTGTATTTGTGGCTACATTGTGGGGACATTTAAGTCCATTGTACTTAAACTTTCTGATGTATGCAAATTAGGCATTGCTAGCGTAACTTTGCTTTGGTTGATGAAGTAACACTCGTGCAGCTTTGCTAACTTTCGCCTCCCTGAGCGCAAATTCGCATTTTTTGTGAATTGGCGGCTCCCTGGCAAAAATTAGCCTGGCGTAGTGCGGCAAATTGTGGCGAGGGCGTCACTAGTGCATTTTCGGCGCTTAGTGAATTTGCTCCATGGTGTCTAACATTCAGTTTGTCCAGATCCTGTGAACTTTCTTAAAGTCATGTCACACTAATAGCCAATATGATCGAGGGAGGTGGTATAGCATGTTAGATGGAGTCATTACTCCAGATGGCATTGCAACCTTGATACTCAAAGTGTCAAAGCAAGGCTACAAGAAGTTTCATGGTTGATAAACAGCCAGAGAATTTAGTAGGTGGCCTCCTAGAGACTCATTTTACAGGGTGTGAAAGACTCTCTAAGCAAGTGTAATTATTACTTCCACAGCAAGATTTTTTTGTTGACCTTCTCATTTCTGCAATAGGCCTTCTAAAGTACTTAAGGTGGACAAATAGTTTTGGGTCTGGGTCCAGGAATAGTGGTTTTCCATCTCCAAGAAACTAAAAGTTCAGTTAAAATAAAGAAAAGTGCAGATAATATTTATAGAATAGTGATGCATACAAATGTCTCAGGAATGGTTTTTGATGCATCTTGTAGAAATCACAGAGGGGTCTTGTAAATGGATTGTAAAGAATTGCTATTCAGTGTCCTTAAACCAAAAACAATATATCAAATGTTGCTAGACTTCACCCCTTAAATTTAAAATGTATAAATACCATCAATATTTCAGCAGTAGTTTTTTATACATTGCCCACATTTATTGCAGGAGTTTAGCCCAATACCAATTGCTGATTTGATGGTGGTGTACTTCTTACAATAAGTGGACTATTTATCATGCTGTTTAAAAAGTGGAGTGAAACATTACCAGTGTTGCTCATATCAACCAATCAGATCTTTGATTTTGTTTTTTTACTGTTGAAATCTAATTTCTGAATGGTTGCTATGGGCAACATCATTGGTAATTCTTCACTCCACTTTTTACACAGCATGATAAATAGATCCCTATATGTACTGGCTGAGGTAT